>LN483481.1:281367-352141 GCA_900002565.1 Culicoides sonorensis | reverse complement strand
ACACACACACACACAATTTTACTTTTATTTTAGGGTATAATAATAATATATTTTATGTATGTATGTATGAATTTTAACAACATACTTCCCTTATCAAATTGGGTTCTTACACTATTTTACAACTAGAATTTTGTATGTATTTTAATAAAAAAAAAATTATGATTGCATGTTAAGCTCAAATCGAATTTTTTCACTATTCACAGTTAAAATGAGTTAAAATAAAATAAAATTAATGTTATTGTTGTTATAAAAGGACCTTGTTATATGTGATTTTAATTCGATTAAAGATATAAAAATTAAATGAAAGAGTTATTGTCTGGTTGGAATTTAATGAATTGTTGGTTTTCATTAATTTCTGGTTCTTTTAAGGATGTGTGTTAAATGTGTGTTTTACATGAAATACATTCGAACCTCTCTTTTTTTGTAACTGACGAGACATACTTTGGCCATAACAAAATTTCAATCACCTCCAGATACTTTTTGGCTTAAATAACCTTAATTCAAGTAATTTATCATTAAAAAAACTTACTTTTCACAAAAATAACTTTAAAAAAATAATAATTTTTTTGACAAATTAAACATAAACATGAAAAAGTTATAAACTTTAAAAAGAAAATGTCCCTACATTGTCAATGAATGCCATTAAAATGTCTCATAACTTACCATGAAGGAGTTAAATAATGAATATCATATATGTTTAACATATTTAGATACATTCACATTTAAATAACATATTACACATAGAAATTGCAAAATATAAAAATAAATCCACCTCCGTCTCCTTATGTCATTTTATTTGCTTATGAAAAAATTAATAAAAAAAAAAATATTTCTGGTTACATTTAACTTTAAAAAAAAATGCTTACCGTGTATAGAACAAAATCATGTTTAACAAGTATATTTTAATTCTTTCCATTTATCAATGTTGAATTTTTTCATGCATTTAATTTGTCTTTAATATACGATTTTTTATATATATTTTTCATTTCATTTCATTTCTCATATTCTTCAATAAAAAATGAATGAATGAATATTATAATAATAATAACAATTATTGTAAATATTATTTTTTTTTATATTTATTATTATTTTATTTGTATAAAAACTTTAAATTATAAACTTAATATTAAAAAAAAAATCAACATACATAGGGAACGCCTGTTCGCACATACCACTCACAAATCAAATATCGCTTTAAAATGATGTTATCAAAAATAAATAGTAAATTAATGAATGAAAATCGTTTTCTACAAACTTAAATAACACATTTTTAATATTAAACTAATGTAATTTATTATTTAAAAGCATAAATTTTCAATTTCAAAAATCTCACAAATGGTGGTAAAGCTTACAAATGGTGGTAGCTAATGTACAATTATTTCATTCATCATATGTGAGTTTATTGTTTATATTGTATGTGTGTGAATATAAAATAAAATTTAAAAAGATTTTTGAGTAGAATAGAGGATTGGCTTTTTATTACAAGTGAGTTAACTGAAAATGTTTAATAATAAATTAAGAAAAAAGAAGAAGAAAAAAAAAATTATTAATAATATTTTTAAAGCACTTGAGTGTTCTGTGTAATATTAGTTTGATGAAGGTAATATTTTGCATGATTGATGGTAAAATGCTACTGTATGTCTTGTAATCCCATTCATGACACAACAACAACATATTATAAATTTATATATTTATATGTGAGTACGATTTAGGAGTGTGAGACCGGATTATTAAAGTTAATGCTCATCTGATGGAAGTACTTTTCATAATAAATAAAAAAAAAAAATCTATGAAAAAACATTAGCAGCCACACTTGAAACGGTGTTTAATGCGTGGGAAGCGAAAACAATATTATTGTTAAAGAATCTTACTCGTTTTTTTTTGTTAATGTCCGATGATGAGAAACATACATATATGATTGTGCTTACCATATACTTACCATAATAAGTGTAAAGTTAAATAAAAAATAAAGAGATTTTTTCTCTACTTTTTTTTTATTTTAATCTTGTTCATTGAAGCAATTCATTATTTTCAATTACTTATTATGAATATATGTTATAGTTTTTATTATAATTTTAATGATTATTTTTATAAAACGGAATAAAATACACATAATAGAAAAGAATTATTAGAAAAGAATAACATGAATAATAATTAATAAAAAAAAAAGTTCAAGGAACTCTTCTTTGAATTTTAAGTTAAAATGGAATTTCCTACTTTTTTCAGTATTTCTAACATTAAAACTTAGTAACATTTTCCTGTAACCTTTTACGTCAATTCAGAGACAGATCAATCTCAAAAGTGCATTTTTGATTGCAAATATACATGAACTCACATATAATATGAACATCATTATCCTTGATTACAACTTTTTTATAAGTATATTGTCAATTTTTATATCAAAATTATTTCCTCTTACATGCAATTTATTCTCAATATACATATAAGCTCACATTATTATTATTATTATTACAACCATCATTGAATTGAATGAATGCACTGATTTTTTTACGATTCAAATGATGCTGAAGAGTGCAGAAAAAAAGAGTAAATATTGCAATGTCATATATTGATTGTCGGTAATTATGTATCAATTTCTTAACATGTCTGTTCTCCTTTTAAAGCTGATGTACAGCAAGCGCCCCATTCATTTGAATCATTTCAAAATAAGAGCTTGTGTAAATAACTTGAGGATGTTGTATCAAAAGATCACAAGAAATGACTTGACATTATTTGTATTAGAAATATATTTTTATTTGAGTGCAAAATTATACGTATATGGTAATAATTTTAAAAAGTGGAATCGAAAGACATTGGAAACGAAAGAAAAAAAACAATGAAAAACCATCAGCAAACACAAAAGTCAATAAATTTAATGATATATTGTGGCTTTTCATTGAGTTTAATAATAACAAAGCTAATAAAATGAAACAGTTAATTAAGTCACCTTGCTGATTTTATTTCAACTTTTTTTATTATTATTCAGATGAACTTTCAATTATAAACCAAAAGACCGCTAGAATATAATTTTCACTGAATCATCCTAATTATTTAATATCATTATCAGGTCAATTACTGTTTTTAATGTTGATTTTAGCTCATGCGATAAATATCAATGAAGAAGATGGTTAAAAAAGTTAATTAATAGGAAATGAGAAACAAATTATTACTCTCTTTTTGTCTCTAACTCTGTTTTTATCTTATTTGCTCTCTGTATCTCTCTCCGTGTCTCTGTCTTTTTTCTCTCTTTTTCGGTGTTTCTCTCTCTTGCTCGGTTTTTCTCTCTCATTTTTAGTTTTTCTCTCTTTCTTGTTCGGTTTTTCTCCCTTTCAGTTTTCTCTCTCTAAGTTTTTCCCCCCTTTAATGTAACCGATTCAAATAAAAGCTACTGAGGCACTAAAAAACCCTTTCTAAAATCGCATTTTCACTTCAAATGCATTTTAAACACACATTATTTCAAAATACATATTCATCACCACCTAAAATGAAAATCATCAATTGAATGAAATGAATTTCTAAATAAACCCATTAAAAATTTTATATTATCAATACATTTTAACACATATATCATTGATTTTGATTACACAATACAATAAAACTTTGATTGAAAATCAAAAAGCCACAATTTTATATACTTTTTTAATAGCACACCTATCAACAGCAACAACAACAAAAAAAACACATGTAACACAATTTGATTTGATTTTATTTACCAATAAAATTTGTATATTATTTTGTAATAAAATGCAAATTTTATTAGACATCAATAATAAATAAACAATAAAAACATAATAATTGCAATGAAAGCAGCATATTCATAAAATAAGCAATGCATGTTTTTCATTATGCACTTTATATTGCAATGAAGATAAATATAAATCATGAATGAATGGAAAAAAGAGGTTTAAGCACTTCTGATTTTTGAATCAAAACAAACATGAAGCATACTTGAGATTTTATATTAACACTAGATTAAGCTTCGACGGTTTTGGTAACAAGTAATTAAAATAAAATTTAGTAAACAATGAAAGTAAAAGTCTCATTACGAAATATAATCAAAATGACGTTTCCAGTTTTGTAATAAATTAAATTTTTGAAAATCAGACTCTTGAAGTTTTAAATAAATAAATGCAAGTCACAAATTAGGAACATCAACTTCACTTGAACATTCATTCATAATAATTCAAAAGCAAGCCAATTTTAAATGAAGTGGCAGTGCTAATTTACTTCAATTTATTTCAAAAAAGTCAGTTATCTGTAAATTTTTTCGACTACACTTCTATTATAAATACTTTGGTTGATGATGGTTTTCATGAATTACGCATCCACAAACAAAACCTTAAAAAAAATTCAACGAATAAAAAAAACGAATAAAATGACTATCTTCAAATAATCATAATAAAACAAAAATATGCTTTTCATGTGTTATGAACCATAATGTTTTTTTGAATAGACTATCCTTTTATAAGCTTACTCATCAAATAAGTGTATTAAGCACTTGAAAATTGTAAAAATGGATTGAATAGAAACAAAAAAAAGTCACTGCTAAAAATAAAATAAAATAAAATGTTATGATAGATGTACTCACAAATTTTGTCATTTAATAACGTTTTGTTTCATGTACCTATTGAAACATTTTTGGTGCATTGCTCATATTTTATTAATTCAACCCTTTACATGTATTAGATCCATTTCAACCAGTGTGAGAAATAAAGAGATAATTGTGGGATTTGACGTCGGCCTCTATTAGAGACGAATTGAAAATTACAAACGGCCATGGCACTCTGTACGATTTTCTGAAAAATTTACGCTAAACTTAACTTTTACAAGACGATCGACTGCGGTCCTTCTGAAATTTGCAAGATTGCTCGTATGGCCAATTCGTCACTGCCGTTTATGCAAAGCAAAGGTACCAAAATTTGTTATAATTGTTATAGCTCTTATACATTTTGACTCATATTGATCAAGGATGGGCTTGAAAATTTTACTTTAATTTTTAATTAATTTTAATTTTTTTTTAAGATTGTTTTCAAATTCATTTGAGGGCCATAGAGAGAGACACACAAAAAATTGCGCTTCCTCAAGTCATACTATATTTGGAATTTTGGGTCGAACAATCCCGATTTTCAATATTGAAAATATTATTATCAGGAAAGTCTAAAAACTGACCTAAGTTTCACAAAACTTTCTCGAAATTACAGCGTGTTGTATCTGGGTTTTTCGATAGGACACTCCAGAGGGCGCTGAGAGCTGATTTTGTGATTTACACGAAGAAAAAAGTTGAAAAATAGCAAAAAAAATATAATGTCACGGTAAAAGTCGTTGATGACACTGCGAGGGTGTTGGGGAGGTTGTCCTGGTGGTCCGAATAATCCCTCCTCGAAGCTAAAAAGGTGGTTGATGAGGTCGTTGATAAATTCAGTCTAGTTAAAAATGAATAGTTTTTAACTGTCTCGCTTTTTGCTTTCAAATCCCAATTTTTCATTTCACTAGTCGCGATTTTTCATCAAAAGTACCTGGTACGCCTAGTTTCCTCTTAAAATTTTATAAAATACTTCACTTGAGTTCCATTAAATGCATTCAAAAAATTGTCTACTTATGATGAAAATTATTATTACTCAAAATATTTAAATGCAAAACCACGATATATATACGAAAAAATTCCTCTTATCATCTTATTATTAAATTAATGAATTTTAACAAGAATATGAAAAAATTCCTTATTTTTATCATTATTAATGTTATTAGTGAATTAAATGTGATCTACACACGATTTCATTAATTTGAATATCACATGCATCCTTCTATGGAATAAAATTATTGTAGAACGATGATATTTTTACACACCAAACACCATATTAATGATTAAATTGAATGTTAATTCAGCGGGTTACATGTTAACTTTGCTTCTTGTTGTTTGATAAAGTGATATGTATTTAAAAAAACAAGAATAAAGCTCTTAGAACATAAATTCAATGTTTTTATTTTCAAGTATTTTTAACATTTAAAGGAAAAATATAACATTGATAATAATAAAACGTAATAATTATCGTTAGATACAATATTCTCGACCAAACTTGAATTCAAATTCAAAAGATAGGATTCAATGAAATGTCAACAACATTTACATATATTGACAATCCTCAAAATTATAATAATAATAATAATAATATATTTTTAATGTTATTTTTTTGTCAAACATTCACATATTATACAAATAGAATATATTAATTTTAGTGACATTAGTAAAAATTTATGCATATTACCCCTTTTTTTCTTGTTTTTCTTTTTGGGTGTATGTTAATTTTTTTCGATTATAAATGTTTTTTAGTAAGACGGGTGAAAGTGATATACTAACTCTTGTTAAAAAAGAAAAAAATAATAAAATAATAACAACTAAAAACAACAAAAATCTAGAGAATTATCATAAATTAAAAGAAACAAAGAAAACTAAACATAACAATGCCACTAAATAATAGTTCAGTGGCATATTAAGTATGGGTAAAAATGAAAATTATAATAAAAGTCATAATAAAAAAAAATGAAAACCAAAAAACCCATACACGATTCATAAAAGCTTTATTGTAAGACTATTAATAAATTGTAACATGTAGTGTAACATCGCATCAACACAAATTATTTGAATTCCTTACATTTCATTTGTTTATTATTACTTTTATTTTATTCTAGATTTTGTTTCAATATCTCTTGAAAATGAATGTGAATGTGCTTTGGAAATAAAAAATAAAAATAATTTATTTTTTTATTTCATCCACATGACATTATAACATGAAAAGTGCTTTATTTATTACGATTTTTGTTTGTTTGTTTATTTTTATTTATTTATTATTTGTTGTTTTTCATTTTCATTATATTTTTTTTTATTTTATTGTAATGCGTTATCATTTAATAGAATCTAAGAAGCAATGAAAATAACTGAAAAATTTGCATGATTTTCATTTAAAGCTTAACTTTTTGCATGTTTACTTAATTTCAACATATCACCACATTTCTTGAAATGAACAAAGTTTTTCTTTCAAAATGCTGTGTGTGTAAATATCAATTAAAATAAAGAAGAAAATCACATGCATGTATGTGAAAAAGTTTTATTTGTCTTTTAACCTATCTTTGCTATGTTTAAACAAATATTAAAAAAAAATACACATACAGAGAACTTTTAAAAAGAAAAATATTTTTAAAAAGGTGTTAAGAGAATCAACACCCATAAGCGATTTTATTTTATTACATATTCAATTTCCTTTCTTATTTCATCCTAAATTTACTTTATATCCGAAAATTTTTCGTCATTACACACATTCATGAATCATATATGAAAAAAAAGACAAAAATTATGTGTTGGCGTACGTGGAAAACGGAAATGATAAAAAAATTTCATTTAATCTATTTTTTTAAATTTTATTTTTGAAACTCAAATAAGAAGATTCACAAAGATTTAACGTAACATTTCATTCTTGTTTTATTTCAAAGATATTATTTATTATAATGATAAATTTAAGACGATGTTGTATGTGATTGAAGTCAAACGTTATGTGAATTATGGGAGTGTGTAATTCTAGTGTGAAATCGTTTAATGTTGGAACATACACCTATGACATTTTGTGTTCAAAATAAAGTGAGTGTGTAATCATAATAATAATAATAATAAGGAAATGTTCTTGATTTGATTTCTGTCTACTTTTTTACACACCTTATAAAATATTTTTTCTGTGTTATGTTTTTATTTTCCTTCAATATTTGATTTTTTTTTTATGTTTTCTTACACACAAATTTAATTTAATTTCGTTTCATGTATTTTTAGGGCCATTTCTGTATTACTGAAGTGATTTATTAATAATTTTGGGTGAATTTTGTGCTTTTTTGGCGAAAATTTTGTGACGTATAACATTTTACTATATACATGAATAATGTTATATTAATTTTATATAATATTAATAAGCAAAAGAATTTTACAAAAATAATATTCGTCCCCTTTAAAACTTTTGAACATTTTATTATTAGAGGCAGTTGCTGTTCTGTTCCTCTAGACTGGATACATTTTTTTGTGTGTTTTGAACAAAATATTTTTATTGACAGCAGAAGCAAAGTAGAGACGTTTTATATAAAATTTTTTCGTACCTTGACATATTGTTGAAAAAATACATACATATATGAATAATAAAAATAATAATAATAACATAGTTCAGTAGTCGTAATAATTTTTTTTTATTATTTTTGGAAAAAAAAATAATGAAATAACCCAAAAACTGAATTTGCGCGTGTAAGAGACGTGAATTCTACGATTTCAATGTTAAAACCATCTTCACAGGTTCAATTTTTCCTAAATCACTAAAATATCCTTTCATGGCTTTTGAATTGAGTTGAATTGAAAGCAAAATCTCCCTCGAAATCAAATCATGTTAAATAATATTTTTCAATTATAAAATAAACTCAAATTATGCAGTTGAAATTTTTGGCAGAAAAAAAGAGCAAATAAATAAAACTTCATATTCATACACAATTCAGTTTCATTTATATGCATAATATGAAAAATTAATGCATATTTTTAAAGCCACTAAAAAATTCAAAAAATTTTTTGGTAACATGATGCATGTATTTTTTTATTATTGTGTTTATTTCATTTATTATTATTAAATACAATGCTCACCTCTATTAAAGGTTCAAATTTTTATTATTTTTTTTTTTTAAATAAAAAAAGAGCCAAAAAAAAAAATAACTTGACTAGGTATATGATTTTTCATTGTGGTTCCTAGTCGTACCAGTTATTTTATATTATTTTTTTTTAACTTGTACATAGAAAGTCGCGAAAAAAAATATACACATAATAAAAATTTTCCCTTTTTTTTACACATTTAAAAACTATGTTTTTTTGATGAATCCTTTGAACATTTGTGTACAATTTTAAATGAATATTTAAAAAAAAAAAAAATGTGTATATCAAAATATAAACTGATACATGTTTTAACATAATAATATTTTTTCATATGCTACGTAACAATTTTTTGATTCATTTTAAAATTTTTGGCAATTTGTCGGATGGACACATTTTTGAAAAACAAAAATTTCCCAGTATACATACTTTGATGCCATGTTTCCTCAGTGAAATGTGTGAGTGTATGTGCCTTGGAACTTTTTATATTATAAAAAAAATATAACTTTTATTTGACATGTAATGTGAAATGTTTTTAATGCATAAAATGCATTTAATTTGATTGACAGAATTATAATATGTATATTTTGTGGTATTTTTCAATGGGAAATGAATAAGTTTTTTTTGGTAAAACATAATGAGAGAAAAAAAAAGTTACATGGGAGTAGAAAATTGTCGAAAAAAACTGAAACAAGAAAAATCATTTTATTTATGTACAGGACTGTTCAAAAGAAGTAATAATTTGAAACAAGGCATTCCTGGTTGACTTAATCTTGAAGTACAAAAATGGCATTTAATAAAACAAAAAATTATTCTGCAAATCCTTCATAAAGAATAAATGCTTATTTTTTAAGAGTACTTTGAGATTTTGAATAGCTTTTTACTAGTTTGATACAGTTCATATTTTTTTTTATAATTCTTGTACCTCCTTGAAATGTTTCCACAATGTGAAAATTAAATTAAACAAAGACTATTTTTCTGTGAATTTAAAATTTTGTAAAGTTTTTTTCACATTTAAATATGAATAACATTGAAAGATTAAAAAAAAATCCAGGAAAGCTCATCTATGAAATGATGTACAAAGTGCATTTAAAAGTCTCATTCATTGTTTCTGATTTTTTGAATCTGTATTTCAGTGTCTCATCATCATACTCTAGGAATCCCAACTCCAAGCATAGAGAAATTATTGAATCCATGATGAAACCAGTCTCAATCAAGTATTTTTAGAATAGATTTCATGCAAAAAATGAAACGAAAGCCAATTAACGTACATTTTTGTTACAAAAACCTAAAAAAAAACATAAAAAAATTTGAATAAAAATTTGTTGAGATGCAAAAAAAATATACAGAGAATAGTAAATTAAATGCCTCACAATGTTTTAATTTGCTTTCCATTCGTTTCAATTTCCCTCATACAATCTTTTGTTTGGAATTCATTAACAATAAATTTTAAATGTATAATTTAAGTGAAATCCTGGACTCTTGTATCAAAAAACCGCTCTTCAATTAAATCATAAATTCATAATATTACGAGACATCTCACTCAAGTATCATCCTTAACTTTGATAGAAAAAAAATGAATTTGCACATGTATGATATTTCAATTGTACTTCAAATTTGTTTAAGAAAAATTAAAACACATACTATGAAAATACGAAAAAAAATCATAAAAAAATGAAAACAGTTATAAAATATGATAAGCAAATTCAAAGAGTTTCTCTATTCAAAGAGAACCCTACTTATTATAAATATAAAACAATAAAAGCTACAATTAAAAATTCATTTTTCGTCTTGTGTCAAAATTACAATTTAAAACTATATATTAAAAATGTATATTAGTTGTCAAAAAAAAAAATACATGTTCACTTTACAATAATAATAATAATATGGTTAAAACAATGAAAGAGTGAGTTAACTGATCATATACAAAAAAATAACATATTTTCTTTCACACCCAAAAATTTATCAAGATTTCTAATCAAAACAACATTATATTCTTTTATTTTGTCGGTTGTAAGTTCCCATATTAACACACTATTGTGTAGTAAGTTGTGTACATTTATTTAGTTTAATCCAAATTTATTTTTTTTTTGTTACTTTTCATGTATGTTTTGTATGACATTTTAATTATTTTAGAAAATATTTGTCTTGTGACTTCAATTTTTCACTCACGGTCTTTTTCTGAAGAAATTCCTTATAAAAATCATTTTGAATCAGTTGAGTTCGCACCTCAAACGTTTATTGATATTATTTGAAATAGCTTAAATTCGCATTTTATGATAAAATTTAATTCCGGCCGTAATTTTCACTATCACTGTTGAAGCTTAATCATAATGTATGTTAAAATAAAAAATTTTAAAAAAAATAATATGAAAATTCATATAATTTACTTCTTCTTAAAAACAAAATTATAAAACAATAGCAATTTCCCATACACATGACCTACTCATGTAAATAATCCGTTGGCATACAATGAAACCCAAAAAAAAAACAGAGTCAATGAATCTTATAATAAACGGCTTACTCCAAAATTAACTTTCATCAGTTACATTAAAAAAATAAAATAAAAAATAAGTCATATATATGTGTAATTTTTTTTTTGTTCAAATTTTATCTCATCTTTTATTCTTATTGTTATTATTATTATTATTTTATATGCATATAGTAAACTATGTGATAAAAAAAATAAAATTTATACATTTTTTTTGCTATTTCATTTTCATCAAAAATGAAACTGTATTTTTTTCCTTTACTTTTTTTGTGTATTTTATTTAATAGTGTTACAATTTTGACCATCTAACTGATTTTTTACATATAATATGAAATGAAATGAAATGTAATGAAATGAGACTAAAAACATCACACAATTGTATGCAATATATATACATATTATATTTTTAAATTGAAGGTAATTTTGACTTAATTATTGTTGCCACACACAAACATACACTTAGCGACCACATAAAAAAAATTAATGTAAGTAACATAAAAATAATTACTATTCTTGTGGATTTTATGGGGAGTTAATGTACGTAATTAGATGTGTGAGATTTTATTGTTACATTTTTGTGTGTGTACCCAAAAAAATAAACATATTAATTTAATATTATTTTTGGTTAAATTTAAGCAATTTATATGAATTTTTAGGCAAACCAGGCATACTTTTGATGGGCAAAAGCGGGACAGTTAAAAACTATTCATTTTTTTCTAGACTGAAGTTATCAACGACCTCATCAACCACCTTTTCAGCCTTGACCAGGGATTTCTCAGACCCCCAGGACCTTCCCCAACACCCTCGCACCCTCAATAACTTTTACTCTGACTTTCTAATCAGCTCTCAGCGCCCTCTGGAGTGTTCAATCGTTAAACCCATTTACAAGTCGCTGTATTTTTGATTCTCTATCGATCTGTATACTCATCAACCACCTTTCCCTTGGAAATTTTTTTAAGAAAGTCTGAAAACAGACCTTAATTTCACAAAAAGCTTTTTCAGCACCTTCTGGAATGTCCAATCCAAAAACCCATCATCATGCACGACTTTTTCATTGGAAAATTTTTCAGGAAAGTTCTGGAATCGGGACATTGATTCAAAAAAATGCGCAAATGATATGCCTTTGAATGTTTTAATTTTTTTTTTTTGACAATTAGATCTTCATTTTTTGAAATGATTTATTAAATATGTTTAACAGTCTTTAAATTTCTTCATGACGCAATTTTTCCTATCATAATCTTTCACATCATAAAATCATACACACGGATTGAGTAATTTCTGTTATATTTTTTTCTTTCCACACACACACATATTAAAAGCACGTAATTTGTAATCTAATATTATTCATACGCATTTTCATCAAACACACATATATTGTAATACATTTCCATTCCCTTCTCATTATACTTTTTAATAATAATAACGTTTGATATAATATAATTTTTTTTCTTTTCTTAGCATTTTTTACACATATTATGTGTATGTTTGTTATAACAATATGTGTATGTTAAAGAAAGCTTAAAAAAAGGAAAAAAAATTGATGAAGAATTGTATTTGTTATATTCCACGTCTTTTGCATATGAATAATTTTTTGTGCATGTCATTCAAATGCGCGTTGATGATATATATTGATATGAATTTCATGACTTCTGTTCTTTATTACAATTTTTTTTTTCCTTCTACTTCTGTTTTATGTTTTATTATAACATTATTTTATTATACATACACATATATCCTTCTTAAAACAGCCTTGAATTTGTGCTTGATTACAAACAATGAGCATTTGTTTTATTATTACAGCACACACACACGTTTTACATGTTGTATACCTTCAAAGGGTAGAATTTTTTTTATTCATGTGTTAAATTTGGTGAAGAATTTTTTTTATGTGTTACATAACATACATCGCACGTTACCCCATACATTTATACAAATCATGTTTAATTGGAATAATGTGAATCTGCATATAATCATGAAAAAGGAAAAAAAAAATAATATATGCACGCATTTGAATAGAAATTAAATCATTCAGCACATAAATCTTCTGATTAAAATGAATGTAACATGAAAATTGGTGATAGAATAAAATAAAAATGGTAATAAAAAAAAATTAAATGAATTTATGATTTTTTTAAGAGAAAATTGATATTTCGATTGTAATTTAATTTAATATAATGATAATTAAAAAAATAAAAAATTCACATATAAATTTACATTTTAACCACCCACCTCCTGATTGAAATATACAGTTAAGGAAGAATCAAAATAAGACAAGACAAATACATTTCATCACTCATGTTTACACATTTATAATATTCATTAGGGACCTTTTCATCAACAATGCATTGTCTTGTGTATATTTTTTTATGTTATTTTACTAAAGAGCCTCAAAAGAATTTATTGTCTTCATGCTAACCATCCAGACATCGTTTGTTGTGTTGTGTAAATGAATGTCCTACAATTTCAATACAATTTTTTTTAAAAGTATAAGAAAAATCCGACGTTCCTTCTTATGTTTTCCTCTTTTTCTTTTCATTATTATCATTATTTTTATTATTATTATTGTGTGAGTACATTTTTTTTTTTAAATATAAGGCAAAAAATTATTTTTCATTACATTAGATGATGTGCTAGAATATGCTATTATGATTATATCCTATGCGTCTGCTTTTTACTTATATGTATAATTATCAGACTTGCAATAATGGGGTTGCTTCTTCTTTAACTACATGCATATACATGTATATATGAAATGTATGTTGATTTTTTAATGTTCTGTGTGGCACCTCTCAGTTTTTTTATAAAATAAAAAGAATAAGTTGAGACAAGAAGTACCCGAGAAAAAAATTAAAAGTGTGTAGGGACGCGATGGTTCGTTTTTTAACATATTAAAAAATATGGAATGAGATTTTTTGTCCTTATTAAATTAATGTCTTAAAATTTTTAGTAGAAGAAGAAGAAGAAGACGATAAACAGGGTTTTAACATATTCATTTTACATACACACACACACACACACATTTGTAATAATGAGGGTAAGACTGTAATATTTGTATAGGATAATACTAAAATTTCTTTTAATGAAAAAAAAAACTTAATGATATTCAACATGAAATTTAACGAAAAAAAAAATGCGTAAACCAATATAAATTTATATGAATGAATTAGGACCATGTTTAATAAGAGTGTTGCTGTACATTGCAATGTAAATTACATTTCAGTTTCTTCTGTTTAAAGACAAATTTTATCGAAGAAGGAACAAAATACATTAATTTAAAATAAAATAAAATTCACGTATGTTTGTTGTATGCAAATGTTAATTTTTTTCCTTACTTCTTCTGATATGAGTGTATTAGGTTTGAGTCAGATTCATCGTCGTCTATCATTTTTCATCCATAGGGAGTTTAGTAAGATTTTTTTATATGCACATACACACACATACGTTTCTTGAATACGATAATTTCTTTTATTTTTTTTTTATCTTTTCATTTCATTTTCCAGACAAATCTGCACTTAAAACGTATATAATTGTGGATAAAAAAAATTAAACAAGGAAAAAATTTGTATGATTTCTTTGGAAAATAAAGTGGGTGGTAAATAAAACGCTTATATGTGATTAATATAAGGATGAGGTTAATTTAAAAGTTATTCAAATTTTAATTAGAATTTATCTTAGATTTGTAGGATATCAATTGGAATTAAAATGTTAAGGAGTGGGGAGTTGATATATTGAAATGATTTAAAATTAATGATCAAAAAATTCGATTTTAAATCCAGACTCTTATAAATATGAAATTCCAGGCATAGGCCAGCTTAAATCATCTCATTATGATAAAATAAACATGATTTTTTCTTATTAAAATTTTCAACTTAAATTACATAAAAAATAACTTTACTTTTGAAACTCCTTTGTTTTATCAATTTTTTCTTTGATTCTATTTTTATTCATTTTACCATAATTTTCCTGTTGAAGTTCCATAACAAGCTCATAATTTTGAACACTGAATAGTCATTAGAATCCATTAGCGCATTCTCACACTTGCTCATGGAATTTTCATTGACCGAGGATTGTATGGTGTTTGGAAAGCGTGTTGGACGATCAATCTTAAGGTTGGCAGTTCGATTCTCGCTTCGGCCATTTAACTTTACAATCTCAAATTCCGACTACTCCATTTTTAGTTAAAGACTAGATAAAGGTGGCGACTGCTTGGGATAACAGGATAAAAGCAAAAGGCTTCTGATGATGATAACGGGTATGCACATTGTGCCCGACTGATGGCCTGAATGCAGGCTTAATAGCCGTCCTACAAACCTGATCTGATCTGACCATAAACTTTTAAAGCTATCACAAAAACATGAATGGATTAGGAAAACTTTTTTCGACTCAAAATTTTTAAAAATTTACCAGAAACACTCAAAATAAAAGAATCCAGCTCTGAATACGCTTGTCTATAGGCTTAAACGTCAATTTTTGATCAAATTGGACTGCAAAAATCCATTTAACGAAGGCTCCTTTAAAAAGACATAAACATAATGACCATGAAAGCGCATTATCTTACAAAGTTTTGATTAAAACCTAAATAGAACATTCACTCATCTGTTAAATATTTCTACATTTATTTTTTTACTTACATTTTTATATTTTATATATTTTTTGTGGTTTTGATATATTTTTATTCCAGTTTTTATACTTCAACATTCAACAGTAGCAGAAAAATTTTCTTTTTATTACACAATTATAAAAGTACATTTGTATGCAATAAACAGAATAAAATCATGCCTATTTGATTTTTCTACATCGAGGAATCTCTTTTTTCCAAATTAAATATCCCAAACCAACTCTTATGTGTGTGTGTGTGTATTTTTTTTGTATTTTCATTTCATTATTATTGTGCATTGTACTTTTAATTGCATGTAATTTAATTCGTTTATTATTAAGTCTACATTTTTTTTATTATTATTTTAAAAATTTTTAACAATTTTTTTTCTATGTTGTCCTTCATTATTACTCATTATATTATTTGATAAAGCAAAGTAAATTCTCTTAGATATTAAATTATGCATCCAGGAAAAAAATACAGAAAATATGAGATGAAAATTCTCATTATAAAGCAAAAAAAATTTAATTGTAATGCAAATATGATGAAACGTCTCTTGAAATGAATTTTCCATTCATTACACAAACTTTTGTTTCACATTCACCAAAAATTTTAACAGATAAAATATATTTCAAATCAAATATTTATTGCAACATCCTCTTATTGTTTCAATGAATATGAATTTTCGGTATGTTTAATTTCCGCACCATGACAATAATTTAAGATACCGAAAAATTGTAATATGCATTTTGTGTGTCCCATTGCTAAGAGTTGGTGCCTCAAAGCAAATGTAAAATAAAATGATAATAAAAATAATGACAATGGGTGACAAATATAATCCGGATATTTGTTTTATATTTTACAGTGTTTTTTTTTCGTTAATGAATTTTTAATGCACTTTCAGAGCTCTTTATGCTTCTTCATAATTTATCTATATGATAAAATATGAAAAATAAAATATAACCAAAAAATATAAATTTTGTCTGTTTAAAACCATTAAATAAATGAATTCAAAGGTAAAACTGCATTAAACATGAGTTAAATATTTATTTGCATGAAAGTATGAAAGATCATCATAATTATTATTGTTCCTTACAAAAATAATACGAAAATTTACATATTTTTGATGATTTAGTCATACCCTTACATAAAAAAAAACCCAAATATTATTAAAGAAAAAAAAATCCCTTGTTATTTTTTTTTGCATATTCAATGAAATTCAAACTAATTTTCACTCCATTCATCATCATTGTATCGTTTTTTTATTTACATATATGAAATATTGTATGAAGGTGCATCGTTTTGTATTAAATTCACACAAAAATGGATTATTCGCGAAAACTCATATCATTAATCACGTGTTTCTTTAAAATTTAATACAGAACTTATTTCAGACTTTAAAAATGAAAAAAGGAGTATTTTCAATTCATACACATAAAAAAAATATCGATTAAAAATTCCCCCCAAAGTATCATTATCTTACAAACACATATCTTCTTTTTTTATTTTATACTCATTTTCGTCACACAAGACAACACACAACAACCACAATCCTCATGTCTCATAAAACCAAAAGAAAAAAAAATTATATATCGTTTTTTAAATATGTGTGATATGAATATATTGTGAATTTTTGTATTTATCATGTATAAAATGTGTAAATTGATGATGAGCTGAAATACAGGATATCCTCATACCGATTCAAGTTATTCTCTTATGAAATGCCATGTACATGTAAAAGAAGCTCATTATCTTATTTTTTGTGTGTGTGTGTTTGTCGTTAAGTCGAAATAAAATATGTTTGAAAGATAATGTTACACATAAATTTGGTTAAGATTAGTCAAATCAATAATCGAAAATTATTTGAATTTTATACGTCAATTTCAAGATCAAATTTTTTGTTTGGTAATATTCATATAATTGAATCATAATCATTTTGAAAATGTATATGGAAAATCAACAAAAGCACCTTCTGTTTATGAAGTACTTAAATGATACAAAAAAAAAACATATTCATGTATGAAATCCTTATTCATTTTAGTAATATACTACAAAAAATGCACTAAACATATCACTTCAACGTATTCAAATAATAATAATAATAAAAGAACGAAAAACAGAGCAAAGGAAAACAGATTTTCTTTCAGATAGCGCGAGATTCCATATCAAATTCAAACTTACATTCATACACACACACACACACACACATGTTTGTAAATGAAAGCTCAAATTTTGTTCTTTTTTTCCTTTCGTATTTTTCTTTATTTGTACTTACTTTTTATATGAATGTTTATATTTTATTTTAAATCCCAGCAATAATTTAAGTGAAATATGATTGTGCTCTATGTATAAATGTATGAGGAAAAAAATATCATATGAAATTATATGTGAAAAATAAATAAATGAAATACGAATGCATAAAATAAAAATAAGAATAATAATATTTTCTTAAAAAGTTAACAAAATACATATTGTATATGATATGAAAAAATGAAACAGCATACAATGTATAACATATGAATGGAAAGATGATAAATTTCATAATAATAATAATATATGCATAAATAAACGAAATATGAATACGAACGACTTACGATGAGAGTCAAGAAAATATTGTTTCATGCATGGAAAATATTTACATACAGTTTTATTTTTTCGTATCATTAGTTAGGATCAGTTTGGATCTCAATCTGATCGTTTTTCAATGAAATTTTCAGAGAATCATGAATTTGAACTGAAATTTATCGCCAACCGTCTCGCAGATTATTAAAATTTTTGATTTTTTGGAATTAAAAAAGTCCCGACATGTTCCGTTCTAATGCAAACACTCATATACAAAAGCAAAAAAAAAGGAAGATGAAAAATAAGAGACATGTATCTTTCAGATAAATCGCGGAAAAGACATAGATGTAATGTATGAGTTTTGGTTTTGGTTTTGGCTTGTGGTTTGAGATGCATTGCCTGCAATATAAAATGAATATATATTTTCATACAATACAACATGTTTTGAGTTTGTCACATTCAAATAAAAATAATACAAAAAATTTAATATGAAAATCATAATAATTGTGAAAATTTTAAGGATATGTATACAGTAAAATTTTATGTGTATTTTTTTTTCTTGTTGCTTTCTTTTTTTTTCAGTGTAAAGTTTATTTCTTTTGGGACTGAAGTGAGTCATGAAGTCAAAGGTAAATGTATGTGACATGACATTAAGGATGTTGAATATTTGAAGGAATATGAGCAAATAATAGTCATTTATTTATGTGTTTATTTTTAAATTTAAACTTGATTTAGCTTAACGTGGATTTAAAAGTTCACTCAATGAAATGAAACGTAAAATCAGGTTTTCAATTCTAAACTTTTAATTTTTTTTTAACTCATATAATGTGACTGAACTTTGATTAATTTAAGAAGGAAAGGTATAAACGGAAATTTATGACATTTCTTTACATCTTATTCACTTTTTATTCATTTTTATGAATGATACGAAATATAAAACAAAATTGTATTCAATTTTAACCAAGTTCCTTATCTCTTAACTCTCTCCAAGTGAAATTACCCCTCAAAGATGACACTCATGCGTACTTACAATACCGGTATTTTTGTAAATGAAATTTCCCCGACTGGAAATTCATGTATATCTACATAGATGATGAGGGTGGCATTTTCCCATGTTTAGTTTAAATTCTACTTTCTTTTTGTTTTGTGTATATGTGTTTGAGTGTGTGTGTGTATGTTTATTTTTTGTTATTTGTATGTTTATACGCATCGCACATGTGTGTTATTTTTCCTCAAATTAATAATTTTTCTCCTATGTTTTATATCGTAGCACATATGTGTATCGTACATATATGTACATAAAAATTGTAAATATGAACATTAATACACACATAACCCAATCCATAGTACGCATATGCCAAAAAAAAAAAAAAATAAAATGATAATAAAAAAGAAAGATAGAGAAAAGTTATGTACTTTTATTTTTGTATATGTATTTTATATATGAAATGTTTTTTGTTTCATGCGTTGTGTCGAATGTTCACATATATGAAACGAAAAATAGCTAAATATTCACAACACATATAGTTTTTTCGCATTTGTAGGTAGGTAGGTAGGTACAATAATATGTTATGATATTTTCACACACCCAACCATCGTGCACAAAATAATAATAATAATAATAATGACAAAAAAAGCTTATGTGTGTGTATGTGTATGTATGTAGATATGTGTGTGTATATGTGGATTGAAAACATGTATACATATATGTGAAAAGCTAAAGAGAAGTGTTACATTTGGAAATTCAGAAATATTTTTAATGTGTTCAACATACATTTTTTGATATTATTCTTCTCTGTTCATGAAATAAAATTTCAGTCGTTCTAAGACGGTCAACGCGTACGCACGAACAAAAAAATGTACGGTTAGAAAAAAACATAATTATTTATCTTCTTAATAAAACATATAAATTATTATCATCTCCCAAAAAAAAAAAATAACAAAAATTAATAAAAAATTTTGAATCAAAAAAAATCATAAGATAAAAAAATAAAGTTTCGACATAACAAAAATATTTTGGCCAACATTTCTGATATTTCGGACATTTTATAAGTCAAGGAAATTTTATCACTGCATTTCTTAATTACTCTTATCACAAGTTTTATTTTTTTAAAAACAACTTTAAATTCATCTTCAACTTACTCTCTTCAAACAATTTCAACTCAACAATCTCAAATCAAATTTTCACAAACCGCTGTTAATCATGCACAACAACAAGAAATAGTTAAAATAAATAATTAATAGAAAATAAATGGAAATTTATTTGAATTTTAAATTAATTTAATTATTACAACAAGTCACACATCATTAAAATAGTCAAGAAAATAACGAAAAAAATAGTGATTAGAGAAAATAAAGGTCAAAAAATTTAAAAAAAAATTAATTGAAAGTAAAAATCAAATTAGTGATAACTTTATAACATTTAAATTAATCAAAAAATAATAAAAAAAAAACATTGATTAATTTATAACAAATTTATATTTATTTTAACATTACATAAGGACTTTTACTTCAACACAAAAAAAAACATTTAATAACTTTGGCTCTATATTTGGATGATAAAAGTAAAACTTTTGAAACAATTAATTCAATTTAATAATATAAAAAGCAAATGTAATTATAATAATATATGATGTGATTTTTCCACATTATAATTGATATTGAGAAGCGATAAAAAAAATAATTTCTGTGAAATATTCAATCTCTTTAAAATAATTTTAAATTAAATTTAAATAAAAAAGTAACATTAGTGCAATAAATTAATTGAATACAACTTATAAAAGTTTGATATAATTAATACTGTAAATATAATAAAACATAATAATTAAAATTAAATAAATAAAGTTAATTATAATAATAAACATTATATTAAATTATAAAAAGAAAAAGTAACAGTACTGTGAAAACCAAACGTAGTTTAATGTGTGAAAATCTTCATTGGATAGATTTAATTTTGAAATTTTGTATATTAAAGGTAAGGGGTTGAAATTTAAATACTTGTGACTGTGAAAGTGGTTTTTATTTTATTGTTTATTATTCAAAGTTAAGAAAAAAGTTCTGTGGAATGAAAGTTTTTAAAGATTTTGCAGTGTTTTATAATTTTTTTTTTAAAAAAAAAAAAAAAGTTTAAAATATTCAATAAAAAATATTTATTTTTATATAAACTTTTATATAAAATATAATGTTTTACTGTAAAAAAAATAATTAACTTAAAATGTATAAATCATTTTATACATAAAAAGATTATAATTAATATTAAAATTATATTTTTTTTTGTGTTTAAATAAATTTTCATATAAATCAAATTATTTTTAATAATTTTTTCCTAATAATATTAGTTTTTTTTTTGTTGTTTTTTATCATTCATAATCATGTATGATAAAGATACAAAGTTTAAATTTATTATTATTCCACTGTGTACTAGAATAAGCTGAATCGTGATTTCAGTAGGAAAAATTGGTCACCGCCTGAATCTATCAATATTCAATAAATTGAGCTAAATTTTTGAAAAAAAATTTATATAAATATTATTATTTTTTTATTGAAATAAAGAAGAATTCATTTCATATGTGATACAAATGATAATTAAAACAATATTTTTAAAATATGACTTTTATAAGAATACAATAAAATACTTAACATATGATTTTACCACCAAACATTTCACACATGCATGATGATTTACATAATAATAAAAAGGGTTGATTTATAATTTACATAAAATACATTCTTTATCATTTTATCGTATATTTTATATCCTTACATGCATCTGTATATTGAAACAGACTAAATTCAAATTATTATTTAAATTCATCAAGAAAAAAAAAATATTCAAGGTAAAATCTAATGATATGTGTAACATATGTGTGTTTGTGTGTATTTTATTTTCTTATGTTTATCATGGAATTAAACCCCTTTTTCAATATTTTTTTTTATTCCATTACTCAGTTTTATTATTTTTATTAAATTTATACCTTATATTTTATTATGATTCAATTTTTTATACATTACTAAACGATATGTGATTTATTTGTATGAAATGTGAATACATATTAAATATTTAAAAAGTAATTATATGAATGATATGTTAGACAATTTTTGCAGGAAAAGTAAATAATAATTTAAGGAAAATAATCATATGTTTAATTTTATGAAAATTTAATATCTTATGTGAAATTGATGATACGGTTAAATTTATTATCGATTCAATGTGTAAAAAAAATATCAAAAGCATAAAATTACTGCTTGATTAAAAATTTTCCACTTTCAAAGAAACGATTTGCAACCTCTTAAAATATTTATTTTAACAGTTTAACAAGTCACAAACAACATTTTAAATATTTAAAAAGTAATTATATGAATGATATGTTAGTCAATTTTTGCAGGAAAAAGTAAATAATAATTTAAGGAAAATAATCATATGTTAAATATAATGAAAATTTAATATCTATGTGATATTGATAGCATGGTTAAATTTATTATCGATTTAATGTGTAAAAAAAATATCAAAAGCATAAAATTACTGCATGATTAAAAATTTTCCACTTTCAAAGAAACGATTTGCAACCTCTTAAAATATTTATTTTAACAGTTTAACAAGTCACAAACAACATTTTAAAGTCTTTTATATAAAACTTTTTCTATGCACTTCAACTTTCTTTTGAAAATTTATATTTTTATTTTATTTTATTTTTTTTTTTTTTTTGAAATAATGTTTTGAAAGCATTGAAAAGAAAATTTTTACTATAAAAAAAATGCTTGTCTAAATGTATATGTTTAAAAATGTATCAACATTATAAAAAATATCAACTGGGATAAAATTTATATTTTTTTTTCTTTAATTTTAAAAGAAATTCATATTATAAGTCTCATAATTTTATGCCCATAACTTGGAGAGATGGCAAGACATGACTTTAAGATTTAAAACCAAGAAAAAATAATCAATTAAAAAAATAAATCCAAATTATGTTAAATTTTGTTACTTCATAACACTTAAATCTACTTATATGTATAATTATAATAATAATAATAAAAGTGAGTAAATTAAACAATTAATTTAATTAGTTATCGTTTGTATCACATTAAAAATTAAGTTATTTTATCTCTTTTGTTTTTCAAACCCCAATTTTACATGTTCTAAATTTTAAATTTTCTGTTTTATAATAGTATGCGTATTATATTTAAATACATCATATCATTAAACCCTTATATAATTTTAAATAAATCATTTAAACTCCAACTCCGTATTACCGTTTTAAATTTCGTGTTATAGTTTTAATATAAAAACAAGTGAATTTGGTGACAAAAATGCAAAACCAGGATTAAAAGACGTATAAAATTGACTTAACTTAAACATTGTATGTGTATATTTTTCATAAAAGTAATTTCTAGTAACATTTTCCATTGAATTGCAATAAGTTAATTTCAAAAGAACACTATAAATTTTGAATGTGCTTTAAAATGAAAGGGGTGACATGTTTTCAGCAAATTAACGAATATAATACAGTTTATACAAATAATTAAAACATGAGTTATAAAATGTGTGTAAACACCTGTAAAATGTAAAATAACATTATTTTTATTATTATTATTATTATTGTGATAATACTAAGAGATTTTATGAATTTTCAAACAAGTGTGGCAATTTGAAATGTGAGATTATGCTCAAGAACGAGAGAAAGAATATTTAATTTAACAAAATTAATTTAATTGAAAAATTTGTTGAAAAGTTAAGTGATACTAATTATGCTAGTATATGTTATAACATTTCAAATAAAATTAAAATACGAAGAAAAAAAAGACATTCATGCAAAAATTTTCCTTAATTACTTGCACTTCAGACGATTTCAGGCAATGACAAGTTAAGGGAGACACTTGACCTTTTTACATGTTAATTTTACATGAAAAAAAAAATGTCAGAGTTATTAAGGTGAATGAGAGCAAAAACTAGATGATATTCGCATTTTCTGCAAAATTAACTCGTGTTACCTCTTTAAAAATCACTCATTAAATGTAAAACAAAAAAAAATCTTTTAACGAAAAACTTTATAAAAAAAAATTAAAAATAAGAATTCACCCTTTTTCATTTCATTTATTTTATATTTCACATCTCATGCATGATAAATATGAGAGAAAAAGTTAAACATCATACAAATCTTTTATTCATCCATTCATTAAAGTAACACAAAAAAAGTACTTAAAACATCATATTACCTGTACTTACACAGAAAATTTTTGTACGAAATACAATAAAAAACCGCTAAGTACGAAGAATTTTGACCTTTATATTTTTTTTTATTTTTAAATAAAAACAAAAAAAAATTTCTTAACATTTATTTTCACATCAAATATTATAACAAACAACCATGAATCAAAATAAAAAAAAAAATGAGTATTCTGTATGTAAAGTGCCTTAAAGCTTTGATTTTTCCATTCATTTTGTTTCATTTCCTCTCCTTTACTTTTCATTATTTCCCTCTTATTACAGACTGTGTGTGAAAGCTTCTGAGTATTATTTTTTTGTATTTGCAGTTTTTTTAAAGCACTTGCACAGCTGGGATGCAATTCAAAAGAAAATATTTGCATATGAGCTCTTATTTCTTTTATTTCGTGCATGAATCAAAATAAAAATAAAATAATGACACTAAATTTAAAATCATGGGGTATGTGCGTGTATTTCAATGTATGCATTGCGAATGAATTTTGTGTTACGATTTTCATGAAGTTACATTGAAATTGTTGTAATTAAACATTTTTATAAACTTATTAAATTATTGACATAAATCTCATATTTATTCTTCTTTTTTTTTTCTCTTTACAGATTTCTGGCGTTTAATCATCATCACCAGAAGTTATCAAAAAAAAAAATAATATTATTCTTGTTATTATTGTTATTATCATAAAAAATTATTATAATTATTATTGTTTAAAATATTGCTGTTTGCTACGATAATTGCAACAATCTACCAAAAAGTTAAACTGTTGACGGAATGCTTGATTATGCAGATGTAAAATAGTTCTGAAGGTAGAAAAAAACGCATTTGAATTGCATCAGCAAAAAAAAGGAACCATACATCGCGATTATTTTTAAATATAGTATTCACTTCTATGGCAGAATATCTTTAGAGAGAATTTTTGTACAATAGAAGGAGAAGAATAATAATTTTAATAATAATCATCATAAAATAATAAAAAAAAGGAACAAAAGATTTGTGTTACATAGGTTTAAGTCTATATAAAACGGATTTTAGTACACATTGAAATTTTTATTTGGATTAAAATTGTAAGGAAGAGACGAAAATAAAATGTCACAACAAGAACATTACAGCCTTCGGTGGAATAATCACCAAAATCATATATTGCGTGCATTTGATACACTTTTGCAAACAAAAACTTTGGTCGATGTGACACTTGTGTGTGCCGAGACAAGTATACGAGCTCATAAAGTTGTGTTATCAGCATGTTCTCCCTTCTTTCAACGTGTTTTTTCGGAGACACCATGCAAACATCCCGTCATTGTCTTAAAAGACTTTCGAGGATGGGTCGTGCAAGCAATTGTTGATTTTATGTATCGTGGTGAGATCAGTGTACCGCAAGAACGACTCCAAACACTTATACATGCTGGAGAATCATTACAAGTACGTGGATTGGTTGATCATCCAGTGGCTATGCAGACACCAACACCAGCTGCAAGTCCTGAAGATTTTAGTATACTTGATACATCGTTAGTTTCACCAGAATCGCCACCACTTGCCTCTCCAAACTTCTCATCAATCAGTCAAAGTTCATCGAAACTTTTAATCCCACCACAGATTTTCGCCGATCCTAGTTTAGTTAATCGTGATCATTGTATCTCACCCACACCAAGAAGGAAACAAGCACGACCACGAAGACGAAGTGGTGAATGTGGTCCACATGACTTGATGCCAACAAATAGTAAACCAGGAACGCCAACACCCAATTGTGAACAAAAACAGTCGAGTAATAATAATAGTAGTAAATTAGATAAACGAAATGACAAACGAATGGATGAAGATGTTGAGGAATTGAATGAAAGTGATAAAATTGAGGAAATTAAATCAGAAGCTGAAGAAATTGAGGATGATGAGGAAGAACGAAGACCTGACGATTCAATGAGTAAGATGAAAGAGAGAGAAAACGTTTGTGAGATGGAAGAAAGTCCCGAAAATTTATGCACAAAAAATACATCAAATGCAAATAGTAATTCAACTCACTTAAAATCAAAAACGAATAACAATAACGAATCAGCTAATGATAACAATAGAACATCATCAATGGGATTAAAGGATATTCGTCATCATCGTGGCTCCTCATTACATCGTTCAAGACATCCAAGTTTTCCCGGACATCCATTTCCTCCATTTCAGTCCTTGACACCACCACCTTCATTTCACTTAAACAACAATCCACCACTTGGTCACCAAAAGGAACACATGAAAGCTGAATCTGAAGATGGACGTGCACTTGATGATGATTCAATGATGGAGCCGTTAGATATTAGCACACCTCATTCACAGAACCAATCAATGCGAGGTGGAGATTCACATCATCGAATGGAAAATAATCAAAATTTTAATAAGCATGCAAAGGATTTTTTACCCAATCCGTTAAATTTTCATCCACATTTTAATCAGTCAGATGGACCGCCCTTTCCTCCAATGCCATCAGTATCGGCCTTGGCATTATCATCACCACAGTGTAAGTTTTAATGTAAATTAAATGTATTTATTTTATTCTAATTATTGATTTTCTTTGACTTATAACAGTTTTTGGACTAGATAACCCTTTTGGGCTGTTTCCACCGGGAATGGATCCAGGTAAAATGTATAATCCATTGATGGAACTGTCAGATCCAAGAACAATGCATCCAGATCATCCACCACCACCGTTTCTAAAGAAAAAGTGTAAGTAACAGTAAATTTGTTTTTATGGAATGAAATGTTTAATATGAATTTAATTTTATAGTGAGTCGAGCTAAAAGTCAGCATTCAGCACCAAGAGGTGGTCCACCAAGATCATGGACAAATGCAGAATTAACAAAAGCTCTAGAACATGTTTGGAATAAAAAGATGACAACGAGTCAAGCATCCCGGATTTTTGGAATTCCGTATAATTCACTTTTAATGTATGTTCGTGGTAAATATGGAAAAAGCTTAAAATTGGAGCAATTACGTAAAGATTGTATAAGTGGACCACCAATTGAAATAATTCAACGTGGTATTTCGGGTCACATTTCAACGAGTAAAGATCGACATAAGGAAAAAGAGCCACGTGACAATGACCATCCACATCCAGGTCCTAGAAGTTCATCGTCTGAGCCTGATCTCCTTTCAAGTCCAAATCCTTTCTTTGGTTCATTTCCACCAGGATTTTATCCAGATTTTGGTGAAGGATTTCCACGACTCCCATTAGATATGTCTAGTCTCTTATCATCAGATCGGCATCCACCACATTTACCCATCAATCTGGATGATGATTGTCGAAGTAATGGATCGAAACAATCAGCTGAAGACGATTTTCCACAACCATTAGCCCTAAATCGAAGTGATGAACGACGAGAGAGATCAGAAAGAGGTGAACGCGAACGTGACCGTGATCGTGACCGAGAACGCGACAGAGAAGCAAGCAACTTAAATAATCTAAATCAACAACTACCAAAACCCTGTGTCCGTCTATGATAGTTTGCTTTCGAAGACTTTGAACGATCCGTGTTTGGACTGAAATTCAAACCCGAATAGAAATTATTTTAGTAAATATATATAAATTTTAATTACATTCCAATTTTTCAATGTAAAATTCAATAATTTATGGATTAGATTAAAAGTAAATCAAAGTGTTTGTGTGTTCTGTACAATAATAATTACGAATAATAGTGAAAAAAAATAAATTAAAAATTATTTAAGAGTGTGATAATAGTCTCAAAGAAATTTCCTCTATCATTCATTGATTCATTTAAATTTTTTTATTTATTCATTTTAGTTTGAAATTTAATTTCTTCAATAATTTATCACAATAAAGACTGATGATAATTAATTTAAACAAATTTTCACACTCACTTACTCACAAACAAAAAAAAAATGAAAAAAAAAACTACAATTACAGGAATAATGTTCAATATTAAATAAAATTTTAAGATAATAAACAAAATTAAACAACAACAACAAACACTTCATAGAGCAAAGGAATAAAATAATATATTTAATAAAGAAACTTAATTTGATGACGATTCATAGTAAAAATATTTAAAAAATAAAATCAAAGTGAGAAGAAAAAATATTTAAAAATTAAAACTACATATTTTAACCTTAAACATTAAAAAAAAGAATGAAATGGAAAAAATAATGTAAATTAAGCTTCATTGCAGCAACATTTTTATTATTTAAACAACAAAAAACTGATCCGTGAACGACTTAACGTATAACTAAAATAAAAAAAAAAAATAGAATTAACACAAATGCCAACGGCCAAATAGTATTTTATTACCGTAAATAAATCATATTAATTATCTGTATAAGCATATTATTTATAATAATTATAATAACAACCCCGCCCGCAAGCTTTCAAAGCAAACTTACAATGTTATTAATGATTGTTTAATTTATTTTATTATTATTATTATCATATAAACATTAATCTTTTATATATTGCAATAGTAACAAAAAGAAAAATAGCCCGTTAAGAATAAATAATAAAAATAAATCCTGTTTATATATTAATTTAATTGAACAGGAGACCGTTGACAATTATTTACAGGAAACATTTATAAACATACATATATTTTATATAAATTACACAAAACACACTTACACATGTTAATTTTCATCATACATTGTTCCAATACATATAAAATAACTGATAATAATAATAAATAATTTTCATTTTTACATTTTTAACTTTAAAATGATAACAAGGTGATTACATTAAATTTATACATTATTATATAAGTGTATAAAGTATAGTTTTTTTACAATAAACATGAAAAATAATGATTGATTAGTTAGTTGCCACAATTAAAAAAAAATAGCCAGGATATGTAATTATTATTATATTTATTATAATAAGTTACTAAAACATATTCAAAAATATTAAACATAAATTTTATTAAACACATACTAAAAATACAACAAAATAGAAGCAACAACAAACTCGCAGGATATAAGTTACTACGAAAAAGTTAAACATTTTATTTTTTTCTGTTCAATTATCATCAAACTCAAATTAAATTGAAAACAATGTTCAACAATCAAAAGAAAACAATAGTTCCTCAATAATTAATAGAAAAAAATACAATACAACAAACTTTTATTTTATCATTATACAAAACTACAATAGAAATTTATAACTAAATTTTTTTATTAAACATATACAACAACAATTACAATAAACAGAAAAAAACAATAGCCAAGAATATTTTTTTTACACAAATGCATTTTTAAAGTTATAATAATATAAAATATTAATAATTAAAATAAGGTCCTTTTACATGATTATTAACATGAAGAAGGCCTTAACCGGATTGAATTATATATCAACCACAACCTCAATTAAACATATATATTTATAAAAACAATAAATATTACAATGCAATAGCCAAGCCAATCTTTTTCTTTACAACATTTAAAATTAAAAAATAAAAACTTAATATTTTTATTATTAAAATTCATCGTATAATGTTAAATTTATACTTAAATAAACATTTTAACTTTGATTTGTGCAATATATACTTACATTATATCATTTAATAATATTATATCAATTAAAATAAAATCTTTTCTTCTTCTCATTATTTTGATAAAATGAAAGTAAAACATAAAGGAAAAAAAAACTAAAGTAACAATTACATACAGGGTATTCATTAACTCCATAAAATAAAAATAATAATATTAATATAAAAATATACCTAAAATTCACTAAATACATATAAAAAAAACATTATTATAATTATAATATTTATGTATTTGAAATAGTACAAATGAAAATGAAATAGAAAATGATGAAAGGAAAAGAAACTTATATAAAAAAATTATAATTTTAATCTAAATTTTTAATTTAACATTATTTTGCAAAATTATTTCATTGGAAAATTGTGATATCAACTTTTTTTTTATTGTATCGTGTTATCTACATTGAAAAAAAAACACAAAATCATAATTTTTTACATGTTCTTGTAACTTTTATTTATTATTATTCATATAGTTTAATTTAAACATCCTTTGAATTATTATTTTACATTTACAATTATAATAATAATAAAAAAAGTTATTTATTTAAAATTATAATCATTATAAATTATTAATATATATATTTGTGTAAATAAATTTTTAATTTAATTTAATTTAAATGAATATTTTGTTTAAAATTAATTTTAAATAATAATAATAATTATAAAGTTAAAATAATAATATAATATAAGATTTAGTGAAAAGAAGAAAAAAAATATGTGTATAATATAAAATATAAAATGATATTAATCAAATGTGAAATTATAGATATATAGAAAGAGAGCACAAAATTCCAATCCTCATTTTTTATTTAGAAAGAAAAAAAAATTAAATTAAAATTAAATTAAATTTTATATAATATTATTAATATTAAAAATAATATTTAAACAAAAAAAACATTGAATGTTTATAAATTGTCGTGAAAATGAAAATAAAAAATCACTTTAGATTTAATTATCACCTTAAACTTTGTATTGAAATTAAAAATTTTTTTTTAAAGGTTACAATTCATCTGTTTTAGATTAAATATTGTAATAATTAGTAATAAAATGAACAATGTTAAGTAACATTTGACAACTAACGATATGTTTGGCAATATTAAATTTATTTAGTGCATATTTTGAAAGTAACCATGAGACATTTTTGAAGGAAAATCGTAATGGAATCATATTATATTTAATAATCAATGGAAAAAAAATATAATAAAAATAATTAAGAATACAATTAATGTAATAGTGATGATATAATGTTGAATATAAAAAAATTATTATTTTGTAACATTTTTTATTTGAATTAATAAACAAATAATATTTAATTAAAGTAATATATAATTAATGATAAATTACAATTAAGACCGAAATAATTAAGATGTAAGAATAAAATGAAAAATAAAAAAATGTATTGGAGAAAACTTAAAATTTATGCTTTTATATTGAGATCTAATTATTTCTATTTAATACATTTAACAAACAGGTAAGTGCCCGATAAACATCACTCTCAGATTTTCTGTTGACAGCAAGACTATTTGAGAGATTGTTCAGTTTCGTGAATGTAACACTGTTTTTAATTTCGTTCTTGGCTTTACAATTATTGGCAACCATACTCCAAAGTGAAACTATGATTTGAAGTCGTTCCTCGTCCTCGCCTTGTTCAAGTAGTTGTCTTACAATGTAAATGTAGTCAGGTGATGTTAATAATGCAGCTCGATTTGATTGATCAAATGCCATGTTTCGAAGGATTTTAATTGCAGTTGATTTTAAATTTTTAATATTTTTTCTTATGATAGTACACATAATTGATAGGTGACGTGCTTGTGCACCTTCTGGATATCTCGAGAATATTTCATAAAATTCAAGCCAAATATGAATGATTTTATTTATGTTATGATTGTGTTTTTGAGATCCACTTGGATAGATGTGATCCAATGTATCAAGGACTTTTAGCTGAAAGGAAAATTTAATTGAATAAATATTGAATTGAAAATTTAATTGATGTACCTTTGCTAATTGAACTCGACCTTCCACACAACTACAACAATTGATCAAAATTCGTATCATGACAATTAACTGATTTTGATTGATTTCTTTCCTCGTTGCTTTTTGAGATTCACCTTTTGCCATTTCAGCAATACTTTGAATATAACTATTACTGTTATTTACTTGTATCACTGACATTGCTTTACAAAACGGTAACGATTCCTCACTCAATACCATCAAAACAGTATAATACTGCATATTGATATGATGATCAACGAAATACCATTCCCACATTTGTGATACACTTTTCAAGTATTTCTGAATATCTGTCTCATTTATCATGGGTTTTTTGTAATACAAGTTTGCTATTAACGAAGCTAACAAATCCAATTCCCTTACAATGGGTTCCTTTTTACGATCACCATATTTCCTTATGAAATCTTGTCGATTCATACCAGCACTACTGTAAATAACATCTAATCGATTTATTAATTTTTGGAATATTCCTTGACTTAAAGCAGCTTCCTTTGAATACACCGTATATCGGAAAAGTGTTTGAAGACAATTGTAACAAGATAATTTTAAATCTGATATAAGGAATGCACACGAGTCTGGCTTGTCCTGATCACAAACCATATCAAAAATTTGAATTAAACGATCAGCCAAAATTTCAGATATGGGTTTAAGGGATTCCTCGTCATTATTTTTATTGGAAATGCGATCATTGATTGTTTTTGTGTCCAATATAATGTGAAATGAGTGACTGTTATTGACTTCCATATCAGCATTTAATGTTAAGATCGTGAGACAGTCCATGGCTGCAATTATTAGACCTTTAAATGAAATTTAACCTGGATTAGTACAAATAATTTAATTGAAACCTTAAAAAAAACTTACGCAACTGCTTGTGACTCATAAGAATAATGTTAAAAAAATCCATTAATTTATCCAGGTTGACTCGCTCCAATGATGCACAAAAATGTTCGTAGCCTTCATTTGACATTCCAATGATTTTGATTAAATTCAGGATGTTAACTGAAATTTTTTCACAATTCTCTTCAGAATCTGGAATATAAAAAAATAAATTTATTTATAAATTATAAATTTAATATAAATTTATAAATTTAATTTAAAAGATAATAATTTTAAAGAAATGCGTTATCATGTACCATAAACCTCCAAATCCAGTAACTTTAAGAGACTTATCATGAACCACGTGTTATGCAAAATAACTTCCAGTAACGAATTATCGATCGAAAGATAGCGTGATATTAAATTACATACATTTGAAACCATTGTAAGAGTTGTAGCACTTGCATTTATTGGGATCACCGTTGAAATGCATCTAAAATTTAAATTTTAATGTAAATTTTTTCATTAAATACAATTTTAAAACATTTCCTTACTTGATGAAAGCTTCCAACGTTAATTTTTCATTTTCACTTAATGGAAGACTTGAAGGTCGAACATCAAACACTGCAATGAGGATATTTGATAGGTGAATTACTGTATCAGGTGATGTTAATGGATGAATATCCTGATCGATTTCATTGTAAATATTTGGAGTGAAACATTCCAAAGCCTCACGTGACCTTTCAAGGAACTGTTGTTTGTGCAAAATTTCCTTCAATAATTCATAACCATCCAAATCAGTTTTTTTTGAAACATTAATTTTTTCATTGCATTTTGGCCAAACAACACGATGCAACTTTTGTTCATTAGTGTACGATAAAAGTTTGACAAAAAGAGTAGCTGCAGCCCCTTTAACTAATGACACTTCTTGAATATCAAGGACTGTTTGAATAATACACGCATGAATTCCACCTGGCAAATATGAAAGTTCATTGACGACTTGTTTAGCACCATTGAGAGAACCCTCTGCTACTGATGAGAGGATATTCCATGAACAGGCTCTTACGATTAGGTCAGTATGACAACATAATGTCGATAAATTTCGAATCAATTTTGTGTCCAATGACGGTTCTTTAATGTATTTCAAAATATGCCCAATGGAGAGAAGACAATTTTTGGTAATAAATGATCCTGATTGAGTTAACGATCGTGTAAGTTTCAAACAGCAAAACAATTGTGCGATTACTTTATTTAAAAGTGTTTCATCAGTCTCTAATTTTGCGTATTGCGTAATAGTTTTCAGCAATGCCAGTAAGGCTAATATCCGATCTTTGTCACATTCACCCAATTCATCCGAAATAATTTCAAATACTCTCAACACCAAGTTATCTTGATTTTTTTCACTTGTGACGTATCCTTGACCGTAAAGTATCTCCTTCAATTTCGGATCATTCGAAATACAACCAAGTTTGATCACAGTTCCAATTAAATCCACAATTTTGGTATATAAACTAACAGAATATCGATCACCTGTATCTCGAAGTAATCGCATAAAAATTCCATTTGGTTCATTTAATTTCATCATGACCCATGACAAAATTTTATCATACCCAATGTCAATTAAACTTTTAATAGTATCAACGACTAATTTGAAAATATATTCATCATCGTCTGTATTTGGGTGAGATACAACAAAACGCTTAATTGATTTGAGGAATTCTTGTGAATAGTATTCTTGTGCATGTGGAAGGAAGATAATTGATTTTATGCCACAAATTCCTGCTGCTGCTTCCCTGTGTGTTGTTACGTTCTCGATTAAATGTATGTTATGTTTAACGATTTCAGATAACGAGGATATTTTCATGATGTTTAAATCAGATTCTTGTAATTCTAGCAGTGGATTGAAATCTAAAATTGTTTCTGAACCATTTTCAGTTGCGGTAGATCCAGAATGATTTTGATAATCGACCAGACCAGTTTTTGAGGTTGAAGAGTTCTTTTTAATGTTTTCAAGGACTGCATCCATTTCACCAAACCAAATGGTTGTAAACAGTAACCGCAAATATTGCCACATTTCGGACATGGGTTCATTTTGATTAGAAAATTTTGTTTTACGATTAGCTTTAGGGGAAGTCTCCTCATCAATTATTATCACTAAATCATCATATGCTTCTTCATTCTCTTCCAAAAACATTGATTCTAACAGTGATGTTACATCATACGGACTTGTTTTGAAATGATATTGACACTGAAATGGAATAAAAAGTCCTGAAAATGCTTCTGGGAGCAACAAATCATCTTCTCCGATAATAAAATCACAAAATGCCATTATAAATACGAGTGTCGCACCATCATGCCTGAATTCCGTGTCATGATGATGCATAAACATAGCTCGCAACAATAATCGATTAAAATCAATGTCATTTTTAAGATTTCTTCGTAATTCGGGATTTCGTATACAAAGTTTTGTGATAATTTGCAATGCTGGAACCGCACTATCCGGATAATCACGATTCTGATGAACTTTCATTGAATTTTCAAATGCTACTAAAATAAATGGCCAATCATTTTGTTGTATCAACATATCACACAGCGTTGGATCATCAACAAACGCATTTAATTGAACTAATGTCGAATACCGTACTTTTGGTGAAGTGTCCTGACATTTGAGGATTTCAATTAGATCTCGCAGTGATTTTACATCAAATATCCCACTTTTAAGTGGATTTCTTAATGGCAATTGGTGTCTTACAATACAAAATGAATTCGAAAGTGTGTTACGTAAGTGCTCAATATTGGGTAAGTAATTCATAGAATTTGGATGATTACTTGTTAAATATAAAAGACGTATCATTGCATCTTCACGTGTCTGTGATTCTTGAAAGAACAAGTATCGCATATTACCATGAATACAGTCCAATGTAGGGATTTCAAAATCAGGATTTAAAATATTGAAAATTCCACGTCCCAATGAGGAGTGTTCAGACACAACTGCTTGTAGAATTGGAAGTAATGGTGAAAGGACATCAAAATATCTTTTCCAATGTTTTCCAAACAGATTTCTTCCATTTACAATGTATGTAATGATTTTATCAGCCGCATTTTTGATAAATTCATTTTCATTTGTCAATCCAAAAAATATCAGTTCAGTTAAAATGTCTGAATTGATAGGAATTCCCATATAGCAACTGGAACTATTGTCTGTCTCATATCTTTTTAAAACTCCAGCCATTCCATCGTGAACTTGACCAATAAAATTCACAACAGCATTTATAGCGATTTCATATGCGGTAAGTTTGAGTTTCTTAATGTTAGTTGAAATGAGACGTAATAAGAGTTTTTCTCCGGCTTCTTTCAACTCGAGATTTCCATTAAAATATGGTGCGCAATCAATTACTGCATTCATCAATTTTTTGACTAATCCTTTACTTTGGTGGATTTTGAGTGTATTCAGTGCTTGTAATCCATTCATCACCAGTTCTTCATCATTAAATTTGTCAGGATTTCGGAGAATTTCAATTGCTGGACTCAAGTGAATACTAGAATTAATAATTTCATGTAATCTTTCATCATTATCGACTTCACACATTTGATAAACAAGATAATACACTTCAGGTAATGCGTCTCTGAGACTGAGATCTAACAAAGCGACTTTTAGTTCTTGTTTCCAAATTGGAATGCCATCTCCCTCATTTATGATGACTTCATTGTTGTGTTCATTCGTTGATCTGATGTTTGCTAAACTGACTATCTTTTGTAACACAATTAAATAGTTGACTCGATAATTAAAATTTTCCTTGGAACTTTGATATTGTTCTCTATAGAATCTTGCTAAGAATGTAAGTTCACGTAAAATAGCTCGATTTTCATAATTGCCACGACAATACCTAAGAACATTTATCACCGAATTCATGAGTTCAAAATACATATTCAACTGTTCTTGGCTCGTGTGATTCACTTCTTTGAAAGCATTCATAATTGTCATAAAAAGATGATAGCAATAAGCTTGCACTGATAACTGACATTTTTGGTCTTGTTCCTCTTCCAACACAAACTCACATGTTCGTGTCAATATTCGATGTTTAATTCTCACTAAGAGAGATCCAGTTAGTTCACATAATATTGTGAGAACAGATTTTTCACAATTTTCAATGAGAACACAATCAAATAAAGATTTGAATAAATACGGTGGTTGCAAAAAATATTCTGCAGGTAAATTTTTGACACTTCCTTCAATAAATTTCAATGCATGTTGAATATTTTCCACATTATGATGATCCATTAAACTAAATTTAATTTTTTGCATCTCTTGAAAGTCGGTCTCGTCAGGAATTGACCATCGTTTGACGTAATCAGATTCAGGTAGTTCAAGGTCAATGTGATCGAGTTTAACCTTATTTCGATTTAAGTTTAATTTTGTATCGAAATCGTGTGATAAATCCATATCAGCTTCTAAACGTGACAGGAATGAAAGAAATTCTTTGATACGACTATTAAATTGAGGATAGGCTTCTGCCACTTTTCGAATCGCATTTTGTGTATCACGTCGAACGCGATTAATTCCAACAAATTGAACCAATTTCACTGCATATCGTGTCTAATAATGAAGGAAATTTATTTATCATAATGTAGAGAGAATATAAAAAATTTACCTTGAATAAAAGAAAAATTAATTCAAGAACATCACTTTGCTTGTTGGTTCCGTCCTTCAAACATTCAATTAGGGTCTTGTACAATGAATTACTATTAAAAACAAGTTCTTCTCCATTTACAATACTTTGATTGAGCTTATTTTGAACCTCAATGAAGGCCCTTTGTCGAATCTCTGGAATTTTATGACCTGTGCGTTGTATATTTAAATTAATAAATGTTATTTTCACATTTTTCAGTTTAATTTCATACCAAGTTTGTTTATTGTTGCTTCAGTTATCAGCAAAGACATTTTGAGATGCTGAAATATAACAATTTTTCTTATTTTTTCGTCAAATTATTCTAAATGCAATTTTCCCTCTTTTTGTTTTTATTTTGATTTAACGGAATATTCCCTTTGACCCATTCATATAATTTTTGTAATTGAAACCTGGGATATTCAAAAGAACACTAATCGCATTTGTGATCTAAAAATTTTGAATTTTACATTCAAAATTAAAATTTAATTTAAATTTAGAGAAGAATTTCACAAAAAGTTTGAAATGTCTTCATCTTTTGAAGTTAAATCTCAAATATGTAAAACCATGCGTTGACATCGAGTCTTTGTTGTCGTTCGATAGGGTAGAAAAATAAAAACAAACAACAAATTGCATTTTATCAAAAATTCCATCTAAATAAATTTCAGTAAAATCCTGAAGTAATTTGATTATTTCAATTGGTGCTTGAAGATGTTTGTGCAATTTAATCCTCCAAAATAATGGTAAAAGTTTAATTACTTGAAGATATTCAGTAGAAATATTTTTTTTTTCCTTTCTAGGACGACGAATCAAGTTCTGATAGCAAGATAGGACAAATAAAAGTGAAAGATTTTGCAAAAGTGAATAGTAAAGCTATAAATGCAACACCTACTCCAGGTCCATCTAAGACAAAGCGCACTGCCACGAAAAATGTTTCCGATGAGCCCACTACCCCAGCTAAGAAATCCAGGAAACGCGTTTCAAGTATTGACACTCTGCCATCCACTTCCAAAACATCGACTGTGAAAAAGACTGCAAAAATTAAGGATATCAAAGAACCACCATCGAACAATAAATTGATCTCTCAATTTTTCAAGCCTATTGATTCAGATAAAAAACCTCAAATTATCCCTGCTTCAGTTGAAAGGAAAAAGTCCGACGAAGACAATGGAAAGGAAAACAAAGTGAATGAAAAATCTGAAAAGAACACACCTGTCACAAGTGTCACAATTCCACGTGCTCGTCGCAAACTATGTCCTGGAACAAACTTAAAATTAGTTTCAAATCGGTATCACGACGAAGATCAAACACGAATGTCAGAATTTTATGATAAAACCAAAGAATGTGAGTTTAATTACTATACAACAGCACAAAAGTCCAAACTGCCTACGATAATCGACGGTGAAATTGATATCGATAGTTATTTAGGTGTTTGTTTGACGGAAGAATCACGTATCCTTGATTTCAATGAGAGTCAAGAAGACGTTAAGCCACTCGAACAAATTGAACATGAACTCGCAAAACTGATTGATCGTGTCGAAAATCCAGTAAGAGACGAAGCTGATGATGAGCGTGATCGATGGAACATGGAAGATAATGTTGTGCCTGTTGAAAACTTAACTCAACAAGAAACACAAATTCACATTCCTGATACTACTCCTAAGAAAAAAGGACCGCGTGTAAAAAAAACTGTGATATGTCCTAAATATAAAGTTATATCGGGCACAACATTTGCCGTAGATGCCTTTCGATTTGGATACATTGATGGAATTACACATTATTTTCTAACACATTTCCATTCAGATCATTATATTGGATTGAAAAAAGATTTTAATCGACCTTTGATACTTTCAACAGTTACAGCATCTTGTGTCAAGAAAATGGTCAAAGTAGATCCACAATATTTGATTGAATTAAATACAAATCAATTTATGATAATTAATGATATAAAAATAACTGCCATTGATGCAAATCACTGTCCTGGTGCTGTTATGTTTGCATTTGAATTTCCAGATAAAGAAATTTCACTGCATGTTGGTGATTTTAGAGCCAATCCTGAAATGGAATCACATCCCATATTTTGGAATCATAATGTGAATGAATTGTATCTTGATACAACATATCTCACATCAAAATATTCATTGTGTTCACAAGAAGACTGTATTAGAAGAGCAATTGAAGAAACATATCGTTACTATGAAAAACATGCTTTAGATAAAGTCCTCATAATAGTGGGAGCATATGTGATAGGAAAAGAAAAAGTATGGACAGCTCTTGCAGAAAAATTCAATTTAAAGGTATGGGCTGACAAGAATCGACGAGAGGCCTTAGATGCAATTAATAATCCAAATATGATCAAATATTTGGTTAATGATCCGAAAGCTGCACAGATGCATGTCATTAACATGGGATATGTCAATTATGATGATTTGAAGAATTATTTGGCAGAATTTGAAAATACTTTTACGCACATTCTCGCGTTTAAACCAAGTGGTTGGGAAAAACGAAGTAAACCGAGGCATCAAGGAAAAATTTCAATTGTTGGCTTGGAATATAGTGAACATAGTTCATATGATGAGTTGAGAAGATTTGTTGGATTTTTAAGGCCACGCACAATCATCAGTACTGTTCCTATGGGAAAAGATCCTAACAAGACTCCGACGATTCCGCAAGAATGTAAATTAAAATATGACTTACTTTTAAAATACAAATATTCAAATTCATTTTCCTTTCAGGGTACCGAGGTGAAATCAAGCCACTTCGTGAAGGGAATCAATTAAAAATCCATGACTTCGCAACACCAAAAGACTCAAACAGTGCTCAATCCAGTAGATCTAGTACACCAATTGTATCAAAATTATCTCTCAGTGTCAATAAATTAAATCCAAGTGCTTTAAAAAGGCGTCAAGAAACAAAAAATCGGGTAGCTGCTTTGGAAGTAAGCGATACAATTGAACTTGATAGCGACTAGACCATTTGTAAGTAAGTGTTTAATTTGTATAAATAAGAAAAAAAGTTTTTGTATCGTCAAACCATTAAAAAAAAATCAATTTATTTAAGTTTATTTACTTTTTCGTATTAAAACGATTCTTTTGAAACTTATTGCATTAAAATTGTCATCAAAATTGAAAATGTTAGTAAAATACTACTAAAAACAGCTAAATTGGCACCATTCTTCTTCTCAACACATTTATCTGTGTTTTCGAATAAACGAATGTAATTTTGAACACTAGGACCGAATTCGGTTGCATTAGCTGACACTAATCCAATGGTGGAATCCTAAAATTTATTTAAATTAATATGAAATCTTAAAACAAATTTTATTTGAATTTTTACCTCAAATAACAAATCCTCAACTCCATTAAATTTATCAAAAATTTTAAAATCTGGATTAGCGTTCAATTGGAAATAGCGATCAAATGAATTCAAGACATTTACAACATCTTTTGCCTTTTGAGAGCGACGTTGAATGACAACTTCTCCATCAATCATTGTAATCAAGGGACAATTTTGATCTACAACAAAGTTATTTGTACTTGAAATTGTTCCATTTCGGCACATGATCTTGTAATCATCTGGATTTAATTTCATTTCTTCAGCGAATTCCTGTAATTTTCTCAATTCCAGTACAGCAACTTCTCCTTGTTCGTGTAAGCATTGAAGGGCACCTTTTGTTCCAAAATATCGATTTTCATGGGTTGGAGCACAGTGATTACTTACTTGACGCTTTGGACGAGATTCTGCAACTATTTAATCGAATTATCACAAAATTGTATGTAAATTAATAAAAATTTTACCATTCTCTGCTTCATTTCTCATCTGTCCACGTACATTTGCATTATTGCCCGCTGGAATGGTTTCAATATTCTCGTCTGCATTAAACCGACTTTCTGAAGCTTGATGGCGACATAAATTGCAAAGTTTATCAGCTTCGGGGGATGATTGCCTGAATTTTGAATCACGAAGGACGTCTTTTGCTCCTGAAATTATTTAAATTGAGTTGAAATTAGTACTGCTAAGTTCGAAATTTAAATTTACCTGGAGCACATGAATCTCCAAAGAATCCTGCCAACAAACGTCCGTAATTACATTCGTTTTGTTTGAACAAGCCACGACCACGTCCAGTGTCGACAAATGCAATGGAGGCTAAAATTTAAAAGACTCTTATTAAACGGAGTCGAATTATAAAATTGAAAATTGTACCAATTCCTCCGAATTCAGGGAAACATGCTTTTTTGCCTTTCAAATCCTCAAAACGAGATATTCTTGAATTAGCCTTAATCAAAATCACAACTTTGCTGTAATGTTGATCATCAGTTTCAGCATACAAAGCAGCTGTTAAATTAAAGTTATTTCTTGCAATGTATCCGTAATTTGAATCAATTCCCATTATATCATTTTTTCCTTGACTTATTTCATACAAACATGTGACAGCACTATTGGCTGGATATCCTTGGTTACATGAAATTAATGGGTATGTTCCTGTTGAAATGCCTCCAGCACGTGCTACCTTGCATTTTTCAGTTTCTTCAACAGACCGAGTACACCAATTGATACGTTTATCACAAATGGAGGTTTCATCAGGAAGGGTACGAACTTTAAATAAAAAAAAAGTATTTTAAATGTTACCTTATAATTATAAGATTTGTGAACTTACTGCCTGCTAAATGTTTTCTTGGGGATTGGATGGTAGCATCTTGTAAAATGTGATTTCCTCTATCAGTTAAAATTTCTGTGACAGCTGTTTGCCATTCAATTCTACTATTTGACCATGCAGTTACTAGTGATTTCAATTCAATGCTCTTATTTGTGTGAGTCATAACAACGGGCCATGGTTGGTTTAACCAAGTACAAGGCGAGGTTGTATTCACACTCATAATTGTTCCATTTGGACATAAATACTTGAATTCATTGGCAGTTCCTGCGTTATCTTTGAAGAACTCTGTAGCATCTTTCAATGAAACATATGTCACATGTCCATTTTTCTTTACACATTCCAAAGCTTTACGATGATCAGATCCTGAGATACTTGACGAATATTCACATTTAAGTGGATCATCACATAAAGCACAAAGACTTGGATATGTCCTCTTCAAATACTGATCTTCTTCCATATTATTACTCCATGCTCCTGGACGGCATGCTGTATTGAAATACCTTAAAAGTGAAAGTGCTTCGATTTCAGCTACACTTGCATTTGCTATAACATCACACTGAGGTGTCACGGTAAATCTTTCAAATTCCTTTAAAAACCGTTCAGTCCACTTTTGGGAACGGGAATAATGTAAACCAGGATGACAGAAATTTTTCCCTTTCAAGTTGTCAATTCCACCAGTAAAATAAGGATCTTTCACAACAACAACCGATTGATATTCAAAATTATTTAAAAGTTTTTCCTTATGACGTGACTCCTTGATGATGATCAATTCTTCCCATCCCAATGTTGCAAGTTGTAACACAGTCTCAGCATTAAAGAGACCGAATTGGGCAGCTGTATTAGAAGTTCCATTCAATATATGTTGAGCACATTCAATTGCATCTTGGACAAAGACACAGGACACTTCAGAATTTCCTCGTTGTAAAATTGAACATTGACTACTGAATTCCTTCGTTGCACACACGCGATCTGGAAGAAAATTCATTTCAAGTTAAAATTAAAATGAGTAAAATGATTTTTTTTTTCTATATTCAAAACATTTATTTAATAATTTTTTTTATGATTCAATTTAATTTCATTATCATTTCATTTAATTTAATAATGATAAGCATTCATTCAAATCTGGCGCCTTTTCACATCGTTTTTTACATAACCAATTTTATTCATCCGATGCTTTGATGTAATCAATTTTGAGCCAATATTTGCATTAGATAACAATTTTGAAACATTCTTTTGTCGTTGATAAATTTCCAGCAAAATAGGTTGCATTTGCTTAATTGACTCACAACATTTGCAATTCAAACACGGATATTTCTTTGAAATTGATTTCACCGCTTTGAGTTCAACTCGTGACGTTGAGACATTTTTCTGACAAATTGCTGGTGTACTTGAAGCTCTTTTAATATTATTATAAGCTTTGGGAATTTTTGATGGTGTACATTTTGAAGTTTTATTGGATGAAAGGAATATTTTCTTAGTACAAGGCGGATTCGAAGTGATTGGTGATGATGGAGGACGTTTATACGAAGTTGCATGAAAACTGTTCGTCATTGAAATGGGACGAATGTTTTCCTTGGAACAACAAGCACGACGATAACTCTAAAATTTAATGAAAAATCACTTTTTGATGCAAAAAATTTGATAAAATCTTCAAATTTACCATTGTAAGCTAAAATTTAAACGCGAAATTAAAATAAAAACAACTACACATGAAAAACGCTCTAAAAACACTCACATGTGACAAGGCATAAGAAACTTGATTATTGAGCGATCGATTCACGTAAAAAAAGAATGCTATCAGTAACACTAGGGTGAGTCAAATGAAACCAAAAAAAGATTAGGGTGTGATTTTATCATGACACATAGGATTATTATTGGTCTGATTTTGATGATTAATTACTGATTACAGCAGAAAAATTACGGTAAATGTGATACTTAGTTCAATTTTTTTTTAAAATCTTAATTGAACATGAATTGACACTTTTTTTGAGAACAACCAGAAAACTCCATTTTCATCACAATTTCCAGCCCAGAATTGATTTTAATTTTCTTAGTCACTTTTGAATCGATATAAAATAAAAATCGAACTTGAAAATGCTTTGATAAGATAAAATCGGTTATGTCATTTATTTCATAATTTTAGGTTCAAAGGCGTTGTTTCATTTTAAATTTTGATTCGAAATGCTTTCATCAAAATTATGATCAACAGATAAAATTTTCTTACATTTTGCGTATTGCCCAGATGTGACATTAATTAAAGTCACAGTGACTAAAAGTGAAATTACTAATATTTTATTCATTTCCAATTCTTTGGAAAAACGGTTAAATTTATTACTTTTCTTTATCTATGATTCACTTCCGATAACGAGCTTTTTTCAATTATTTTTTTTTAGAAGTGACTTGCCAATACCGAGGTAACGCGAAGACTGATGATAATAGAAAAGGGAATGGTTATGTTCGGTTAATTTTTATGATAAAACTGATAAAAAAAACGCTGATAAGATAGTTTATGTTTTATTTTTAATTTGTATTAGATAAGGTATATGGTATATTATTAGAAATGAAATATAGCTTGTTAGATGAAAAATGAGTAATTATTGAAATTGAATTCAAAACTCATTGAATGATTTATTGGGTTTCTGGTTCAGTTGCTTCTCCTTCCATGTCGTCACCATCTTCAGGTTTGTCATTTGATTTTTCGTAGGCAATATCAAGTGGAAAGACCACAACACCGTCCCACACTGACATTTCTTTTGCAATACTTGCATTTCCTTCCAGACCTAGAAGTCTTTTATAACCACCATGCGAGAGTACTCTTAGTAAAGTTTGAGCTGTCATGCAGCAAATATCTTGTTGTTCCAAAGTCAATGCTGTATGGACTCTAATGTGATTTGCTTCACATGGGTCTGAAATTCCAGATGATCCTGGTAAAAATAAGCCAGATGCTAATAACTGGAATACTCGTCTAAATGCTTGATTTATGGGTAAAGCTTGACGACTTGGATTATTCATAATAGCTGAATGTGCTAACAAATCAACAATCCATGGATTAAGGGGTTCAAATCCATCAAATCGTTTTGTAATGTCACGTAAAATCCGAATCAAGACTTTGATTGAACTGTGTTGGGCATTTTCTTCAAACCAACGTGTATGACGTATCGCAGCCAAATGACTTTGCATTACCTTGTAATCAAGATGATTTTCGGTTACATCAGCTTTACGTAAATTTTGTGGAACTGTGGTGATCAAGACACGAACACGAGCTTGCCAATTGAAAATATCAAATCCACGTTCATTGACACTGATATTTAAAGCATCAGCTTTTGTCACAACTTCAGTTTTCATTGCATTTTTTAACTCTTCATCAACTTTCTTAGCTAATGTCTCACAAACGTCTTTTGTTGGTAGTGCCTTCAAAATAACCACAATATCAGCAACATTATGACCTGCTAACATTGTACCTTTTTTCCAACTCCCGACTTGTCTCACTTCTTCAAGTTGAACACCCGTTTCACCAGGAGCTACTACCAAGTTGTCCATAACACTTTGTACTTTCGACACCAAATTTGCAATTGCTGTTTGTTCAGGTGCAGATGGTGTCAAATCCTGATTCTTCTTCACGAGACAGTTTGTCAATGCAGAATCATCTACAGTTGGTTCAACTCGAGGGAAAAATGGTTCGGCTATTACCGTATCAAATGGATGTCGTGGAACAAAGACTGGTTTTTTGTATGGTCCTCGGGGACCATTTTGACCAGATCGACGCATAATGTTTTGACGAACCATTGATTGTTTATTCTTTCTTTAAATTAACAACTGAAATAGAATAAAATTTCATCAAGTAAATCATTGAATTTTAATTTAATATCAATTATTTACCTTTTTTCTTTTATAAAATAAACTCAAAGCCTATCCCAAATTAAAATAAAAAGAAAATTTTTATTTACTTCGAGAAAATCGATTCAAAGCCGGAGCATAAGGCTACCCGATGATTCAAATTTGTAAATATAGTAATATACCTTGTTAAAAATTCCTACAAAAACTGAAAACACGCTTCAATTTAAAGTTAGCGTTTTCGATTTCAGTTGAGTTTCACACGGATTTTAAAATTAAAAACAAACACAATACCGTTAATTTTTAAACAATTTAATATTTCAACAAGTAAAAATTACAATTTTCACGATAGTAATGAAAAATACTATTACAAAGAAGTAAACGCTAAGTTAAAATTCAAAGAAGCGTTAAAAATTTATTGGAACATTTCATCAGCCGGTCAAAACATACTTTGTTGCCATACAAAAAAACTATTTCGGATAGAAGTCATTTTAGTGTAATGCTGATAAAAACAATAGTTGCTAACATAAACAAAAAATCATTAAAAAGCACATTTTCATTCTGTCAACATCTCAAATCATATTGCTCGAATAAAATGAGCCTCGAAGAAGCAAAAAAGTTAGCTGCATATCGTGCTGTCGATGAACATGTGACAAATAATTCTGTTCTTGGAATAGGGTCAGGGTCAACAGTTGTTTATGCTGTTCAACGTCTAGCTGAACGAGTACGAAATGAAAATTTGAAAGTAACTTGCATTCCAACGTCATTTCAAGCTAAACAACTAATTATCGAGAATAATTTGATTTTAAGTGAGTTGGATGTGAATCCGACTTTGGACTGTGTTATTGATGGAGCTGATGAAGTTGATAAAGATATGGTTTTAATTAAAGGTGGTGGTGGATGTTTGTTACAAGAAAAAATTGTAGCATCATGTTCAAAGAAAATGATTGTCATTGCTGATTACACAAAAGACTCGAAAAGTTTAGGGGATCAGTATAAGAAAGGTATTCCAATTGAAGTTGTTCCATTATCATATGTTCCGATTTCGAAAAAGATTGAAACAGGATTTGGTGGTAAAACAGTTTTACGTATGGCAAAAGCTAAAGCAGGTCCTTGTGTTACTGATAATGGAAATTTTATCCTTGATTGGCATTTTGAACAACAAGGTCAAAATTGGGAAGAAATTAACACTCAACTTCTCATGATACCAGGAGTTGTTGAAACTGGACTTTTTGTTAAAATGGCACAGAAAGCGTATTTCGGTCTTGCTGATGGTAGTGTCATTACAAAACCTAATTAAATTTTAAATTCGATATTAAAGTGCCATGAAATTGAAGAAATTAAAATTGCTCACTATTTTTTTGTTATGATATCACATTCTTTTATTTAATCAAAAATCCGATATTCTTAAGAATATTTTAACGTATTACTGTCTTTTTTTTATTACAATTAAATTCAAATAAATAATTGGTGATTGGTCAAATAAATCGATGCAGAACAAAATCATCTACAATAAATAATATATTTTGGCCATTAATTTATCTATGCAAATTTTAAATATTTAAGTTAAAGGCAGGTGATAATTTCTTGAACAGAGTTGGTCTTAACGTGTCATTTTCAAAAGATTTTTTTACCACCATAAGGTATAAAAGTTTCTTTTAGATATTGAAATAGTGACAATAGTCCAACTTTCTTTTTGGATGACAAATAATTTGTTACAACATCATTATCTGTAAATGTTCGCTCATTTTGCATTGGTAAAACATTATCATTAACTCCTAACGATACAAATAGTGCAAATGGCACGATCCATAAACAGATTGTAAAGTACGCCAACATCTATACAAAAGTAAAATTAAATAAATATGTACTTTAATTTTAAATCCAATTAGGATTTCAATGTTAAATATTTACCTCTGATAACGGATGATAACTTGCATGGAAGAAGGTAAATGCTAGATAGTGATTTAGCACCCATAACGTTACAGCACTCAGGAACGGAACTGACAAAAATCGAACAAACGGAAATTCACTAAGAATTATGAAATGCATGGCCTGAGCAGCCAGCCCAAAGATTATCATGAACCACGTCAAATCTTCAAATATCATTAGGAGTAAATATACGATACAACTGAATATCGTAAGATATTTGATGACTTTTTTTGCCACAGATGAATACTCTTCAGTCAATTCAGCTAGATAATAAAGTCCGGCCGCTATTGATAATGTGATGAAACTAACCTGGATTAACAGTGATAAATAACTTAAAATATAAAGAAACATTTTAATTTTATTCAATTTAGAACTCTATCTGACTCGACTTTGTTTATAAATTGTAATAAATGTCAAGTTATTTGAACTGAAAACGCAACGACGAGTTTAAAATTAGCGTTTTTGAACTAGTATTTTTATGTTCATTTTTATCCCAATAATTCGTTGAAATTTAAGACCAAACACTTTAATTGTAAAGAAAATCATTTTTTAATTGTAAAAATTTCAATGGATATCCTGAAAACCTTTAGAAGAAAATAAAAATGAAGTTAATTTTTTTAAAACGCTAACTTTAGGAATCACAGGATGTTTCAACAAGGTTACAAATTTGACAGATTATTTTGTTTACAATTTTCACATTTTGTAGAGAGTTGTTTTTTCCAAGATTTGCTGCAAATATATTTAAATTTCCATAAATAATTAAACATTATTCATCAATTTTAAATTAAAAATGGTCAATAAATCTGAGACAAAAGAAACCAAAAAACGTAAAAGTTCTACAAGTGTTGATTTGGCACCAAAAGTTCCAAAAGATGATGTTTATGCGGTAAGATGATTTCAATAAAAGGGTTATAAATTTGAATAAAAACTTTTTAATTTTCTTCCAGTCTGTAATAAATTATGAGGAACAAGAAGCCAAAAAGCGTTCCGGAGATAAAGATGCAGCTTTATTCAAAGAAACTTGCGATAAATTTAAGCAGATCATAAATGAAGTTGCCGAATTGAAAAAACAACAAACACCGGATAATGAAGAAGATATCAAAGAAAAGATTGAAGAAAAACGAATCGAGGGATCTTTGTTATTCATATTGTTGAAAAAGTTGAATCGATTAGATAAACTTCGTGTACGAGCTGGACGAGATGCTTTGCATGCGGAGAAATCAAGAGTTGACAGTAACAAGCTCCAACTCCATAATTTGATCTATGAAGCTGAACATTTGAAGAAAGAAGTTCAACGATGTCATCAATTTAAAAGTCAAGATGAAGAAATTGAATTGGTTCCAATTGAAGAGTTTTATGAGAAAGCTCCAGCTAATATATCGAGACCGGTATGATTATGAAATTTAATTCAATGACTTTGAATGAAATGAAATATTTTTTTTTAGGAGAAAACCAAGAAGGACGAACACGCATTACGTTTAGCAAGATTAGAGTGGGAACTTGAACAACGTAAAGAACTGGATGCTCAATGTAAAGAATTGATATCAGCCAAAAAGCAAATAAGTAAAAACATCATATCAAAGACTGAACGTTTAGATTCATTGAAACCTCGTTTGAAGACATTACTGGAATCTACGAGACCATTACAGGAGGCACTTGACCTGAAAATTGAAGATCAATGGGAAGTTCAAAAGTGTGTTCGACTTCTTCCCAATCCATTATATCTCTTATATGCAAATGTAACGGCTCTTGGTGAAGCTTGTGATCCATTACTTAGTACAACAATCAATGGAGATGAGGAAGATGCCAAACAAGATAATGATCCAAAAGAAATTGAGGAGACTTCAGTTGTTGAGGAGGTTAATCACGACAGTGACAATGATGATAATGAAGTTGATGTTGACATGGAATCAGGTCCAAAGAAAAGACATCATCGTCAATCAAAAGCTGCAGCAATTGGACAGAAACGAGATTCATTGTTCAAACCACATCCATTGAGTATCACAATAACTGTTAGTACAAAAGAAAAAGGATGTGCTTTAGCTATCACGTTCAACTATATTCCTGGACTTAACATTATAACAACGCAATCGAAATTGGTTAATTTTGAAATAAGTGGAATTGCTGCAGGAGAAGTCATATTGGCCGAAACACTTTTAAATCACTTATTTTCTGGTGATTCAGGTAAAGAGAGTCCAAATCCACGTACAAAATATCAATTGGAAGAACTTCAACTTGCACCTAAGGATTTAATTACAATTCTAACGGAAAAGCAACTCGGATTACCTTACATGTGGGCCCAAAAATCATGTGGACTTGATTTTGTTAACGCATCACAATCAACATCTTCAAATCTTTGCGAAACCACCATTCCACAAATAATCAAGCATATTCGTGGTCGTTTGCAAGCACGCGTTAAACTTTACAAACAGATTCTTGCTCTCGAGGCAAATAAAATCGATAATCCTGGTAAAAGTGAGTTACCAGTTAAGATTTCAGGACACTTGGTACAATGGAGTGCAATTTCATTTGAAGAGTATCAAACGTGTGCTGCAGTCCAAAAATTCATTGAAGCATCTTCTGACATTGAATCACCCGATTTTTATTATCGTGCTATCATAACAAGAGGATCTGCTAAAATGGAATGTTATATCCAAGTTCCTGTCAATTATCCAGAAGAAACTCCAATGTGGGCTTTAACATTAAATTGGAATGGAAAACATGACAGTACAAATGACTCATCTATCAAGGTAACTTAAAAATAACACATTTCAATAATTTCAATTAATTTTTTTAATGAAATCTCATAGGAAATTGAATTCATTGTCAATTCAATGGAAATTGCAAAACATTCACGTAACATGTTATCACTTCAATTAAGAAAAACGATGATATGTTTGGATGTATATCTGGAAACTGAAGGCGTTCTGTCAAATAACCAAGAATTCAATCAGGAAAAATCTTTCTTGAAAGCTATTCGAGGCAGACAAAGAGCACGTCCATACAAAATGATGAACAATGGAGGCACGATCATATACACTCAAATGTAATGAAATGATAAAATTATGAAATAATAAACATTAAATTGATATTTTTTCGTAATTTTTTGAATTTTTATTACATATTGATAGACATAATATTCATTTTATTTTATTTTTTGTTTTCCTATAATTAATTAAAATCGAATGCTACATTTTTCTGTTTTTTTTTTCATAATAATATTTAATGAAAAATCGATATCTAATAAAATTTACGCGTTTTTTTTCTGATTGAATTTTAAAAGTGAAATTACAAATTTAATAATAATAATAAACTTTTAGCTAATCGTAGTGCTAGTCTAAACACATATCAATGATAATAATTCCATTGTATTTTCCTTAAAAAAATTACTCCAAAAATGATGTTTTTCGGCTGTGTTGTTCTCTGAGATGTGGCAAAAAGTATCATAAAAAGCGCTGATAAAGCTCAGTATGGTCGTAATTCAATTTTTTTTATTATCACATTTAATATTTTTTTTTGTTTCGTGTAACGCGCTAATGCCAATCTAAAAGCAATTTGGTATGAAATTTAAAACAAAAAATCAAAATTTTAGTAAAGATATCACAAAATAAAAAATTTAAAGAGTTAATTTATTTATTGTTAAATTTAATATTAATATTTTATATGAAAGACGAAAACTGGTGAGTGAAACATTGCCATGCCAAAAATTCTTTCTCATATTGCACTTCAATGAAATCTGAATTTAAACCTCTGTATTTTATTTAATTGTAATATAATTTTTTGATTTTTGTTTTGTTTTTATCTTGATATAACATTTTATTTATAATTTTTTTTTATTATTTTTCTCTTGTAATAGAATATATTTTTGTTTTTTTTTGTTTGTTTGAGTAAATTATTGACATCACCACAAATACTCTGACTAAATCTAATATAATTCTTTTTTTTCTATCGATCTCTATTAAAATTTAAACTACTTTTAATTAATATCAATTTCTTTTAAAATATTATTAGTGATTTTTTTCTCTTGCATATTGTCTCAGACGTCAAATATTGAGTTATATTCGTTCTTGGACATTTTTTGTTGTTGCAGTGAAATGAGTTACATTAATATTATAGGAGTTGAGATTTAAGAAAAATAATTCCTAGGTTTAAATTTAATTACATTCCTAATCATTCTAATTTTCCATTCTATTGATCAGTTCTCTCTCATATATTTATATAATTTTTTTGATTTTATTTTTAAAATTTATATTTCACATTTACTTTGAAGAAAGTTACAAGGAGAAATATTTTAAAAACTGTGCTGGTGGAACTGGTTGAGTTTCCTCACGTTGCCCAGCCTCATCTAGGCGTTGTCTGAAATCAGGATATTGATCAACAATACATGGATGACCTTGAGATGGCCAAAACAGACAACGACATAGCCGACAAAGCGCCAATATTTCAGCATATTGCAGATCTTCACGAACTCCGTATTTTCTGTTAAGGGATTAAATTAAATTTAAATTGATGATTCAAGGTCGAGGAAAAAAATGACTTACTTTCTCAAATTATGATATATTGCTTGCCAATTTCGATGTCTATCTTTAGTATCTTGCAAATTCATTTTCTCAATTATCGTATCAATTTGAGGTTGAGTATAATGAAAGTGTGTTAATTCACGCCAAACTCGTTGTTCGGAAATTAGAGCAGCCATCATGGACCATGCAGCAGCAGATGCTTCCAAATCCTTGTGATCACTGATACGAAGAATAATTTCACGAATACATTCTTCAGGCAGATCATGTAATTTTGGACGTTGATTTGGACCAGGCTTCAATTCAAAAAATAAAGTTATTTAAATTTAAAATTACAATTAAAAAAAACCTTACCGATTTAATTTGAATTTGACTAGCAATCTCTTGTATTCTCTCAATTGTTTGGACATGTTCATCCCATAAGCTTTGACTACCCAACGGTTTGCCCCAACACTTTTGATTTTCTTGGTTCATTAAGGAACGTAATTGTTGCACAAGTCCACGCAATATATTGATATTTTGTTGATTTTCACTTACGTGTGTAGCAACTTCCTCCAACATTTGTAAGAGTAAACGTTGAGCTCCGCCAGGCAATTGGGCAATACCCTTGCCAGAGACAATCAAACGTAAGAGAGCGCAAATGTAGTGAAATCTTCGACGATCACGAACGGAACTACGAAAATCTAATCGACGAACTGCCTCACCGAGACCATTGAATCCAGCAATTTCTCGTGTGCATTTGATTGTGATATGACAGTGTGGTGGCATACTAGGAGATGGTGGCAAACTACTACTAGTACTAGGAACATCTTGTTGATTTGTCCTACAAATAGAAAAAAAAAATTTTATAAGAAATTAAATTGCGTGCATGATATTTTCATAAAAATTACACAACAACAGAAAAAAAAACAGTAGTTACCATCATTGATCCATTACAAAATGAGATATTTTTTAAAAGCGTAATTCATTTTTTTTTTTATTATTTTTATTGTTACTATTAAAAAACAAAGAGTATCTACGTATTTTTATTTCAATTTAATGCTCAATAGCAAAAAAAAATTAAACTGAAATTTTAATTATAAAACGAAGACATGTCCGGAACTCATCATAAACAAAAAAAATCCGAAAATAAACTACGCACAAGAGTTTTGGTCAAATAATTGCTCTAATGACACAGTTAAATTGCGTTCCTTATACAAATATGGCTAAATTTTATGTTTTTAATGCATTTGAAAGCATATTTTGAGGTGAAACTCATATCTGTAATTATTTCATGACCCAATCATGTTTTTTAAAGTGAAAAGTAATAGAGCACAAAAACCAAATTCAATAATAATAATAATAATTGTTTTTCATTGTAAGACGTTATGTGACTTGAATTTATAATGAAATATCATATTTTTATTTTATTATTAAAATTTTAAAGTCAATTCCATAAAAATTTATTGATATGAAATCAAAAATCGGCATTTTCATTCAAGAGACAGGTGTTCTTTAAATTTGATTTCAATTCAATTCTGATGTAAGAAAATAAGAAAACAAGAGCATCTGAGGCAAATATCTTATAACTTCAAATGAAAGCATGCTCATCATACAGTGAACCTTCACTATTTTTTTTCCCTTTTCATTGAATGAATGAAATATCGTGAATTTCAATAACACAACTTTTATTATGAAATTCATAAAAAAAAAACTTTAAAGTAAAAACAACAATTTGAGACATTTTAAATGAAAAGTGTCTATAAATCTTGATATATTTTTTTCAAAATCATGCAACTTCAAATATTTAGTCATTTCCGTACGATTTCACCGATATGTAACTTAAAACAGCAAAAACAAAAAAAAAATGAAGGTAGATTTGTTATTTAACCGAGTATAATTAAATTATATCCAAACTAAACGAATTAATTGTATACTTCTTTATAATCTTTTTTATATTATTTTAATTTAATTTTAATAATAACCATGAATAGTTTTTTTTGTAATAACAAATAATAATAACAACACAAAAAGGTTTAAATCCAATATTCTCATTTTTTTCTCATTGGGTTTTATTAATAAAATATTATTTTCATTGTTTGAACGTTATTTGCAGTTGTTCAATAATGATAATAATAAAAATTGTAATTAAAATGATCAATAATCATATAAAAAAGATATAAAATTAAATGTATTTTTTTTTATATTTTATATTAATTTAATGATTTAATGATCAAAAACATAAAAAACTGTGATAAAAAAGGGCGAAATGCAACTGTTTCAGATTAGTTATGCTTTTACTTTTCATTTAATATCAATTTAATGAAATCTCAGGTGTTTGTTAAGCATGAAATATTTGAGAACGTTACAAGTTAACCGGATACCTTGCATGAGAGCACAGTATTAAATTGAAAAGACATGGCAAGGTGATAGAAAATCAAATATCTATTAACGACAAAATGGAAACGCGTTCAACCGTGTTTAATTATTTTTTTTCTATAAATAGAATTTTAATGTCTAATAAAATAATAATGGAGAAAAAAAATTATTAATTGTTTTAATGTGTATTTGGGAGAAGAGTTTTAAAGGAAACTGAAAATACGGTTGTCAAGCAAAAAAGTTGAATTCAAGTCATGGTCTCAATGATTCAATGGAAAATTTCTAAAAAAAGAACTGACAGCCACGGTAGAGACATCTTTGATTTGAATTCTATCAGAGCGATGTCTTCATGCAACAGGCGCTAAATTTAACTGACTTTGCATGAACTCCGTTCCTCAGACGACCATTTTGTGAGAAACTTATTTTCTTTTGAACTCCTTCCGGGATATGGATCCAATAGGACTCCAACCTAAACGAACGTTTTTTAAATTTTTCTTCATTAAATATGAAGCTCTGTTTTTAGTTAGATAAATTTGATGATGAAAATACGCTCAGTGGGCCAATTTTTTGTAAAAATATTCTTCGAATATTGCAAAAAATAAAAAAATAGGCTTAATTTTTTGCTAAAATATTCGGAAGGAGTTAAAAAACCAGCCTCTACGCGCTAAGACCTCGAGCCTGGGTGTCAGTACAGATTTTTTTTCCGTTTTTCATCAATTTCGAGCTAATCTGACCTTGAAATGTTAAAATATGAATTTGGAATTCAATTCAAGGTGTGACAATATAACGAAAATGTACTTATCTAACACTTCAATATTGAAATTTCCATTAAAAAACGTTTAATTTCAAAATCTGATCATAATAATAATAAAAATAAATATACAGGAAAACATACATTTTTCATTTAATATCATTTTACCATGTATGAATAATATAATAAAATGGGAAAAACGTGTAATTTATTAAAAATGATTTCACACATGAAAAATTTAATGATGATTAAACTACCGAAAATCATGAGTGTTTTTTTTTTTGGTGAATAATGCACTTTAATCATTTGAATAAAAATAGGAAACTCATTTTTTTTCTTTTAAACTTCTCATTCTTTTATTTTTTTTTAAAAAGAGTAACATGATGTGTGCTTTTGTGTTTCAACATCATCACAACTCAATTTTAGAGTCAAAAATATCTAAATTTAGATGAAAAATATCTAAAATATCATTCGACACTAAATTTCAATTTTATGTACCGTGATCTGTGTAACATAACTTGACAAATATACTTGTTGAAATTGATGAATCACCGATTCTTTCTCACTTGATTACCTTCTTTTTAGAAAAAAATAAAATAAAATAAATAAAAGTTCAGGTATTGAAGGTATTTTTAGAAAGTAGTATCATCATAACAAATTGAACATTGTAACAAGGCAAATTTATTTATTACGAGACAATCAATTACACTTTCGCGCACGTTTTTATATTTAATGCGTTGCTTGGTGCACACACAGTTAAAGCCCTTTTTTATTTTATTAGTTGTTTGCTTATTATAATGCTTATTCGCATATAATGTAAATATCGTGTTCATTTAAAAATAAATATTTGATCGCAGGAATAATAATAATGATGAATTTGTGTGTGTGTGTCTGTGTCATGTAAGAGAAGATTAGAAATTTAATATATTGTGTTTGTTCAGTTGAGCATCACTTTCATAATAATAATGTAAAATTGTCTCTTTTTCTCTTTATTTAACTAGAGTTGCAATTTCAATTGAAAAGGATGAGACTTTATCATTTCCAAGTTTCTGTTATCAATTTCCTTGAACGCATCACGAACAATTCGACAAAAATTCATTGAATATTTATTTAAAAAATGAGAAATTCTAACTTAGGAAAGTGGATTTCGATTCATTAAATAGAAGAAATGAAAAAATCTGCTATTATGAGCCCAATCTGATAACTAATGGGTTTAAGTTAATCCTTATGAGCTCCTCTATCCAGCAAAAAAACGTCAATTTTTCCGAATTTCAATTTTAAATTCATATTTATCAGCTCCTCTCATAGATCAGACATACGGACCCATGGACTTTTGGAGTGATAGAGTGACGGCAGACAAACCGTCTGTAACAGTGCATTTTTTCTTACGAATTGCACTAAAAAAAAATTCAATTTTATTCATCAAACAGAATCGATCGTTCACATACACACGTTAAATTGAAATAAAATCTAAAAAAAAATGAAATGCGGAAATTTTGTAATTTACCCATTTGATTGGAAATCAGTCGTGAGTGTGAACTCATCTTTGTAAAGCATATAAATTTGAAATTGAAATTGAAAGCAATTATTCTTCTCTTAACATTTTGTTACATTGTATCTTACATTGAATCTATATCTATATGTTTTATTGTTTATTATTAGCAATTTATCAATCAAAGTTAAATTAGTCATGAAAGTGCTTTGCATCTCTTCATATTAAAATAAATTACTCCCTTGATAATGCTAAATTGCATGCTAATGTCATTAAAAGGTTTAATCACAAAAAAAAATATGAAATAAAAAAGTGATTCTTTTGATAAAAGATTCAAGTCTGGCAAATATTCAATATTTTCACTTATAAAAATTAAAATAAGCCAAATAATTATTTATTTTTATGATTTCCTAAGACGGAATATAATTTTATATTTTAAGTCTATTTAAAAATACATTCATATACATTGAGATGATGATGATGATGCACCAGATTCAAAGAAGCCGGGGAATGTTCAAGTATTTGATTTAGAATTTCCTTTAAACAGATCGTTCACATTTTTGCAATTGTATGAATGGTTTCGTTATTTGATATGTACAAAAAGAGGAAAAATAATTGTTTATACACTGTCAAACTAATTTATTGGCCGATGTGTAATGTGAATGTGATATTTATTTATTTTAAGATCGGATTCTTTGTTGTGATGATGATTTTAAATCGATTTTGCAGACATGTTGGTTTTAACTCGTTTTTTTTTGTTTATTATTATTGCCATTGTATTGTATGTGAGTTGATTTACATGAGTGAATCACTTACCAGTTTTCATTCTCATTTTGTGCTGAACTGCTACTGCTGCATTCTGAATCCGAAAGACATCTGAAAGAAAAGACAATTAAAAAAAATCAGTTAAATTGAATTCAATACAAAATGAAATATTGAAATAGGTTTATCACTGTGAACTGAAATTAGTCATAACATCAATAATTCCTTGTACTTGTCCCAGTTTTTGATATCTTATCTGATTATTTTTGATATTTCCTACTGTCTGTGTAACATAAGCCAGATATGATATTTGAAATTCGACATGCTTTGTTTTCAATCTTTAGGGTCGAGTAAATTCAAGATACACTGTAAATTGAAAACTGTGACTTAAGTCACCTTAAATTTGAGTGAACAAAAATCTCGCATGTTTAAGCTGAATTGCGCTTCAAATTCAGTCCTGTAAAGGCCCTCAAGCGCCAAGTAATGAGCTTCGTGTACGAAGTGATTTCGGGGCATTCGGGGGGTTTTTGACTTACAGTGTATCCAAATATTGAAATTCTGAGATCAAATACTTTGAGTTTCAAAATGAATTTTAATCAAAGACCACTTCAAATGAACTGACTGACTTTCAATATTTCAGACGTAATCTGATCGTTCTAAGAGATTACACTGTATTTTTTTTTATTTTTTAAATGAATGAAAAGTGTATTGAACTACAATAAAGAGATCAATAAAATAGATCGCAAAAAATTTAATCTTGGATGACTTTTCGATTCAATTTCAACAACAAAAGTTCCAAAAATGAATGAAACGTAGAAAAAAAATGTAAATAAAAATATAATGAAAGATAAAATTAATCAACAGGAAAATACGTAGGTGTATCTCACGCTTCTATTCCAAGTGTTTATACGTTTAATTATAATTATTAATATTTTTTTTTTGTATTTTGAAATTCAGTTTAGAATACAATACATTTGAAATTAAATGAGCGAATGCGAATATACAGTAAAGATCAGAACACTTATGAATAGTTTCAATGAATAGAAATTTTAGAACTGCGCAATTTTTGTTACATGTTCGTATGATTTATAACAATAATAATAAAATGAGTAACGATGATCCATACAATATAATTGCAGGTTTAAGGCACACGATTAAAGATATCTTGAATTTTCGAGAAGGACGGTCATCGACTCAAACTTAAGATAGTGGCTTAAATTGAAGTGATATGATTGCAATGCACCTAATTTTTATTCTGATCAGATTTGTGTCGTACTAGGGAGGGAAATTATTCAAAAAATACGTTTTTGCTATGAATTTGGTCCTTATGTTAGGTGAATCGAGAATCTGAGACCTTATATTTTTAAAGAACATCCATACACATCTCGCTTTCATTTTCATTTGGAAGAACTCGGATGACAGTTACCCAAGAAACAAAGGTAATACGACGGTCATCCACCTTAAGTTACATCACCCACACAAAAGTGAGAAAAAAATTTTACTTAAAGCGTTTTTGTTCTGTTTTCATTCAATTCAACATTATCCTACATCATTTGAACTAATGAAATATTCATCAACCTCTTATCTTTCTATTATTTTCTCCTGAAAAGCACTCTAACTTATACAAACAAACACAACACAAGAAAAATTATATCCCAAGGTAATCTTTTACACCCAAAAGTATCTCATTTCGAGTCAAAATCAAAATCAAATGAAATTCAAGTAAAATCCTGATACTATTTATTAAATGAAAAAATTAAATTACTATTAAAATTAAGTTATAATGCAATCACACTTCATCATTTTAAACAATATAATAACAATAATAATATAATTACAATTGCATAAGAAATTTCACAATACAAATTTTTCATGCATTATAATACAAAATTGCAAGTGATATCTAAGCTATAAGCCAATTACACTTTAATTCGATATTTTTTTTACAATACATTTAATGTAAACGTTTGTAATTTAATTGCAAGTATTATTTCTTTTAATTTAATTTTTAGTTTTTTTTATGTAATATTTGATTCGTTTCAAATGACTTTTAGATTGTAATAAGGAAGTTATCACGATAATTAAGGTTTTTCATTGTAATTTTTTGGCTTTAATTGTCTTTGATACCTTTTTTTAATTTAACACATTTAAGTCAAATTAGACGAGGTATTTTTTATAATTCTCCATTAAAACAGAGATAAATGAACAAAGATATCATTAAATGGATGCCTTTTAGCCTTGAACTGGTCAAATCTTGTTTTCTTGTACCTTGATTATGTCCTTTTATGGATCACAGCGTACATGAAATGCGTAATTTTAATTGTTATCTTTTGTAGGCATTCATTTTTTATGTCTGACGTCTTAAAAATCACAGATTGCGATGACGTTTTCTTTAAACCACGTATCAAATTTCAGTTAAAAAACAAAAAAAAAATAAAATTTAATCATTTTCAATGTAATGTGACACAAAATAATGAAGCTTATCATTAATGAAAGGGTTCGTTCATTATTTGACAACATTTTTCTCGTCATTTATCATCAAATTAACTTAATTAAGAAAATTAATTCAATTTTTCATGGTCTCATAACACACTTATCGGGAAATTATCTTACTAAATCTCTGATATTATTTTTGATGGGGTTTCATGTCAAGGACGAATATTAATGAAACTTTTCAAGTTGAAAAAATATTCGTACATGGTAAAAAAAAGTGATACAAAGTTATGATCAAGGTGTGTCATATGTAAAAAAATCCTTTTATTGTTATATTTCATCATAGGATGAACGACTTCTTTTTCAGAATTTTAATAAAAAGAGAAAATTATCATAAATTTTTATTAAAAAAATAGACATGCAAAGTTCAAGTGAGACACGTGCCTTATGATAATATCCTGAAGATTCAAGGTCATTTCTCCATTTTCGTACGACCATGAAACATATTTTTCTTCTTATGTTTGCTTTAAATTGATGCACATTGTTTGACATCACTACGCATCAAAATATTGATTTATTTTTTGTTGTATCCTCTTATAACGACTCAGGTCAAATAAGTGCAATGTTGCATTGAAATAAAAATAAAATTGAAATGAAATAAAAAAAAACCTGATACTGTTGCTCTAATTTCTAATGAAAATAAAAAAAAAATAATCCATGTTTGTACACATAAATGAAGGAATATCATTATTATATTAAACGTAAAAGTGCACGAATGTGTTATTTTATATCATTATTACACATCGTTGATTCATTTTATTATGGTTTATTATGCACATTGACTTAATATTTTAAATAATTTATTCATAATGCGGTGATGATCCGATTCACATTAGATTTTTACTTTTATTTTAGCTTAAAAAATTTTAATATAAAATTTTATAATATAATGAAATTCCTTATAACAGTGTTAAACATCCTCTTTAAGGTCATTATTTTATATGGACAGTACTAGATGTTACGAGTGAGTGAACGTTATGAGGTTAAAAAAAATATGTGTAACAAGTTTTAACTTTATAGTAGAAAAAAGTAGCAATTTAAAGGAAAATAATTGAAATTGCGTGCATACAAGTTGATGGAATTTTTTTATTTTCTAAGCAGGTAGTAATTGTTGTACGTTGAGGTCACTTCAACTTTTTACGATGAAATTGCAAATATGACTTTCTTTTCACTTTATCAAAATCGAAGAACTTTTCCTTCCCACATATTTGCGAGGGGTCTCTATTTGTCGTCATTCACTTCTTATTTCCTGATTTTAATATACTTTGAACATTGTTATTATAGAAAAAATAACGTGACAGCGTAAAAAATAACACATCTGCCCAAAAAGTCAAAGAAACTGCGCAAATAATATCGTGAAAGCCGAAAAAAATAACAAAATTGTGCAATAATTAACAAAACTGCGCAGTTTATGCTACATGGTGCTCATTTTATGCTACATGGTACTCGATTTATGTTACACGGTGCTCGATTTATGCTGCACGGTGCTCGTTTTATGTTGCATGGTGCTCATTTTATGTTGAACAGTGCTCGATTTATGCTACAAAGTGCTCGATTTATGCTACAAAGTGCTCGATTTATGTTGCATGGTGCTCATTTTATGCTGCATGGTGCTCGATTTATGCTGCATGGTGCTCGTTTTATGTTGCATGGTGCTCATTTTATGCTGCATAGTGCTCGTTTTATGTTGCATGGTGCTCAATTTATGCTACAAAGTGCTCATTTTATGCTACGAAGTGCTCATTTTATGCTGCATGGTGCTCATTTTATGCTACAAAGTGCTTATTTTATGCTACAAAGTGCTCGATTTATGCTGCATGGTGCTCGTTTTATGCTGCAACATGTATAGCATAAATCGAGCACTATGTAGCATAAACCGAGCACCATGTAGCATAAAATGAGCACCATGTAGCATAAAATGAGCACTGTGTAGCATAATTCCAGCACCATGTAGCATAAACCGAACACCATGTAGCATAAATCGAGCACTTTGCAGCATAAATCGAGCACCACCTAGCATAAATTGAGCACCATGTAGCATAAATCGAGCACTGTGTAGCATCCATTGTAACATAAAATGAGCGCCATGCAGCATAAAATGAGCACTGTTTAGCATAAAATGAGCACTGTGTAGCATAATTCCAGCACCATATAGCATAAACCGAGCACCATGTAGCATAAATCGAGCACTATGCAGCATAAATCGAGCACCGTGTAACATAAATTGAGCACCATGCAGCATCGAATCGAGAACTGTGTAGCATAACTTGCGCAGTTTTGTTAATTTTTTGCGCAGTTGTGATAATTCTTTAAAATTTTATTAATTTTTACACAATTTTGTTAAAATTATGTAAAATTGATCCAAATTAACATTAATGCACTTTCATAGTCATCATTCACGGATCCATTTTCATTTAATGCTGTAATAATTGAATATAACATGTTAAGCATGTTAACAATTTTTTATGCTGTTGACTTAAAACTGGATCACTGTAATTTCCTCATGAGAAAGTAAAGTGATTTTCAAATAATAATTTGTGCAATTAACGTAGATTAACTTGAAATTAAATTATGAGATATTTCTTCAAACCATATGAAAAAACACACTCAAGTTTGTTATCAAGATGCATCACGTATGTTATATTGAACTTTTTGAACACATTACATTATTTTTTTATTATTATTACAAAACACATTAACTCTGTATATCATAAAAATACAAAAAAAAAATCATAACATATGGAAAATAGTACAAAACTTTACATTTATGTACATGAACACGTATAGAAATAGTAATATTTTGCAAGCTATTCAATTTAGAAGGTACACACACACACAAAACTCTCGATGTGAATAATATTATATTTTATATTATATATGAAAGACCATTCACTAATAAATGTAATGTAATAATAAATAAAATACACTTCACTTTGTACAAATTTTAATTTTTTACTTTATTTATTTGTACACACTCTCATTTTAGTTGAAACTCCTTTATATTAAATATTAAATGAGAACAAAGAACTTTATTTTATGTGTTATAATAGAAAAAAAAATGTAAATACATAAAGGAAAAGTTACCTTTTTCTTTTAACACACTCCAGCACTTTTAGTTTTTCCCAATTACCGTCCTCTAATTTGACCCAGGCCTCACCTGGTGAACGCCAATCTTTTGAATAGAAAGGCATTTTTATGTTTTTTTTTTATATATTTTAATATTTACTAAAATTTTAATTTAACTTTATCTTTTGATATTTTTTATTTAAATTTCACAACACTTTTTCAAAATGATTACAGTAATTTCAATTCAAATTATTTTTCTTTGTATAATTTTATTTTATTTTAATAATAATTCAATGCAATAATTTCAATGCAAAACCACCATAATACAATCAATTTATCCAAAAATTATGTATCGATTATATCCAAAGTGAAATCGTATTTAAATTCAAAATAAAACACTTTTTGATATTGACTAGAAATTAAGCTGAAAAAAACACCAATCAATTTAAAGTTTACTTTGAATTTGCTTAAACTTATTTGATGTTAAATCGTTTTTTTTTTTGATGTTTTTTCTTAGCTTTTGAAATTTAATAATTTATTTTTATTATTAAATAAGTGTCTATGTTGACTGTGATCAAAATGAAGAATGAAAGACGCAAAATTTTCTGTAACGCAAGACAAACCAATTTATTTATTTATATGAATGGACGTATACAGGGAACATTGTACAGTTATGTGAATAGAGAAAAATGTATTATAATAATGAGTATACAGAGAAATAATAACAAAAATCATATGGGAAACAAATGATTCGAAATCCAGGTTATGAGCCTTTGTGGAAGAGGGAGAACTTGATGATTTGTTTACATGATTTGGATTGGACGGAAAGAGATAGCTGATGGAACTAGTCTGTTACGCTGAGAACGCAGATGAACGCTATTGAATGCATTAAAACGCTAATGAGAATTGAAATGGTCGTTTAAATGACTAATATTGGAATTTTTTTACATTATTGATAATTCTGAGTTAAATGGACGGTAATTGGCATTTAGAACAAAATATGTCTTTGTATGTAGCTTTGTAAAAGTTCATAGCGAACAGTAAAATATTATTTTTTCAATGTATATCTACCAGGCGTATCCACCAGGAGTATTCACCAGGAGTAGTTTGGGTACCTCTGGCAATGTATGGACATTTTTATCACAATTTGAAAGAATTTTGTTTTACTTAACCGGCTTCCCTCACCAACTAAAGCTAGAAACGTTTCTTGTATGACCTCACATTTTCCTACAAAATCTTAGCTATTCAAATTTGAGAGTTAGTTGTCACGTGGTCTGGCCGTTAACACAAACCAATACAAGGCCTCTCATTCAGATCTTCTTGTATCAACCTCCACTTAAATGAAATTCCTGTCAAATGTTCATGTTAATATCATTTAATTTTAACTTTTTTTTCTACCATTATATCATGTCACAACTTATGCAGCATTTAAACTCTTGTTGTCTCTAACAAACATATATCATGCATACAGACATGCACCACACAATCATAATAACACTAATAATGTAAATTAATTTTTAATTTTATTTATTTTTAGCAAATGATGACCTTAACATGTAAAATAAATTCTAACAAAGTGACTAACATGCAAATGTGGAGTTCATCGATTTATATGCAAGTGTGTGTGTGTTTGCTGTTGTTCAGGTGAATTGTAACTCAAAGAAGGTGTCTTTTCACTTGCATGAAATGAAAGCAACTTTCAATTTTGAAATTTTAAAGAAATTTTTACCTTGAAATCAGTATCATAATTAAATTTTTCTTAAATAGATTTCAATGAAATTGAATGACAACCAGATTTCTCTCAAGTTGATCAGATTTGAAATTATATTTCATTTCAAGTCCTATCAATCAATTGTATTAAGATGTTTAAGTTGATCGTTTGAATCAAATTCAAATTATGACACAAAAAATATTTTGATGATATGTCTGAGGTACAAAAGCAATAAGATTTTAACAATGGATTAGTATTGCAATCAATTTAATCACTACGATGCATTGATGTGCAGTTCAACTTTAACTTTAATAACAATAATAATGACGATTGGGATTTTATTATTATTATTATTACTATTATTAGCAAAATACACTGACTCTATTAATAACAATATAAAATGAAATATAGAAAATCATTCAGAAAGTGCAAATATTATTAATATGCATCGATATACGACGTATGATTGCCCTCACTAAAAATATAACAGTCAAGCTATGAGATTGATCCTTTTATGTGTGCATTTCAAATTTTATTGCCCATAAGAATATTAAATAATTACTAATTCATTCAAGTTACTCCTTTTGAGGTGATCAGTTGTGTATCAAAAATTATTGTAATTCAATTTTATCGTGCGTGATTTTTATCTTAAAAAATTTCTTTGTGTTTGATTTTGACGTGATAAAATTTAATTTCAGACCTTGATGATGTCGGGAGCGTTAAATGCCACAAAAGATGTCGTCCAAGCTGTTCAAAGTGCGTATGATTATTATTTATGGACCTTAACGCTGTCGGATAAACGGACACAAGGATGGTTATTTGTGGATTCACCTGGACCAGTGTTTGCCTTGATCTACCTTTATCTTTTGATTGTGTATTTTGGACCGAAATGGATGAAAGAGTAAATTTAATACTTATTTTTTTAAAATATGAATTCATTTCAATGATTTTTTTTAATTTAATTTTTAATTAGTCGAAAACCGTTTAAGCTTAGTGCATTATTGATAATTTATAACATTTCAATGGCCTTATTGAACTTTTGGATATGTGCTCAACTTTTTATCTCCTCATATAAGCTCAATTATAGTTACATATGTGAACCGTGTAGGATGAGTTACCATCCAGATGAATTGAAGGTAAAAAATATACGTATTAATAAACAAAAACGGTTTTTATGCGCATTTCTCCTTTTTGAAAAAATTATAAGTACCGTGGGCGCTAATGCTGTCTGTCCGTCCGTATGTGCAAACAAAAAAAATTAGAGATTCTAACCACTGGACGGTTTACAAAAGTGCATTGCGCTGGAACTCGTTTCTCTTTCATTTTGGAAAAATTGGCCATTTTGGGAAAATTTGTAATTTTAGGCTTTTGACCGTCTTTAAGCTCTGTAGACTATGGAGGTGGGTAAATGAATGAGCTTTGACAAATTCTTCTGATTCAACAGGAAAACCCCGACCTCGTTCCGATGGACTACTCCGGAGTCATGGACCAAAGAGTGACACAAGATCAGAGTGACGGCAGACAAACTGTTTTAGTGCATTCCATAAGAAAAAATGCATTAAACACGACTTAAGCAAAATGCAGAAATTTTTTCAAAAACGTCAACTTTTTCCAATATTACAGAATTTTCAAAAATCCCGGTTATTTTCAATAATCGCGCAAAATCACTGAAATTTACATAATACAAGAAAATCACAAAAATTTGCGAAATGCACGATTTTTTTGTGGTTAATGGAAATGCGCTCATATGAATCGTTCAGAGTCAATCTCAACATTTTTTATTGAAAATGTATTTTTTCATTCAATAGATCACCCGTGCAGTTTGGTGGTACTTTTTCTCAAAACTCCTTGAATTCACAGACACCTTCTTCTTCATCCTGCGTAAAAAACATGATCAGTTAAGTTTCCTGCACATTTACCATCACTCAACCATGTTTTTCTTTTGGTGGATTGGAATAAAATGGGTGCCAACTGGAACAAGTAAGTGTGTCAGGTTCATTATGTCAAGATCATTAATTATGATGATGAGTTTCAAACACTAATTTAATATTTAATATTATTTTAATGCACTTAATTACGCAGCATTTTTACCAGCAATGGCAAACTCATTAATACACGTTCTCATGTACACATATTATGGCTTGAGTGTGCTAGGACCAAAGGTGACGAAATATTTGTGGTGGAAGAAATATCTTACGATTATTCAAATGGTATGAAATTATTTTAATAATTTTAATGTAATTTTATGTGCGTAACATTTGTTTAATTACAGATTCAATTTACAACGGCGTTAGCTCTTGGTATCAATGGCATTTTCATTGGATGTGATTTCCCACTTTGGATGCATTACACGTTAATTTTGTACATGATTTCGTTCATTGTGCTTTTTGGCAAATTTTATGTTAAGGCTTACATTCAAAAATACAAGGATTATCGTGAAATGTGTCAACAGCGAGCTTTAAATGAAAATCTTAAATCGGATTAAATTAAAACTGGGAATTTAAGTAAGACAAGTTAAAAAATCACGTGTAAATTTTTTGCGCATGTGCATTGATTTCACTTTCTCCTCATATTATTTTAATGAAATTCTTTTGTTGTTTAAACTCAACTTTCCTTTCAAAGCGAAGAATTGGATTCAACGAAATAAAATATAACCAACATGCACTTTCCATTTCCCCGCACATTCATACAACAAAAAATACATTGATCAACAAATCGGAAACTTCATTTCTTTTGTAATCTATTTATATTTGACGGCAATATATACTAAATAAATAAATAAATAATAATAATAACACTAAACAACAACGGACATTCCTTTTCTTTTTCACTGACATTAATTTTATTTGGTCCTACACACACATTTTTTTAATATTCCGTATAATATGAATATTTATTTTGATGTGTAATTATTATTATTATTATTCATACTAATTTCATATTATATTACAATAATAATTTGCAAAGTCACTGGTTTATCCAATCAATATAAGTGTGACAATGGCCTTATGAATAATTTGTATTTTTTTTTAAGTAACGAAGCTAATCAAGGTATGGTTTATTGGTCGCGTCTTTGTGTCAATATTTATCATTTCGCATTTCATTACAAGTGATAACGGAAATTCACATAGACACATACATACACACACAAAATGCTCATTTTCATTGTATATTGAATGAAAACATTACTTAATGTATTGTCGTGACGTAATATGATTGTAAAATGTTAAAAAAAAAAATGGAAAAACTATTCACACATACACACACACAAAAGTGTTAAATGAACTGTATTTCAATGTCTATCATCTGTAAAGGTCCTGTTTCATGACTCAAATAAAATAAAAAAAAAACAAGTGATAACAACTGTATCATTATAATTTAGTAAGCGCACCACTTGAGCGTGTTTGCATTCTATGTGATGGCATGTGTCGTTGAATTTCTATGTTAAAACTAAAGTAAAAACTGTTTTTTCCTTATACTTGGTGTGTGATTGTAATTCTATATATTCTACATAGTAGTAATGAAATGGTATATTCATAATTTTTTTTGTAAGTTGTATGCAAGTAAAAGGAAAATCTATTCGAAAATGAGTATAGATGGATTTGCTTTGGAAATGAATTTTTCACATTTTTTCAACATGGTCTGTGTTCGTTTTAGTCAACCATGAATTTTTGGAGTAAAATTCCTTGATCAGTTAGGACAAGGCCCTTGACCTAGCTATTCACGGAAACAAAAATATTTTAAATATCAGGTACACTCTCAACCCAAAACCAGTAGAGCACCAGTGGAAACAACCTTTCCCACTGGTTCTGGGTTGAGAGTGTTCAATGTCTCAAAGTAACTTTTTCGATTTTGAACCACTGTGAATGAAAAATCCAAATTTAAATCACTCTAATTCAGTTCAAATAAAAAATCCTTTTTTTTTATCATACACACAAACAAACATATCAATACAAAAATATGCCGTATGTTATTTACAAACAGCAGCAACGTAAGCACCATAGTCATCGCTTATATGAGTGTATTCAGTAGCAATTTTATTATTTGGTCATGAGCAAGCAGCCTTTTTCTTTCGGTTATATCAACTTTAATGTTTAGGAAAAACAATTTTATGCATTCAGTTTGTTCTTGGCTGTGTTGAAAATCACTCGGAAAAATAATAATAAAAATAAAATTTAAAATTAAAAAAAAACACACAGTTTCCTTACAATGCGTTACTGATTTATTTGTGATAGAATGTCTTGTTAAAGTGCGCGAACGTTAAAAATTTATAAGAAAAAATATTTTAAGAATTGTTAACATTGATATCAAATTTTAATTAAAAATAATTTAACAAAAAAATGTTATGAGAAAAAAGTAACATATGTGATAAAATTTTCAATGAATCATATTAATTAACAAAAAAAAAATAATTTTCATTTAAATATTAATCGAACCTTATTTTAAGGTCTTATTTCAAAGGTTTTAAATGAAAAAATACTCTCACGATCACTTAATTTCACATCGATTTAACCTTGAATAGAAAATTGCAGTTAAAATGATCAAAAATAATGGCTTCCTGTTATAAGACATTGAAAATTCAAGTTCAATTTAATCCGTTTTTTTTCCTTGTTTCGTTAAAAAAAATTATTTTGCTGTAGTTTAACAATTTAAAAAGTAAAGAAAAAATTATAATAAATAAGTAAAGCGAGTAATCAAAGGTAATTTTCTTTTTCTGAAGGAGAACTAAAAAAACGATCAAAAACATGAAATGTTAAAAAAAAAATTACAGACAGATAGGCGTCTGTTCAATAGAATTTTTTATATGCATTTTATTTTTGAACTTCTATTATTATTTTTATTTTTTCTTTTTTGGTTAACTGTTAAATTGTGAACCAAATCAGTGGAATCGTGATCAATGTTTAAATAATAATAATAATAAAAAAGAAATAAATCAAAAAATTTAAAGAGTGAGTCAAAGTAATCGATATGAAATTTTGATTTCATATTTATCATGATGATGATATTTAAGCTCAAATAAACAATTAATTGTCATTTTCATGATTGAATATCAACTCATTAGGAAAAATTTTTGATGAAAAAAAATTATAATTTATTCAGAGTTAATATTAAATATTTATGAAAAACCGTTATATTCCGTAATTTTTTGATAAATTTCGTAATTAAACTCAATTTTAATGCTAATTAATTCATTTTTGTTCCTGAAACCTCAAAGCACGAGGGTAGTAAATGAGTTTAATTATCGAATGGAAAAAAGGACAACATTAATGTAATATTGACTAAAGATTAATGTCCTCTATCGTACTAATATTAGTATTCAAATCGAAAAAAAAAACAGATAAAATAATAATTAATGACCTTTTACTAATAATATCAATATATCAGTGTAATGTTATAACATATCACCAATATCTCCCATTAATAACACATGAAATTTTTGGAAGTTCATGAGATCGTGACGTATTTGACTGAACCATGCTTTGTCATAATTTAAAAAAATTATAAATTTTAACAGTCATTTTTTAAAATTCCGTTATTACGAAAATTTGAAAAAAATCTTCCATTTTAGGAAAATGTTCGATTTTAAGCTTTTGACCGTTTTCAGAATCCGGACCCGAATTTCTGATACCAAGCTCACAGCTAATGA
>LN483481.1:13684-279906 GCA_900002565.1 Culicoides sonorensis | reverse complement strand
TTTCAAAATTTGTGATTGTTGACGATTTCCTTGAAATACCTTGAAATTGGAGGGCACTTTTATTTTGAGCTCCTCCGTCTATAAATGCCTGGGAACGCTTAAAATAAGACCTTGGTTTAGAAATCTTTCACACTCAATGCAAAATCAGTGAGAATTACGAACATAACACACATTTTATTAGCTCATTTAGTGTCCTACTTAAATGTGTGTCTTTTGAGTCGAACATGACCTGAAGTGATCAAAACTGAGCTAATTTAGTCGAAACTGAACCTAAAGTGATCGAAACAGAGCTAATTTGATCGAATCTGACCTTAATTGATCGAAAGTGACTAAATTTGATCAGAATTGACCTTAAGTGATCGAAACTGACCTGAAGTGATCGAAACTAAGCTAATTTGATCGAAACTAAGCTAATTTGATCGAAACTAAGCTAATTTGATCGAAACTAAGCTAATTTGATCGAAACTGACCTGAAGTGATCGAAACTGACCTGAAGTGATCGAAACTGAGCTACTTTGATCGAATTTGACCTTAAGTAATCGAAAATGAACTTATTTGATCGGAACTGACCTGAAGTGATCGAAACTAAGCTAATTTAGTCGAAACTGAAATTAAATGATCGAAACTGATCTAATTTGCTCGTTTTAAGACATTTTAAATGAAAATTCGAAAAAATCCATCTTACGTCAATGTTTGTATTGAGGTTAAATAATATTTCAGTAATAAGCCATTTCCTATTTATATACAAACAAAAATTATAACCTAAAGTACAGTTTTCGGGAAATTATAATTTATTATTATGTTAAAGTATTTCTCATATTTTCATTTTCAAACAAAAATCATTCTAACGTCAGACCTGACAATCATCGTACGCGTCATAACCAACCCAAAAAAATATTTTACTTGTAATTTTCACACTAATTTTTCCTTTTTTTTAATTTTTTTACATATAATTTTAGCCTCCAATGCGAAGGAACCGCAAGAAAAAACTATACAATCAAACCCCGTGTTGTCTTACCGGATGATTATGTTAAAGGTTTGTATTCACCCATTTTATGATTAAATTCAACCTTAAAATAAACAAAAATAAAATTACATCTATAAACATGAATAATATTAAAGTTAACATAGAAATTATTGACCTGTTTTAACATTAAAAAAAAACAGTAAAATGGCATGTATAATTGTTGTAAAATTAGATTGTTATTGTTGTGAATAATTATAAAACCCCATATGACACATTAAATGTAGAAAAAAACACACAATGATGGAAACGCCTGGTTATTTACAATTTTTTTTTTTAAATAAATGTAATTCAATTTCAATGAAAATGGAAATTTTCCTTATTCACTTTCTAAAAATAGAATGAATTATGTGCAGCATTGCAGTAAAAAATAAAATTAACGCGATTCTACGTGTATTTGTACATAAAATTCATCAACAAGCTTATTAATGTCCTTTTATAGGTATATTCATTCAAAATTTATAATATTTATGCATATTTTTTTTCTGTTATTTACCTTTGATTGCCATAAAATAAAAACTTAAATTTCATAAATAAACGGAATATGGCAGGAAAAACAATAATAATAACAATAAATTTGAGTCAATGCACAGTTTTTAGAATTGTCAGTGAAAATGTACAAATAATCTGAAATGTCTTTGTAAAATGGAAAATGTTCATAAATTACTTTTTTATGCATTTAAGGTTGAATTCATTTTTTTATTAGGAAAAATATTTAAATAAAGTGTCTGTTTATGGTACCTTTAAGAACATGAAAATTGGTATTTACATGGGGGAAAATTTAATTTTTTTATTACATTTTTTATTTAAATTTCAAAAATTCTGTCACAGTTGAATATTTTTTCATGATGTAATAAAAAAAGCTTCTATGCAAACAAAAAATTAAATTATATACTTAAATTTAATGTTTTTTGTAACAAGAAAAAAGAAAATTGTTTTAAAATACACAAAAAACAATCAACTTCCTGTAAATTTACATATTTTTACAATATTTTTTTGCAATATCAAGTCAAATCTATGCATTGCTACTCTTTTATTCGAAAAAACTTGTTACAAAAGGCGTAAAAACTATCATTTTACCTGATAAAACAATACAAAAAAAATATGTTTATTTGAATATCATTTTTATGTGTTTTTTTCATTTTCATTTTTTTTTTGTTTTTGTTATTGCAGAAGTTAGACCGCCTTCCCCAAAAGGAACACCTGTAACTGTTGAATTTAGTATATTTGTTGTAGATATTAATTCAATTAACGTTGAAGATATGGATTTTCGTGTAGATATGTTTGTGCACCAGAAATGGGTTGAAGATCGACTGGTATTGCATGATGAAATTTTTGAAGAAGGTGATGATTACGTAACATTACCACCGGAATTTTTTGACAACCTATGGCAGCCGGATCCATATTTTCTAAATTCAAAAATAGCAGGTAAGAGAAAATTTAAACAATTAAATGGATTTTTATCAGTATGATGACGAAGTTCCGTTTGTTTTTGGTTGAATTAAAAATAAATTTATTGATTTGCAGAACAATTTTTACATTGAATTTAAAATAACTTTTAAAACTCTGATTATTCATGTTTGGTGTTAGTTAAGAAGTTTTTTTGTTATTTTTATGTTTTAATTTTAATCGATATGAATGTTGTTTAATGTGGTAGTTTTAATCTTGATGAGCTTTTTTTTCTATTATTATTATTTGCATTTGAATATCAAGGTTCAAAATTTTAACGTGGGCACATGGCATGACGTCCACCATCGATTGGCAAACTAGCTCCAGTAATAAATCCGGCAGTCTCATTAGATGCCAGAAACGCGATCGCACTCGCAACCTCACACACAGTTCCAGGTCGTCCCAGTGCATGTGTTTGTTTGCAACGTTCCAAAAATGCTTGATATGCTTGCTCGTCCATGCCACCTCGTTTATGAATATCTGTCACAATAACTCCAGGATTGACTGCATTCACTCGAACCTTTTTCGGGGCCAATTCCAATGCAACACATCGCGTAAATTGATCAAGTGCTGCTTTAGATACACAATACGCTAAAACCCCAGAAAATGCACGAATTCCATTCACACTTGACACATTTACGATGCATCCTTCGGTTTTAATGAGATGCGGCACAGCTAACATTGTTAAATTATAAATTGATCTCATATTTGTGTTCATGATCGAATCATATTGATCCATTGATGTTTGTTCAATTGAACCAACACCAATAATACCGGCATTATTTACCAATACATCCAATTTATTGAAATGTTTTATAGTTTCATCGATAATACGCTTGGCATCGCTCTCAATTGTGACGTCAGCTTGCAATGTTAATGGTAGTGGAGTGCCTTGTGCTGCAGATTTTATGCATTTCTCTTTAATTACATTGAGATTTTCCTCATTTCGTCCTACTAAGACAAGAGATGCCCCTAATTTTGATAAATATTCAGCTGTTCCAGCTCCAATTCCACTACTAGAACCGGTTATTATGACAACTTTATCTTTGAAATTCATTCTTTAGGGTTTCAAATTAGTTTTGGGACAGAACAGTTTTAGGACGCATCAAGAGTTTTCTTTAATTTATCAATGAAAATTAATATATTTTTATAAAACAAAAAGTGTGACAGATAATTCAGAATCTGCACTGCATAACTAAATAGATTTTTTTGATATTTATGTGAAAAAATATACTTTATTCTTTAAAAGAAAAAAATAATGTTCACCTCTCTGCATTATAATAAGAAAATGGCTGTTCTTCGTTATTTTCAACTTAAATAAATAAAGGCATTTTTGAATGTTTATATTGTTATTTTTACATATTTGAGTTATTTAGACTCTTAACTTTTGATTTGATATAATATTTTGTAATTAAATCACATTTTTTATAACAAAATAAGTAAAACAAAAATTCATTTCAAATACATATTATGAGACGCACAATAATCAGTTGCGTGGACTATATTTTATCGTATGTGTATAGATACAAAAAACATATGTTTTTGAACAGAACATTTTGTTGTGTGTCGAATATGGCCGGACAATAAATTTGATTGTGTTTATGTGATGAAAAATGGCAAATTTATAAATTCAAAAATATCAAGGAAAATTAAGATTTTATAAAATATTATTAATTGAAATCAAAAGTAAACATAATTAACTAAAAAATTAATTGATGAAAATAATGATAATTTGATTAAATATGTATTTAAATTGACTGTCCCAAAACTAATTTACCGTCCTAGTCAATAGATTAATTGTCCAATAACTATTAAATCACATGAATTTTTAAATCCAATATTTTATCAAGTTCTGCTTATTTTTTTCGTCTATCAATTGCAGAATTTGAAAGAACAAGATCAAAATTAGTAAATACAATGATTTTTAAAACATTCTTAGCTAAATATGAATGTTTAAATATTAAGTAAAAATTCAATGATCTAACTCTTGGACAATTGCTTCGAAACCCTACTGATAAAATATTTGTTCTCTGACTGATATTTCATTGAATACTAAATTGATAATAAATGAAATACGGGTTTCAATATGTTTAAAGAGAGAAATCGTTTTAATTGTGAGAGCTAAGTCAATTTTATTCTCAAAACTCTCCATTTTTAGGTGTACTTAATTTAAAAACTATGAATGCGATAAGATTTTTTTTATTTGTTTTTTTTTTGTAACTAATATTGGAATGTAATCTGACTTTATTTCTACCTGTAAATAATTTTAAAAAGTTCAGGTACATTATCTTGGATGCACTTCAACGGAATGTTCACAATCAAGTAGCAGAACAACTGCAAATTTAAATTTAATATCTTCGTATTTTAATTTTGTCGTAAACCGAAATTGTGACAAAATTTTAACCAAAGCCATTCTAATGTTATCGTTCGCATAATGCATTCCAATGCAATTTCGGGATCCGGCACTAAATGGAATGTATGAAAATGGATGTCTATTTCCTATTTTGGAAGGTAAAAAATGATCAGGATCAAATTTTTCGGCATTAGGTCCCCATATCTCGGGATCACGATGCATTTTGAATGTGGGAATCGCTATTATCGTTCCTTTTGGTATCAATCCAATGCTTTCTGTGGAGAATAATGATATTAAATTGAATGCTTTAGAGTTAAATTTTAATAATACCGATAAATGTATCACTCATAGCTTCTCTACCGGTTCCTGGTACTGCTGGAAACAATCGAAGCACTTCTTTTACAACCATATCTAAATAATGCATCTTTTTGATTACATCATGATTTAATTCATCGTTTACTTTGTAAAATTCATTGATTTCTGCATGTAATTTTTGATCGATAGATGGATGCATGGCAAGCATTAGAATCGCGTTAGCTATCGTAATTGCTGTTGTTTCAAATCCCTGTAATTAAATAGAAGTTTTTTTTTAAATATTCACATTATTTGAAATAATAAATCAAAGAAAATAAAAATTACTGCAAAAATGATTGACATGAAATTTTCTCTCAATACATCAATTGGCCACAAATGAGTGTCTTGCTGGTGTTTCTCTAAAAGATCATCAATTAATAGTAAACGTTTCTCATAATGACTTTTTTCTTGCATGATTCGGATTCGGGATTCAATTACAGGGAGGAACATTTTTGCTAACATCTCGTAACCGTGGTCGATTTTTTTGCGTAAATTTGTGAACCGGAAAATGATGTTTGGATGGTAAAATACGTTGAGAAATCGGCTTATGAGTGCTTCAGACCCATCTTGAAATGCTAATCTCAATTCATGTGAGATTTGACATTGATGGCCTACCATCGTTTCTATGAGTGGTATTAAAATTTAAAATATTTCCATTTAATTCAATGAAATTACATACCAAAAATCTGCTCAATACCAAATATGACTAAATATTCTTCAATATTAAATGTACCTTTTCCGATTTTACCATGAATTTTATCACATAATTGATCTATGTGTCGATTAAATATTGGTGACATTTGTAGGACAGCTGATTGATTCATTGCATTATTACAGACTTTTCTTATCGGTTTCCAAATTTGATCTGTAATGTAATTTAAATGTAAATTAAATGTGAGGTAAAAAATTATCCAACTTACATTTTGCACTGAAAAGTCCGTATTTCAATTCAAAATAATCAAAATAAAATGGTTTCTCTAAAAACTCTTTGTTTGATAGGATTTGCTGAACTGCAGCTGGATCTCTTACAAATAAACCTAAATTTCCAGCGACTGTGACCTTTGAAATTGGAGCAATTGAAATTAAATCAAGGATTTTAACGAAATCTCGAACGTCATTTATTTTAATGGACAAAATACTTCCAATAAGGGGATATTCTTTAGGACCCGGAATATGTTTGAAACGACTGCTTATTGCAAGACGATTTCTTTCGATTATAAAAAGTACGAATATAATTGAAATTATTGCGAGCAAAAATAACATCTTGAATCAACTGATTTCTTATAATGGATAAAAAAAACTTTTAATAATTTTTAAAGAAATATTGATGTGCGTGATATTTCTCAGAGAAAATTATACAAATTTATTTAAGTTATTTAAAGTAAAATAAATTCACAATAAATACTAAAATCCTTCACCCACAATAACTTGAAATCAATTTAGTTAGCGTTTATGAATTTCAACTGAATATTCTCCATTGAGTACCAAAACGACAGCTAATTTAAATTTAAGGTCTTCAAATTTGATGTTTGTTGTGAATCGATATTGTGACAGAATTTTAGCCAATCCAAATCTGATATTGATGTTTGCGTAGTGCATGCCAATGCAATTTCTAGATCCCGCACTAAATGGGAGATAGGCAAAAGGATGTCTATTTGCTATTTTGGAAGGTAAAAAATTATCTGGATCAAATTTATCGGCTTCAGGTCCCCATATTTCAGGATCACGATGCATTGTATACGTAGGAACAATTATTGTCGTGTCTTTTGGTATATTTCCAATGTTTTCTGTGTGATTTATATTTAAAATTTAGTATTTAACAAGAAATTTTAAATCTAAAACTTACCAATGTTAACGTCAGCCATGGATGTTCGCGGTATTCCTGGAACAGCTGGAAATAAACGAAGCACTTCTTTCACAACCATATCCAAATAATCCATTTTTTTAATGTCATCGTAATTTAATTCATGACCTGGAGTGTAAAATGTTGAAATTTCATTGAAAAGTTTCTTGTCAACCGATGGATGCATGGCCAACATTAACACTGCATGAGCAATTGTAATTGCAGTTGTCTCAAATCCCTTGAAAAATAAAAAAAAAATAAATTTAAAAATAAATTGATGATATCAAATTTACTCACCGCTAATAAAATTGATATGAAATTTTCCTTCAATAATTCAATTGGCCAATTTGCTTTGTCTTCCTTGTGCTTCGAAATAAGTTCATCTATTAGAAGATTCTTATTCCCATCTTCATAGATTTTTTGTCTTTCTTCAATCACGGGCACAAAAAGATCACCAAGAAGTTTCAATGTCTCATCTATTCTTTTTTGTTTGTTACTCATTTTATACAAGGTATCATTGTAGAGAAATACATTCAATAGACGTTCAATCATAGCTGTAAGTGCATCTTGAAATGCAAATTTCATTTTTTCAGAACATTCAAATTGATGTCCTACCATTGTTTCTGTTGTAAAATAAAATTTTAATTTAATAAATTTACATGACATTTCAAAAAATATATACCAAAAATTTGTTCAATTCCAAATTTAACAAAATAATTTTCAATATCAAATGACCCACGTCCGACATGTTGACCAATTTTGACACACAGTCGATCAATGTGTTTATTAAAAACTGGCAACATATTTTTCACTGCACTTTGACTCATTGCTGGATTGGTTACTTTTCGAATGGGTTTCCAAACTGGATCTTAAATCCATTAAAAATGAAATTTATTCATTGAAATTGAATTTTATTACGTGAAATTCTTACAAAAAGCTGAAAATAATCCATATGGTAAATTGAAAAATGTGAATTGCCATGGTTTTTCGAAAAATGCATGATGAGAAAGAATTTTTTGCACGGCGGAGGGCTCACGAATGACCAATACGTTTTGTTTGAAAACTGACAACTTTGTTTTTGTGGCAAATGACACTTTATCGATCAATTTCGCATAATCACTGATATCATTAGGATTAAAAAAAAGTGCACTCCCAATAATTGGATAAGATGGTGGTCCGGGTATATTCTTGAATTTTCTATTAAACCTGATACGACTTAATTCAATCCGAAGAAGGAAAATTATAATGAAAATTATTAAAATATAAATTAACAACATTTTAATCTAAGAGTTGGCGCTTAACTGTGTGAAGTTTAAAGGCAATGAAATGTAATTAGATTTTATTACTGTATCATTGTTTTAAACAAATATTTCTTTGTAATATTAGATTCCAAGTGGTTATTATCTTTTGCTTATAAGGAAAAATAACTTGAATTGTGTATAAAAGTGCATTCAAGTTTACGTGGAATGCTGCCTCACTAAATGAAAAAAAAATTCTCTCACTTATTCTTATAATTTTCACTCATGGTGTCAAAGTGCGAACAACAATCAAAACCGGTCCAAAAGCGCATATTTTAAATGCAAATTCAAATTAATTTTTTTTCTGCATTCAGTTCTATTTAACAAGTTACATTGAGAAAGAAATTACTTCACATATATTTCTAATGTTAAGTGACCTTTCAATTGTTACATTTTTTCTTCTTGTAAATTACACTGTTATGAAAATAATAATTAAAAGGCCTACAAATTGCCAGTATATGTTAATAATAAAGATGTTACGTTAAAAACCAATCATTTGATATCACGTGAAATTTCTTAACTAAGTATTTCATTATCTTGGATGAACTTGAACCGAATGATCTCCAACTAGTCGTAATGCAACTCCAACTTTGAAATGTAAGTCATCATATTTCATTTGTGTGGTAAATTTATATTGAGACAGTATCTTAACCAAACCAATTCTTAAATTAACGTTGGCATAATACATTCCGATGCAATTACGAGAGCCAGCACTGAAAGGGATGTAAGAGTATGGATGCCGATCTTTAATTTTGTCGGGTAAAAAGTGATCTGGATCGAATTTTTCAGCGTTATGTCCCCAAATATGTGGATCACGATGCATTTTGAATGTAGGAACTCCAACGACTGTACCTTTTGGTATCAGGCCAATGTTTTCTTGAGAAAAATATTGAAAAGGATTTTAAATTTAAATTAAAATATCAAGAAAATGTGGACTCACCTATAAAAGTATCTGAAATTGTTTCTCTCATTGTACCAGGAACCGCTGGAAATAATCTCAAAACTTCTTTGATGACCATATCCAAGTAAGACATTCTCTTTACAGTATCATAATTCAATTCATCACCTCTTCTATAATATTCCAAAATTTCATTGTACAACTTTTCATCGATATTTGGATGCATTGCCAGCATTAAAATAGTATAAGACATTGTTAAAGCTGTTGTTTCATAGCCCTGACAAGTAAAAATCGATTAAATTTAAATAATTTCAAGCAAAAACAACTTACAGCCAAAATAATTGACATGAAATTTTCTTCAACTAATTCATCCGTCCATATAACACCATCTTTATCCATTTTTATCAGCTCATCAATGAAAGTCCGCTTATGAGTACTAATATCAAGTAATTTTTTCCGTCTTTCAACAATTGGCTTACACATTTCCTTGAGCAAATCATACGAGTAATTAACTTTTTGACTTAACTTGGTCATGTTATAAATGAAATTGGGATGATAAATCGGATTAAGAGCTCTTTCAATGAGAGCAACGCCCACATCTTGAAATGCGTTTTTTATTTTTTCTGAACATGAATATTGGTGACCAACCATTGTTTCTGTAAGAAAATCGGAATTAACCAGGCGTTTCCATTATTAATATATTTTTATAATATTAACTCACCAAAAATCTGCTCGATTCCGAATTTCACTAAAACTTCTTCAACATTGAATGTGCCTTGATGTAATTTATCTCCCAAATTCGAACATAATCGATCTAAATGCTTATTGAAAACTGGAATCATTCCTAGGACGGATGCATGACTAAGTGACACGTTTGTTGCCTTTCTTATTGGTTTCCAGAGAGTATCTTGATAAACAAAATATGTTAAATTTTTTATTATTTTCACTGATTAACATTAATTCATCTCACATTTTGCACTGATAAGTCCATATTTCATCTTAAAAAACTCAAAATAGTAAGGTTTTTCGAGGAATTCTTTTCCTGATAAAATTCGTTGCACTGTGCTTGGATCACTTACACCCAAAATGAGATTTCCAGCAAATGTTATTTTAAAAATTGGTGCAACACAAACCGAATCCAAAATTTGTGAAAAATCTGTTACATCGTTGATTTTAATTGATAGAATATTTCCGATAAAAGGATATTCCTTTGGTCCTGGAATGTGTTTAAAACGGTTACTGATGCGAAGACGATTTCTTTCGATTTTAAAAAGCACGAAAATAATTGAAATTATTGCGAGCCAAAACCACATCTTGACACGTAAAAATCGAGGAGCAAAATGGTTGCACTTCAAAAAGCTTTCATGATTGTTTATCTTTTGCACTCAAATTAAAATTATGATTACGATCTTAATGATGTTTTAAATTAAATTTTTAACCCTTTCAACACACTTCTTAACATTTATTAAATCAAAATATTCTTCTCTTATAACTTAACACAAACGTTATGGCACCAAAACAAGATAAAAAAAAACAACTCAGGGACTTAATGGGTTAATAATGGCAAATTTTAGCTATTTCCTCAACACTTTGATCTCTTTTAATAAATATTTATGAGCCTAATTAAAATTACTACTCATACAATGAGGGTAGTGCTGACCTGATACCAAATATTATGAATGAAAGATCTAACGTTGCTATATTAAAATCTTAAGTTAGAAAAAAATAGCGTGCTATTGAATTTAAATGAAAAATAAACATTTACTTGAAATTTATTATTTACTTTAAATTACTGTTAACGGTTATGTAGCAACGTTGCCTTTACAAAATACATCTTCAATTTGTTTATATGGCCATTGAAAGTAATTGTTTTGTTAAAGTTGTTTTTAGTTAACGGAAGCAACACGGTTTTCTGTGAAGCAAAAATATAAAATGCCAGGCGTTTCCATTAATTATTTAAAAATATAGTCAATAACGAGGCGTCTCCATTAAGATAATTATTTTGAAAGAAATAGAAAATAACCAGTCGTTTCCATTATGAAAGTAATTTTCAGGGAAATTGTAAATAACCAGTCGTTTCCACCCAGAAAAATATTCTCTTAAAATTTAGGAAAAATCATGTAAAATTACTTTAAAAGAGATAGAAAAATATGGAAAATAGTTAGTTTTAAGTCAAGTCAAGACATCAACCAAAAAAAAGGTTTAGTTTCTAATGATTTTCTTTAATAATTTTTTTTCCTTCAAATATTTTTGGTCAATTCAATTTTTTTGTTGTTGTAAAACACCAAAAACAAACGAATGAAAAATAAAATTTTAGCCTTCAACACATATTATCATCAACATAAAGAATTGGATTATGATTTGAGTAGGACAAGTAGACGAAATGCAGGATATGGAACATTTACAAAATCTGAAATTAAACAACGAATACCATCGTCTCGTCAAACAAAATCTGGTATACTACAGTTTAAAGAATATTTTTAACTCAATTTCATTTTTTTTTTGCAATCACAATTTTTTGTATCATTCAATGATAACAGCAATTAAATTAAGCAAAAAATTTTCATTCAATTCAATTTGTATTCTGTTAAAAAAAATTCAATTGGCAAACTCTGTGTATGTGTGTGTTACAGAGTACAAATTGAACTGATTTGTAGTTCTGTAATGCTTTAAAATTGCACTTTTTTCTGAAAAGGTTTCCATCATGCAAATCCAAGTAGTGCTCAAATCAGAGAAAATCCGAAAAATTACAGACATGACATGTGAAGAACAATTAAAATGCAAGTCGAAAAATGTATTAAACAAAGAAATTGAAGTAAATTATACGGAATAAATTAATATGAATATGAAATTTAGCAGCTAAAAATATTCTTTGCTTTCTGTAGTATATTCGATTAAATTTGAGATGTGACGCAAACTAAATATGACCAAAGGAATAATTGAGAGACTTATAATGCATGTACCTTGTACTTAACTTTTCCTTCACTTCCTCAATTCACGTTAAACATTACACACACACATTTCTTTATATTTTTCTTATACATTTATCACACTTAAAGAAAGTAATCATATGAATTATACGTTAAAGTGATGATCAAAATATCATTTTAAGTTTTTTTTTTTAATTTTTTTATTACAGAAATTGCAACTCTTACTCATAAATTTTCATCAGTGACGATATTTAGAAATAAGACTGTGCGATACGCAGCACGAATGCATGCCATCATAGCTTGTCAGATGGTAAATTAATCCTTATTTTATTAAATGAAATGTGAATTTATTCAAGGAAATTCTTTCAATTTAACAGGAATTCCAGTTGTATCCTATGGATATACAAATTTGTCCCATTTATGTAGAAAGTTTCAGTTATAGCAATCAAAAAGTGAGATTAAAATGGGCACAATCCGGTGTCAAGTTAAATCCAGAGCTCAAGTTGTTGCAATATAATCTGGGTCAACCGTTAGATTTAGAAGAAAGTGATGGATATATGCCGGAAAAGGATGGTAATGATCCTAAATTTAGGAGTTAAATTCAAAATCATGTCATAAATTTTATTTTTTTAAAGGAAACTTCTCACGACTTGCAGTGTACTTTCGTTTTGAGAGACAAATCGGACATCATCTCATACAAACATTTGCTCCATCTGGTCTTGTCGTGTCACTTTCATGGTTTAGCTTTTGGTTGGGACTCGATGCAATTCCAGGGAGAGTTACCCTACTTGTCACATGTATGTTAACACTTGTCACTATGTTTACTGGATTAAGAGCTGACATACCACCAGTTGCTTATGTCAAGGTAATTTCATGTAACATTTGTTTAAATTCATTTTAAATTTATCATGTTCAAAGGCCCTCGATCTATGGATGGCTGGATGCATGGTATTTGTGTTTGCAGCATTAGGTGAATTTGTTGTTGTAAAAGTCCTTGATGTTCAATATCAATTCCAGGTGAATAGAATGCCTAAAGTACCTATTCCTATGGTTAGTATCCGCTTATGCGATTCATTTCATATATTTAAATTTTCATATAAAAAATTGTAAATACACAACCACAAAACAAAAAATAAAACCATCTGGTGTAACATTAATTTTAACATTAAACGTTTCAAGATACAATTTCACGAGAACTTTTGAAATGTACTTGAACATAATTCATTTTGAACTGAATTTTCAAAGCAGCTTAATGCGCGAATGACTTCGAATTTGATCACACATAGATTGCACCATGTAGTTTTTATTTGAAATTAATTTTTTAACTCATTTTGATAAAAATTTTCATCAAATTTCATTTATTACAATTAAAAAATTTATTACACTCATAAAAAATACTATTGTAAAATAAATGCATTGTACAGCGGATAAGTGCAATGGAAAAGGGACAGTGTCCTACTGTAGCTAATTGGGAAGGTGGAAGTAATGTCACAATCAGACCTAGAAAAGGCACACCCACATCAACAAATGCGCCTGGACAGGTAGTTAGCTAAAAAAAAAATATTATTAAAATTGTAGTCTATTTTTTTGAATTTCTTACTTTTTTTGACTAGAATCATCATTTTACCTCCTTTAAATATCAATTCATGTAGTTTTTTTTACTGTAAACTTGTTCACTGATTTCACTCAAATTCGAAATTTAATACATTTTTTTCCACTCATAGCAACAACAAGCCGGTATTCAAGGCAATGGAGGACACCCAAAGCCAACTCGACGTCAATCAATATTATCTGTTGCTTGGACAGACGCCGATACCGGAGTCGAAAGAATAATGTGGCGTGAAATTGATAAAATGTCACGAATTATTTTTCCAGGATTATTTCTTGTCTTTCTTATTCTATATTGGCCAATTTTGTTATTTAAATCGTCATAGTTCTATTTTCATGTTATAATTATAAATATTTAAAGTCTATAAATTTTAACTAGTTTGTAAGAAAACTGAAGGTAAGAAAAGCTTTACATTATCATAGAATTAAAAGAACAAATTTAAGAATTTAAATTTGGCTCATTTTAAGGTTAACAAACTCCAAAATTGACTGATTTCTTTATTGATTTGCCACAAATTTGAATCAGTAACTAGCCGCGTAATTGCACAAAAGAAAATTATGAGCCTCTTAAAGCTTATCTTAAAAAAATATTAATCATAAGAGTCATAACACTTTGTATTATTTTTTTTTTTTGATTTGCCTATTCCAAAATGGCTTGTATGAAATTTTTAAGAAAATATTGTAAATATTTTTAGCTAGTTAAAATAATTGTAAAAAATATTAAAAGTACAAGATCATTTTAACAACGAATGTTGGTCGAATACAATGAAAAAAAAGTGAGTTTCTTCGTATTTCATATTCATATAAAAAATTTGAATCTTAAGTTCCATAAAAACTATATCAGCTTAACACGAAATCTTCTTATGAAATTTTTTAATCGAATTCAAACACAATTTATATTAAAAATTATATTTAAGCAGAGTATGATTATAAATTAATTAATAAAAGAGCTACTATTTATCTATTTTAAAAAGTATTTTTTATTCGGAAAAATTTTTTTTTCTTACTCTTCTGACGAATCATCATCAGAATTTTCAGTTTCCATACTTTCAGTTTGGTCATTGGACCGTATCAGCATTAAGTTATCACCATCCTCGTCTTCTCTCTCAGTTAATGGCTCTTTGAAAGCATCGTTCTTCATTTTAAGTGCTGATATCTTTTTCAGAACTCGAATTGTGTATTTATTGAAATCGCATCTAAATTAAATTTGTATTTAAAATTATCAATTTTACAAGGAAATTAATGAACTCACATTTTATTGATTGTTTCATATCGATGATTGTATGCTTGATGCAATGCGACAAGAGTTTGTGGTGCCATAACGCCCTCTTTTTGTCCATGACATGTCAGAATGGTATTTGCCCAAAGTAAGTAAAATTCAAGATGTGGACTTGTCAGTAGCATTTTAACGATGAATGTTAGAAGACGATGAGCAAAATCATCAGGTAGTGATGGGACGACAAGTGATACTGAAATTAAATTTAAATTACATTTAAAGAAATTTGATCGATTTAATGTTTGTAATGTAAAATTTAAGGGTTCAAGGTATTAAAATAAAAATCTGGGTCATTGAAAATCTGTTTAAATTCAATGAAAAAGTCACGATGAAACATATTTTTATCTAGACTTAACTTTTTCTTTATGATTCATTTAACACTAAAATATGGATGTCATATTTAATGTTGACCTTGAAATAAATAAAAAAATAATTTATAGTGCTCCTGAGGTTTCATTTCAATACAAATGCATATTTCAGTGTCAACGTTATTTAAAATTGAATATTTTTATGCAAATTTGATCGGAAATGGTTTGGTTTTCCCCGTTTCTTTTTCTCATTTTCAATTTTATTAAATAAAACACACTTGACAAGGTCATTTCATACTTACTTTGCTTGTAAGGAATTTTTTCAACAATTTCTTGTATTAATTTTTGTTCATTCAATTTCAATGACATGATGAGAGATGTTGAAAATTCCTCGTTACGAAGACATTCTCGAATTGATTTTGGTGTTACTTCTAATGACAAGTAATATGGATCAAAGACAACTCCTTTATCAAGTGAGAAAATGAGGAGGCCTTCTGTGGTAGCAGCAGACCATGATTGGCCTGATGGTGAAAATTTAACTGAAAATACTGAAATTTCTGGTTTGAATTTCCTTGCTGCCATATCTCCTTTTGTTACACCAGGTAATTTAATTGAAACATTGCCACCTTCAAGTTTTTCACGTTCTTCAATTAAAGCCATATTACCGAATTCTGTCATATTTCGTCGATGTATAAAGTCCCACATTCCATCCAAACTATGATTTTGTGTAATTTCAAATTTCTTTAACAACATTGCTTCATATACATGATAAATACAAACATTTTTTGATTTACCACCAGCTAATATGCATTCACCATCTGCTGAGTATGTGATTGATTGGAAAGCTCTGAAATGCATAAATTGAATTAGTTTAATTTTTACAAGAATTTGAATGCATTTTAATACTTACTTTCCTTCCAAATTTTTCTTGGCCGTTGTCAAATCAGTATCAGACACTCCACTGCCCATATCCTTGCGACCTTCAATTGTCGACACTTGTTGTGCAGTTTTAATATTAAATACCGATATATTTCCATTCAATGTCGCTACAGCAACTTCTTCTCCATTTGGCTTAATTGTAACACACAGAGCATCAGATAACAGATCAATTGTTTCATGTATTTGTGTTGTTTCAAGACAATCCCAAATTTTGATGGTTTGATCCCAAGATGCTGAGACCATGGCAGTTGAGGTGGCGACAGGTGAGAAGGCAAGTGAGACTACAGGACCTTCATGACCACTTAAAATTTCCAATAAATGTCCAAATTTCACAGACCACAAGAATATTTCAAACACATCTTGTCCACCTGCAGCCACAAGTTCACCTGAATGATCTAAGGCAACACAACCAAATTGAACCAATCGTGGTGAAGTGAATGTTTTGAAATTTCTATATCGTATTATGTCAAACGCACGAACTGTACCATCAAGTGAAGAACTTACAAGGAATTTCTTACTATGACTAAATTGGATGCCGGTAACTGCACTAGTGTGTTCACTAAATGTAACGAAACAAAATCCATTCAACATATTCCATAATTTTATCTTTGCATCCGAGCCACCTGTTGCAAGAAATTGACCATCTGGTGAATAAGCAACTGAAGTCATTTCACTTGAATGTCCTTGTTGTTTCATGACATATTGCTCACTTTGCCACTCCCAAACAAGAAGTTGTCCAAGTCCACTGACACCCAGTGCAACCCAATCTCCAGTATTGTTAAAACAACATGTATCAATTTTATATTCAGATATGCTTAGAGAATGGATCATTGTAACATCTGGTAATTCATACAAGTAAAACGCACCTGTACTGAATGAGACAATGAGAAGTTTTGTTTCTTTGTGATATGCAGCAGACGTGAGTTTTGCTTTGAAATTTTCTTTTTTCGGTTCATCAGCAAGATAATGTCTACTTATTTTTGTGTAATAAAATGGATGTCTTGGTTTCGATTCATTTTCTTTTTTAACTAAAATTAATTTGCCTTGAGAATCACGTTGTTCCTTTTCATCGTCATCTTCAAAGGTCTCATCTTCCACATAAGCTTCATCTGCATCCATTTCCTTTTCCACTGGATTTTCGCCCAACTCATCTTCAGACTCAGAACTTTCCTCTTGTTTAATCCTTTTAACAAATCGACCACTCTCAAAGTCGTCATTTTCGGATTTCAATGACAATTCACTGATGTCAACGTTACATTTCCATAAACAAAGTTGGCCATTCTTCCCAACTGTATTCACATCAAGACTATTTTTTTCGAAAAAGCACCCAACTATTTCAGATGACTGTTGTCCAATTGCATATGGACGAAAATTATTGACAAATTCAACACTAAATATTCTGACACAACTGTCCTTTCCTCCAACAGCCAACAATTTGGAATCATCTGACCAGTCAAGATAAGATGTTTGATTAAATGCTGTTCTATAAACTTTGTGTACTAAAAAGCTACTATATTCTCCGGTTGCTGTTCCAGGTGTCTTGAAAATCATAACTGAAAATAAAAGTCAAAAATAATTCATGGAATTGAACAGTGGTCATTAAACGACATGTCACTACATACCGAAATTTTCTTTGCACGCTGCAAAATATTTTCCATTTGGACTGAATTTAATACAACTCACAGCTGTACTGAATTTATATTTGTGAATAACCGTTTGAGAGATCATACTGATCATATGAGCTTGACCTTTTTCGTTCACTGCTACCAAAAGACATCCGTTGGGTGATAAATCCATTGCTGTATAATTGTACATACTCTCAAATGATAGTGTCTGTGATTTGTTACTAAAAATTTGAAGTTTATTCATCAAGTTTCTTTTAAAATTATCTGCCAAAGACTTACTTTTTCAAATCAAATATTGTGATTCGATTTCCAACAGGACTTATCACACAATTTCCATCTGGAGTGAACAGGAGATTACCTTTCCGGTAAACTGTGCCCAATAAATTATTAAACTACGATATAAAATATGTTATTAATGTCATATTAAAGTTGAATTTCAATAAATTTACCTTGTAAGCGAATTTCATCTTGATTATTTGATTTAAATTTTTTTAAATTAATTTTCTAACAGTTTTTGAACAAAAAATCATCACAAAACCATGCTTGTTTTTGTTATTGTTTTTGACGTTTATCTGACATTTCATTGTTAATTTGACACATCGACTTGTTTCAAGCCGACTTGTGTACGAGTCAGTCGCCATCAAACTTTCACAAAGGAAAGACGAGAAAATAAATTGTTCCGAAAAATATTTTATAAATTAAATTGAAAAAACAACATGAGAGCTAAAATGCCAGTCAGAAAAGGAGGACGTATGTTCAAGAAAGGATCCAACCTTAAAAAGAAGATGTTAAAATCAAGGAATGAGGTAAATATAGTGAAATATAATTTGGCGTGGGTTTTTCCTGTGTGACGCAGATAAGATAAAGATTTTAAATTCTGAATTTTTTCATAACAGGTTGCTGTGAAATTTATCACCGATATCATTGCCAGACACGGTCTTGATTTTACCGCAAAACTAACTCAAATTTTGCGAATTCATCAAGCAAACAAGCCACAGTAAGTACAATGTAATGATTTCTCTTACAATTTAGACGCCATATTGAAATGCATTTCAATGTAAAAGTAAATGAGTGTTAAATTTTGGGTTTTTTCCATTAAAATTGAAATAAATGTATATTTTATTTATGTTTGTTTTATGATATGTTAAAATATTTCCAAAAATGGAAATCAAGCATCATAAAATGTTTTATGGAAAAAAACCGTATTTCATACGTCTATAGATACAAGTTTTATTTTGCTACCTGATTCGGCATTTTTTATAAATTTACATTTAAAAACTTGTTAAGATGAATTCTAAGAAATGTTTCTCTTTCCTTACAGTACTTATGATCAATTTGGGCTTGTGAATTTCGTCGAAAAAACTGAAGGAAAACTGGTCGGTGAAATTACAAACAAGTAAGTAATTGTAATGCTATTTTAAACATGACTCATAAATTAGGTCAAAGCCATACATTTTATATTGATCGCGTATTTATTTATTTACTTTATTTCATTTCTTTGTCGTGCTTCATGAAATTTAGATTATTTGTGTGAACTTTTATTGTTACACATTTTAGAAGGTCATTAACCCCTCAATTCTTATCTTTTCTTTGTGTTTTAGACGACCAGATTTACGTGTCATTGAAGTTGGATTAGATGGAAAGGAAGCTGCGATAACAAAATTAGAAGTTCCAGTTCATCCACTTCAAACTGCAGAGGTCAACGCTTTAGACATTGTAAAACAAAATTATGTATCAGCAGAAAAGGTTACCGAAGTTGCTGAATATTTAAAATCCGAGAAATATGGAAAGGAAGCATTCGAGTTTGATCTTGAGGAGAGTGTTACTGAAGAGAATCGTCTTCTTGTCCGTAATGTTTTGCAAGTTCGGTGTGGAATTGATGCACTTGTCTCATTAGCTGGTACAAAAGTAACGGTTAAGAAGTTTGACTCGAAGAAGGACAAACGTAATGATGTTTGGTTATGGGATAAACCATATGTCAGATTTGTTTTGCATCGTAATTTACGATATGCAAACATTTTGGAACGTGCTGCTAAGCATGTTGGTGTTCCAATTGCCAAGTTCCAGAAATGCCGAATGGAAAATTCAGCTGGATATACGTTGCAAGTACTCCAATTGGAAAAAGTTGAACCAGCTTTGATTCAACAAGCATTTGAACGTACCATGAGTATCGTTTCTGATTTCGAATTTACCGATCAAGTTCTTGAGGCAGACAAATACCAAGGATATCGCACTAAGGCAGTTGTACGTAAATTGAAGATGACTGAAGAAGAAGTCAAGAAAGCAATGGATTTATTCTCCGAAAAGGGTTACTTGAACTATTTCGGAATAAGTCCAAATGACTTGTTACGCACACCACGTTATGACATTGGAAAGCACATTGTCAAAAATGACTTTTCAACAGCTGGCAAAGCTATTATTCGTCCACGACCACTTGATCGTGACATTTATGAAGAACTCAAAGAATTCATTTTTGTTGCCAATGATCCACGAATTGTTGTTCCAGCATTCAAGTTCCTCAAACTCAAGGAATCAAATGATTTGACAGCTAAAATTGTCACTGCCATGGTTGATAATCGTCATGGTAAATTGGAAGGTAAATTTGCCACTCAAGCATTTGCCAAGGCCGATCCCAAACAAGTCATGGAATATACAGATGCATTTTTGAATGTCATCTGGAATCAAACTGTCAACAAGTTGGTGGAGAAACGTGGCGGTGTTACTCTTGCTGTGGGTGACTTGGTTTTCGTTGATGAAGCAGCTGAACATTTCATTTTGTATGAATGTTCACCAAACAGCTCAGTGTTGCGTGAGAGTGTCAAAGAAGGACAAAAATCATATAAAGAATATGTTAAAGCACTTACAGAAGACGACATCAAATGCGGTAAATACACGCCATTTGATCTCGTTGTTCCAGTCCTTGGATTTGACGTCAAATATCCTGATAATGAAGTTTCAACCTTCATTGATGAACTTTTAAATAAAAATGACATCAGCAGCAAAGATTGGTTCCAAAAGGCACATGCAAACACCGTCCATGGGTAAGAAATCAAAACAATTTTTTTCATCATCATCCAATATTCAAATTTTATTATAATTTAGTGTCCAAGTAACATTCCGTGGTACTTACCGTCGAGTTCTTGAAAAACCCAAGAATTTGACATACAAAATGGAAAAATACGTTGATGAGAAATTGCCACTATTTTTGCAAGATATTCCGGTCCGCAAACGTGAGGAGCCAGAAAAGACCGAGGAAAAAACTGATGGGGAAAAAACTGAAACAGAAGAAGCAAAAGAAAATGAAACGAAAAATGGTGAAGAGGCAAAACCAGTGGAAGAAAAGAAGCCAGGTAAGTGTTATTACACAATAATTTTCTCCATTTTCAGGTAAATGGGATACTTGACCTTGACCATAAACGGATATCAATTGACCCTGATTTGCAATGACGTAGAAAATTCATTTAGCAAAAAGTCAAACGAAAAAAATGAAGATGATTGTATAAAAAATACTAAAATTTTGGGATGAAACGAAATTGGTTCCTAATGACGTGTCTTAATTTTTTAATTATTTTTTTTGAATCATGATTTGAACAGCATAATTTAAAATGAGTCCAAAATTTTATCATTTAACTATCAAAAATTTGAAATTTAGTATAGAAATAGCAGTTATGAAACGAAATTGGACTCAAATTTATTATTTCAATTGCTGCAGCAAAAAAGGGCACGATTAAAGGAACTTTTATTTGTTGAATCCTTATTTTTCTGAAAAAAAAAATCATACAAATCATCAATGTTTGACTTATAACAGACAATGTTCATTCCTAAGCATTTTTTGTGATTCGGCTTCTTTGAGAGCTGATTAAAATTGCTTAGTTGAGACATTTAATTAAAAAAAAAAAAAATAAATAAAATAAAAAAGAAGTGCATTAAAACGAATAATTTGACTATTGGACGGTCAATTAAACAAAAGAAAAAAAAAAGATACAACAATCCCGTTGCTCCTGAATTAGATTTAAGATCGTAGTTAGATATTTCTCTGATTAAATTCTAATCAAACTATTTATTTTCCATTAATTCACATTAATTTTCTTGTAAAAGTGTCGAAAAGTAAATCCAACTTTTATTTTTAATTTCTTTTGAGTGTTTTGAATTCGAAACACACAAATTTTTATGTTGAACCTATTTTGATGATTTCTTTATTTAATCAAGTTGGATGTCGCTGTACGTCACTTTTATTTCCATTGTTTCAATTAAATTTTTTTACTTAATTTAAGAGTTACATTTACGTGCCTACTAAGACAAAAACTGAGTGACGAAAATGAAGTCTCGTGATATCGAGATAACAGTCACTTTAGGAAAATATTAGTAGGAAACGATGCGTATAAGTTTTACGCTAGTCTGATCATCTTTTTTCTAACTAAAATGTTTTTTTTTTCTTTTTTCTCTTTTTTATATAAAATCATTTTTGATTTTCACAAAAAAAAAACAAAAAAATTTTCATTACGAAAATTTGAACAAAAAAAAATTACACAAAAAAAATAGCTGAGGAACAAGATGCTCTTATTCTGGACTTTTTCGTACCAAAGGGTACACAAACTGTAATAGCATTACGCGAATTATTTAAGAAAAATGATTTTGGAGATTTAGCAGCACCGTTTTCTGAGCGTATATCTGACAAAAACTTCTCAAGTCGCTGCAAAGAAAAAATGAAATTTTTATTAAATCACTGCAAAAACTTGCAAATGAGAGGTCCTCCCATGGGACCTGGACCAATGATGAGAGGTCCAATGTTACCACCTGTTTTTATGCCCGGTCCACCAATGGGTAGACCAATGGGCCCAGATCCAAATGCTCGTATTCATATGTTGGAACAAGAATTGCTTAATTTGAAACGTAAAACACAAAAGTTAGATAATAACTCACGTCCACAACGTGGTGGTGGCAATAATCGAGGCATGGGCAACAATGCCAATAATCGTGGCAATGGTCCACGTGCTGGCAATGTCAATGCTAGTCCTCAAAAAGCCCAACCACAAAATAAGCAACAACTTAACAATGTACCAGCTCAGCAACAACAACAAAATAAACAGAATCTTAGACAACGTAATAATGCACCTCAAAATAATAACAACCGTAATAATAGAGTTGGAAATAATCAACAACAACAGCAACAAGGTAACATGGGCAATAATAATGCTCGTAATAATAACAATCGCGGAAATAACAACAATTCCGGTTTTGGTAATAATCCTAATAACCGACAAATGCAGCAACAACAGGACAATAACTCGTCCTGGAATAACTCTGCCAATCAAAATAATTTTGGAAATTCACAATTTAGAGGCCAAAACCAGGGCCAAAAACGTAATAACTTTAATAATTCAAATAACGGTAATGCAAATAATCGCGGTTTTAATCAACCGTCATTTTCAAATCCACAACAAAATTTTAACACAAACTTCAATGATGATAACGATTTTACAAATGACTTTATTCCACCTCCAATGAAACGTAATCGTTTTGATAATAACTCTGGCCAATTAGGTAATGTCGGTAACAGAAATGGGGGTGGATTTGGCAATAACAATCGTACCCCACAACAAAACAATTTTTCAAATAATCGCAATCAAAACCAATTCGGTAACAATTTAAATGGTAATAACCGTTTTGGTGCAAATAATCCAAGTAACAATATTCAAGGTCTTTTCGAAAGACGAAATATTGATTTTAATGATTTTACCTCTGATGTAAATACTGGAAATTCCTTTGGCAACAACCAAAACCGTGGTGGTTTTATGGCCGGAGGTAATAGAAACAATTTTGGAGGCGGAAATCGTCGTGGAAACTTTAATTTTTAAAGTTACAATCAAATATTAAAAAAAAAACACACACAAACTATGTATAATGAAATAGTATTAGCTTTTAAATGTTTCTTGACTTATATACAAACAAACAAAAAAAATATATAAAACTATTTGTCAATCTCTCCATTTAAATGATTGTGAGATAAATTAAATTAAATTGTTAATTGTAAAAATTTATGACAAGACAAAAAAAAATTAACCAAGATAAAAAAAAATATGTCCAATATTTTAAACTGAAATTAAACTAAAAAAATTACATATTTAGCACAATAAGTACTAAACATGATGCAAAATATTCAATTTATATGTATTTAGATTTTAATTTTGATTTGTAATAAAAACAAAAATTACATATAAAAATATGATTTTACTTTGAATTCATGGAACATTTCCACCATGAAATCTTCCAGCAATAAGCATTAAATTTTAAAAAAAAATCAATATTTGATTTAATTTAAAAAAAAATGATAAAATTTAAACACGATTAAATAAATTTTAGAATTACAATTAGGGTTTGGACTGTAATGAGGAACAAACTTAAACCACCTTCCTTTTTAATATTATTTTATTTTTTTTTTGACTATTATTAGAATTAGAATTACTTTTAAACATTTTAAATTTAATAAATAAAAAAAATTATCTTATCTAAAAAAAATTGCATTTTTATTTTTTTTTTTTACATATCTGATAACTTTCGTTTTTTCCTTTCCATTGAAGTTAAGCGCTCTTCTAAACTCGTCGCCTTTTGACGTTGCATTAAAGGTTTGTATGACTTGGATTTCTTCTCATCTCTCAATACGAAAACTTGATCTTCAACTACACGTGAATTTGGGAATTTCGTTTTATAAAGTTCTTCTAAATCGTTTAACATTGATTTCATCATTGAAGATCTACAAAAAAAAATTATTATTATGAAGATTTTATCAAGGATGAGTTAAATTAAGATTCTTACTTGACATTTTCTATGCACCAATTGCCTTGTAACGTTTCAAGGACCTCTTGTAAATTGCTTTCATCGTAAATCCATGTCGCCAGATCTGATATTCGATCAATATCCATTGCCTGTGGCATTTGTATCCCATTTCCAGATTCACCACTAATTTCTTTGTATTCCACGTGATACAAATTTAGAGGAGCGTAATGAGCTAAATGATAATTTGGTTTACATGGATTTTTATTGACATCCAATAAATCGATAATCACTTCAGGTTTTTCCAATTTTTGTCCAATCAGGAACAGAACAGTCATGATATTTCGTATTTGATGGTAGAGAAATGCTTGTCCAACTATTTCAATGTAATGCATTTGATATGGTGACTCTTCACATTCCATTGGAACAATTTTGACTTGAATAATTTTCCGTACAAACATTGTAACTCCATTTTGAATGTCCATTTTACAAAAATTCCGGAAATCGTGTGAGCCGACAAATGCTTGGCCAGCTTGTTGCATGAGATTTATATCTAAATTGCCGCGTGGAAAGAAATAACGGTAAGTACGTTCTTTACAGTCAAATCGTGAACTGTAAAATGGATTTTTTAATGGCATCCATGATATACAACGAATATCCTTTGGTAGGACACGATTCAATAAGGCACAATAATTTATTTCCTGATCCAGATTTTCCATGTTTTTAATTTGATCGTCACTCAATTTACTTCTTACATCGATGCTGATCACTTGATGAAATGCACTCACACCTTTATCAGTTCGACCACAACGCTGATAATTCGCAGATTCCCGATCTTTGATAAGACAAACACGGATTAAGGCATTGATAAGATGATGCTCAATAGTTTCCATGCTATCTTCTTGTGCCGCATATCCCTGATAATCCCATCCAAGGTAATAGAATCGAAGGAGAATGTGGCGTTTAGTTGTCTTGGAAAAATCAAAAGGTCTTCCGGGTTTCACTTTTTTATCAACTTCACCTTCTCGCAGTTTTTTGTTAAGATTTTTCAACTGTGCAATGTGTTTCTCGAGACGAATAACGTGTTCAATCAATTCCTGCAAATAAAAATTAATTTTGTAACAGTTAATTGTATAAATAAGAGACAAACTCACTTCCTTTTCAAGTGATTCAAGGTTGGAGATTGATTTTACATGTAATTTATCTGTATTTTCCATTTTTTTTATTGTGATAAAACCGATTTGTTTACAAAATTTTATGTAAACAATCCCTAGTGAAATTGCAATAACTTTCTCACTGGGATCACATTTCAAAACGATAATTATATCGTTTAATTTCGATTTTCCTATAAAATTCAATGTTTAAAATTCGCTAAATAACGGTTTCAATTAAAATTAAACAAATTTCCCTTTTTTATGAATATTTTAGTCGTTAATTTACGTTAAATGTTAAGTACAACGGTCATTCAAATTTGGATTTAAAATTCGGTTTTTGTTTTGACGATAATTTTCTATTTCGATTACGATTCAAAGCGATAACTTGCGATTTTAACTATCAACTAAAATTGACAGGAAAGTTCAGTCAACACTAGACAAGCGAATGAATCGGAAGGAAAATTTCATTTAAAAGTTTGATATTAAATGTATCACAGAAAAACATAATTTTCCTCACTTTTTCTTCGCTTAAAACTTGACGTGTATCAAATTCAGCATCTCATCGATATCAAGTCAACCGTAAAAGTACTAAAATTAATTTAAAATAATAATAATATTAAAAGTTCGTTTAATTAAAACCAAGCTTGAGAATCGTTTTATGGTGAAAAAATTTTCTTCACACCGATTCACATCGAAATTCAATTTAAAAAAGGTAAAGAAAATTCAAAAGAAAATTGATTGGCTCAACATGTGGTCATGTGAGTGATAATTGAATTAAATACACAAAGGAAAAATGTGAAAAAAATCGTATAATCTTATAATAAAATGAAAAATTGAGTCATGTTAAAATGTAATATTGAAGAAATGGAAAGGAGAAAAAAAAAGTTTTATGGTCGAATAACCGGCAATTATTTTAGTAACTTTAGTGTGTGTGTAAAGTTAATGAATAACATTTTTGGTTAAAGTTAAACACACCTTGGAGAATTATTATATAATGAACTGAAAATTCCTTTCAAAGGATATCCACAAGTTAAATATTGTCAGGATAGTCCGAAAGCTGTTTACCCCACCCAATCCTACATATAATTATGTGTGTATACGTGTGTGTGTGTGTGTGTACGTGTCTACATGCAACATAATAACAAACAAATCGATTTCTTTTTTATGTGACACAACATATAAAATTTATGTGAATCTTCTTTCATTATACTGTCTTAGCAATTTATTTCTAGTATTTTTATCAAACAGGTGTGAATCAAATGTTGATTTAAATAATATAAATTTAAGTAAAATAAAAAAAAAATCTAATTTAATATGCTAAAAATAGCAGGTTCATTGACAAATACACACACACACTCATTATGTTTGTTGGTAAAACTTTGATTATTATTTTTGCAAACATAAAATTATTTGTATATATTTATTATGTGAATCTATACAACATTCAACTAACTAAAACAAAACCTGTATATTTCTAATTGTATAAAATTTTATAATTATTCATCTGTGGCATTCGTTGGCTATTTTTTTTTTATTATTTTTATTTTAATATTTGTCGTCAGTAATTAATTTATTTTTATATACAAATACAAGGAATAATTATAAAATGAGACTTTTAATTTGAATATTTATCGTTAAATGTAATCAAAATAAATACAATACAAAGTTCACTTATAAGAGCTTCAATATTGATTTGAATTTGTTTTGTTATATCCACACAGGTCATTTGAAATTCAAGTAAAAAAACAAAAAAAATGGGACGAAAATATTAATGATAATGAAAAACTTCAGATGAATCCTTCTGAGTACTGTATCAGTTAAAATTATCAAATACAAAAAAAAAGAATTCAAACACAATCAACGATGGTGGACTTTCATAAACGTATGTAGATGAAAAAATAATAATAATATTCAATTAAAAGATTAACATAACTGAACTTTAATGGTTAAAACGTGGAAATGAATTAAAACTTTTTTGTTGTTGTTTGTAAGATATTGCGTTAAATTAATTGGATAATTGTTTTGTGTTACTAACCACTGTTGATAGCTAACATAGATAATAAAATTTGTTGTTAACATGCATAAGGTTACGTAGGGTGTTGTTTTAATGTTATGATTTTAAGAAAAATGCAATATTGTGGTTTGTCTGTCATTTCTCTGTTCCTCTAAGGCCTAAGGATGATTAATTGCGGTCAACACTTCAACAGACCAAGATCTGGTTGTTTTTAAAGGAAAAATTTAATGAATAATGTGCGCTATCACTAACTGATTTTGAGATTGTGCTCAAAAATTGGATTGTTGGGCCTCTAAGCGGTTAAAAACCGTTAAATTCAATTTTCTAGGCACTTTCTTCGTGTTCATTAAAGAAGCTGGAAAGTAACGACAGCCTTAGATTAATCTTAATTTTAAATATAAAAACCGTTAAATTGGGTCTCAGGACCTAAAATTGTAAAATAAACACCTTTGAATTGGATTTGAGGACCAAAAATTTAAAAAAGACCGTTGAATTTGATCTCAGGATCTAAAATTCAAAAATAAAGACCTCTGAAATAAAAAAAAAACCGTAGAATTGGGTCTCAAGGCATAAAATTTAAAAATAAAGACCGTTAAATTGGGCCTCTGAATCAAAAATTCAAAAATGAAAACCGTTGAATTGCGTCTCAGGACCTAAAATTTAAAAATGAAGACCGTTAAATTGGGTCTTTGATCCTAAAATTAAAAAAAAAACCTTAAATAGGGTCTCAGGACCTTAAATTTGAAAATAAAAGCCTTTGAATTGAGTCTCACGAATTAATATTAAAAAAAAACTGTTAAATTGGGTCTCTAAACCCAAAATTTAAAAATAAAGACCGTAAAATTTTCGCTTTGCTTAATAAAATGCTTCGCATTGCCTAAAATTTTAGTCTTTTTACTGTTGTACCAAAATTTTATTTTTTTTTTTTATCGAATTCAATTCCAAAATATGTTTAAATTTTTCGACAAAATAACTAGAGAACATAAGAATACTTAAATAAAAATATTTATCTTAAAAAATTTTCCATTAAACATGTCTTGAATTAAAATAACACTTAACATTGTAATCGATGTGTGAAAAAAGTTGCCTCTTCACTCATCACATATCGTTCTCAAATACAAAAAAAAAACTTATATGTGCGAAATCTGCAACTAAATCTTTATATTTATATTTTTCAAATTCAATTTAATGAATGTGAATTTACAATGATACGATATAGCAAAAAAAAAACTTTGTCCTTGAAATCGTGAATCGTCTGTATTATTTATTTATAGTTTGAAATTAAATTTAAAATAAAAAAAAAAAAACATAGAATCGCAAATACATACAAAAAATGTATAAAATAAAAAGCGACTCATATCATCATTATTATTATTATTTTTATTATTGTAATTGTAATTAATTTCGCTTGCATATTTCTTGTTTTACAGTTAATTGTGTGTAAAATAAATCATCATTCAATACAAACGTGTAAATGAATTTCAATTGTCGGTCAATTAAAATGCAAATAAATAAGTGAAATTGGAATGTTTTATTATTCATTTTTTTTATTGTTGCAATTGTAATAATAAATTTAGTTCGTGTTCCGATCGAAAATCGATACATTTTATTTTTAAAGGTCTTTAACCCTTGACAGTTATACGCCCGATTTTGGTCGTTGAAATTCATTGAATTCAAGTCAACTTTAATCTATTTATTACATAAATTTGTTAAATTAATTCTTCGTCTTTAATTAATCGACCTTTTCAAGACCTCAAATTCTCATTAAATTTGAATTTAAGTAAAATTTCATTGAATATCTGATTAGACGAGTTACTTTGTTATTATTATTATTATGATGAGTGATGAAACCGGCATATTTTCAAAATTAATGGAAAGAATTTCATTTTAACTGTGTTATCAGATTACATTTAAATGTAAAAAAAAACATACAAATTAGACTGAGAATAAAAAATCGGATGATTCTGGGCATGATCTCATCCAAACAAGTAAATTTGATAAGAATTTGTATGAAATTTCAAGCGATCAGTACAAAGGAACTTTATTCTTTTTTTTTCCAATGAAACTATAAATAAGGTTTCATTGTGTAACGAAATTCAATGAATCACCATTTTACTTTTGATAACAAAGATTTTTTCAGTAATGAGACGTTACGCATTCAGGTCATTTTTCACTAGTGATTCATTTCAATTCCTGTCATGAGTTTAAAAAAAAATGTATATTTCACTGATTATATTTGTTTAGTCTCATTTTAATGATGAAAAATACCTTTCAGAATCAACCTTGAGAATTTTTTTTTTGTTTTTTTACCTCATTATCACAAATCGTAATACAAATTTAAACGCTAATTAATTTTGATAACAATAGTTATGATAATTATTATTGTATGAATATTTTAAAAGTACAATTTAATTGTTAGTATAATGATAGTGATGTGTGATGATAATAAAATTTAAATATTTTCTCATATTTAAACGTACATGGCAACATTTAAAGATAACTTTACTCAATGGAATGAGAGGTTTTGCTGCTGCTTGAAATTTAAAAAAATTGGCATGAAGCTTAACGACGTTAAATCTGCATAAAATTTTATGAGATATTGCAATTTTTTTGGATTGAGTTATATCGCATATGACTGTTAAATCATGTTCAATTCAAACCTCGCAGGGCATTCAATATGGATTTTTCTAGATCTGATCTGGACATTAGATCCTAGCCTCTGTTTTAATAAAGGACACAAAATTTCCTAAATTTATTGAATTTAATTTTGAACGGACAATTCTACCCTTGCAAGCAAGAATGACGTACCTTATTTTTTGCTCTGGAATGACTTTGTTAACTGGGTCGTGCAAAACGTCAAAGTAATGACATAAAAACAAGAATCGTCCTCTTTCGTTTACCACATCTCGTCATGTCAAGACGAACATCATATTTGTAAATTAAAAATTTACATTCACGTAAAATATAAATAAATTGGAATGATAAAAATTGTATGATTTAATTACAATAAAAGTAAATGGGCCCAGCCCGCTTCCATTGCAGTGATGAAAAAGGTCATTTAAGAAGATATCAAGGCATTTGCCTTCAAAAAGATTTTTTTTTGTTCTACGAAGTCTGAGTTTTGATGGCTGTATTGTCGAAATTTTCGACAAATTGCATGTTAAAACGACGCAGATTCATATTTGCAATCATAAAAGACGCATATCATTTAAATATCAGGGGCATTATGAGCGAAAGTCGACTCATCGAACATAGCGGTAGTGTGCTTGTGAAGTCTCACCTTTTTGATACGTTGATTACGAATCTTCCTTAGAAAAATTTTTCGGAAAAGCCCTTATATCCACCAAAATTGTGTAAGTCTCTCAGTGCCATCTAGAAGGTCCAAATTAAACACCTAAACTGACCGTGCTTGAAAAATTGAAGTTTCCATTTATTCAGTTTGTAGTTGTTTTAGGTGCGTCGTTCTTGCCTGTAGCGGCAGAATTGTCAATTTTTCTATAAAGGACGTTAAATGGGTCAAAATTCATTCAAAGACCACACCATGGTCTTAAATGATTGTATAAATAAATTAATAATTTCAGATAAACCGTCTTCAACCGTCATCAAAGTAATGAACTTGAAACTGTATCAGAATATCGTGACGTGATATCATTAGTATTTTACCATGAAAAAACAATCACTAACCACAGTACTTTAATTATTCACAGTTTTACTTTTTCCAATCGATTAAATGTCACTTAATAATATTCTGATTTTAGAAATCACATACGATACTTTTTAAATTTTATTTTAATCGCAACGGATATCATTTAATTCATATTTAATGTTTCATGCATTTGTTTTTTTTTATTATTCTGAAATGAATTCATATATTATTTTAATGTAAAATCAATATCAAAAACAATTTTTTCCTCATTTTCTGGGGAAAGGAAAAAAAAATGTTTCCCATACAAATATTAAAGGTAGTGCCGCAATCAGATGCCGATAGGCGCCTTAATGTCTAATTATATGTTCAGGTCTTATATTTATTTATTTATATGTTTGCTTTTTCATTTTTTTTTTATCAAATTGATATGTGATATGCCTTGTTTAGAAATTTGATATATTGAATGATAAACATTTTTTTCTTGTATATGACATGAACGTTGATTTGAATGTACAATACAGGAACAATACAAAAAGGTCAATGATGATTAGAATCAGTATTTGAACGTCAATGTTTACACTTTTTTTTAGTACATTTTACTTTAAATTTGTTTCACGTAACTTTTTGTGTGTATTTACGATGTTTTGTACAGAAAATTGTAACAAAATGTACCTTGAAACAAAATATTAAAATCGATAAAGTTTATTTTTCGGTTGATTTTATAACATTTTTTTTTTTATTATTTTAAGCTGCTTGTGTGAATTTCATATACAAAAAAGTGAAATAACTGAAAAAAGGGAAAATGTTTGGATAAAATTTTGTTATCTCACGTATTTTATCGAAATGTGATCTGTAATCAGCTTAATGAGATCAATTTCATGGAACTTTGTTAAAAGTTTGTTTAAATGAGCAAAAAAATTTTAAGAATACAAATTTGGTTGATTTTATTGAAAAATTTAACAATTCTCAATGGAATTTAGAACTTTATAGTACTTTGCTGAAGTTATCAACGCCACTAGAGGGGGTTTTGGACGCCCTGAACCCTCCCTGACACGTTCCAGGTGCTATCAACGACTTTTACCCTGCCTTTTTGTGCTGTGTTTCAATTTTTATCTCCGTGTAAATCACATTTTCTGCTCGAAGGTCTCGAAGGACTTTTCCCCTAAGAAAATTTTTCAGGAAATTGTTAGAACCGACAAATTTCCCGTTAATGCCAGCATACAAGAATTGCCCCACTCAAAAGTGTGAAAATGATATGCCTTCATCATGATATGCCCTTGTGTAATTCCCATACATACATTGGTGACTGCAATGCTACATTTTACTTGTTATTTTTTTTTAAATGTTTTTTTGAAAACTTTTTCCAATCCTTCTTTGCAACAGTGTAATGTCAACAAAATTTTCATGACATTTTATCATTTTTCACTCTACATTCCGTACCATTCCTTGTTATGCAATAATGAAAATAAGCCAAATGAAAATTCACACGGGTGTGTCACTGATATTGCTATTAACATGATATCATGTTAAAATAAGGCTCAAATGTAATAAAAATTAGTATATAAATGATAAAAATATAAAACAAAATTAAACTTTTTGGCAAACAAAATCTTCTCTCAGGCATAAAAATGTGTGTTATTTTTTCAATTTGAGGCAAAAGTGATACAAGTACTTACTCTTACTGTATCTGATGGTATATATGTATAAAATGAATGTTTTGCAAACAATATTTAAAGATATTTTCATGGCATTTCACTTTCTACTTAAATTTAGTTTCATTCGCTGAATTCATAATGTGCGTTGTATTTGTTTGTTCACGCTTACAGATTATAACAAAATTTAGGGAAAAACACCTTATTAAATCCTTTTTTGCTACATGTGTTTTATAATTTAAAAACACAAAAAATTATTTTGACATGTTTCGACTTTTTACATCATCGTCAAAAAGTGATTGAATTATTATCACTGTCATCGCCTTATCACATGTGTATCTAAAGAGATAGAACGAAATCGGTGGTGGCTCGTGGTTCATGATGTTACTCTCCTTATCATGTAGAGACTCTCTCAGGCATCAAGCTTGATTGGTCTCTCACGTACTTTTTACGTCTCATCATATGAATGTAATGATTGTTTTCTATCCAGGGTTTACTTACGCTGGTTTTGTAAGCATGTTGGCATTGTTGGTGGCACTAACGTGTTTATAAAACGCACCTTAATTGCACGTGTTCTTTGCCCTATAAAGACCTCATCACAATATTTGCACGATATTTCATATATTTCAAAAGTTTGTGTTGGAAGCTGGGTATCTATTATTTGTGTCGTTGGCACGAGTAACAATGTAAATACCATGTCTTTTCAAAACGGTCGAAAGTGGGTTTTTTTTTGTTTTTTATTACTTAAAAAATACATGTAACAAAAGAGGAATAAATAAGGTGTGTTACTTTCAATTATGCATCAATTTAATTCCTCGCACTCAATACAAAACATTTGTGTTTAGATTATTGATCTATAAAAATGTTAAATTGAAAATTTTGAAATTCTGTGTTTGATTTTTTTAAATTTAAGTGAGATAAATCCAAATATTTTTATTCATGGCTTAAAATTCAAAAAATTTTGGTCAACTCTTATGGAAAGCAGTTTTCTGTAGGAAAAAAACACATTGATTGAAATTTTATCATAATATCAACCAGGCACAGCCCCCTGAAGCTTTTAAAGAATAAATCATAAAATTATACAGAAGTGATTTAATAGAGAGAAATATAAATAATTTTCGAGTGAAAATTAATAGGTGGACAGTTTGGTGTATATCAATTTATGCAATTTCTAATTAAATTTGGGCTTTTCAACTTATATAATGAGGTTAAAGTGATTTTAACTTGTTTTGAAAAAAAATAAGACTGTTTAAATTTTGTAGCATCGCTATAAATACTGAGTGGAAAAACACAAGTCGATCAGTCTAGAGGTTGCTCTCGAAACATAAACATTTCGTGTTTTATTAAATGTTGAACAAAGTTTTCGTTCTGTTTCAATTTAACATTATTGATCATAGTTTGGAGAATGTTTTGTACAAAGTACTGCCATTATGAAGATCATTCAAGTAAGCCATTTGCAAGTAATCATGTTTATTTTCTTTCATAAATGCTTTTAAAATCAAAAAAATTCAAATGATAGATTTTGATCAGTTTTCACTCAAAATGTTTTTTTTTTGTTAGAAAACCATATAAACGAGGTATGGCAACAATGTTAGGAATCTATTGGGCCAGATTTTTTTCAGAATTTATTAGATCTGATGTAATGCCAAAAACAATGTTTTTGTATTTTAAATTAAAGCATAAAGAGATCTTGAGTCGATTTATATGTTTGCTGGATATTTTTTGTACTTTTAAAATTTTGGTCAATTTCTCAAAAAATATTCATAAAAAATAAAGAATTGATTGTGCGTCCCCTTACTAATTTTTTTCTTCCTCCGCGCCTGTTATCAACTATAACAATAACTGAAAGAAAACCCTTTCTTAATATAACAAAAATTGTACTTCAGTATCACGCATATCGACATTGATCGATTTTCCATCACCCCCTAAAGACCTTCCATTACAATTTCCTTCGCAAGCATTATGAATGAAATGAAATAACTGACATGTAAAATGCTTGTATTACAATGTGTATTTAATGTATTATGTGAATTATTTAGCAGGTGATTATGGTGTGTGTTGTTAATACACCACCACCAACAACAACAACAAAAAAAAACGGATAAAAGGAAAAAAAAGAATATCGTTTTTCTTTCACTTGTTATAGAATTTGTCAGGATATAATTATTTATCATCAAAATACGCTTCAGTTGAAAGACATGACAAAGCATTTACATTTAGCCATTAAAACTGAGCGTGATACAGTAGCTTTTAGTTCTAAAATCCATTTATTTAAAAAAAATGAAACATCTGTGTCCAAAGCTTACATTGTTTTTCCACTATGACTGTGTTTTTGTATGTTTGTAAATGACTACTTAACTATCTTATGAATAATTTAAGCTCAGTCACGCAAGCTTTAATTTGATTTTGTCACAATCACAGTACAAAGGTAATGACAATGGAAAGAGCCACGAGCAATATTTATAAAAAATTAAGATCAGGATTTATTGAGCGACGTCTAGGAGAAAATTTGCACTTAGATCTGGAAAGAGGTTCACCGTTTTATCATCATATCTGAGAAAATTGAGCCACAGCACGCATATAAAGTGAAACGAGCATTTCTTGGTTAACAGTAACACAGAAAACCTGATTGTGCACCTTTGTTAACCCATTAACCGCCTCTGGTCGATTTTTCGCCCAGTAACTTTTGAGCCGGATTTTGTCAAATTTTCAATATAAATTATTGGATATATTTAAAAGGTGCAGGACCAGTTATTTTGATTTTTTCAGTTAATTTAAGAAAATTGTTAGCAGAAATAATATAAAAAAGTAATGCAATTTTTTCTCCTTGTACAAGAATTCTGTACGTATTTCTGTGATATTATACGACACTTTCAACCGACTCTCTTGTAAAATTTTTGTATGAAACTCAAAATTTTCATCGAAACGAAAAGTATTCACTTTTACACAAAGAACAAATCATAGAAGAAAGTTTTGCTCTAAACTCAATATTTCTAAGAGAGGTGCTTAATGGATTAATTTTACTTCCCTAGAACAAAACTTCATTTAAAAAGTGATAATTTTGACGAAAAATTGGATTTCCTCAGAAAATTAAATCTCATCGAACATTCATTTAACCCATCAGTCAATTTCACACCACACTCTAAAATTCATCATATAAATGTAACAAACAAAACATTAAAATACTTGTAATCCAATATGTTATAAAATCCATATTAGATTTAATTCAATTATAATTTAAATCGCTGCTTGTGTTACCACAAACATTACACATCGTCAAACTTAATTTAATAAAAAGTGACACTTTGTTTGTCTCTTCATGTCTAAACTAAACTATATTTATATTGTAGCGTTAATACGATGATTGATATAATTTATTATGATAATACGAATAATGGCTTTATTATGTGAGATATATTTAGAACAGATCTATTTTTAGCAGTTAATAACAAAAATAAAGTGATTGGGGAATTTCACTTTCTTTCAGAAACAAAAAATAATAATAAAATTGAATGATTTCGAGTCTGTGTTTTGTCTAGACGGGATGAAATGAAATCATTTTATTTCAATATGAGGATGCTAAGTAAAACTGTAGACAGTAAGACATTTTCCTGGAAAATTTATTCAATTAATCGGATTATATTCAATTTTATACAGAAAATCGTCTATTATGAACTTCATTTGAAAAAATATTTGTGCATGTGCTTTAAATTTGATGGTAAATGACCATTTAAATAAGAATTTTGCACACGCATTACCTAATTTTAAATGAGACATTCAATGAATGATACAGATAACCGGTTTTTTGTGTTATTAGAATAGTAAATTTATGGATTTTTAACTTTTTTGTTGACATTCAATTTTACTAATACAGTTAATGAGATGAAATGACATGAAATTTTGTTGCAAAATAACTTAAATTGTGTTTTTTTGTTCTTTAATTGTAGATTCATCATCAAGTCATGGTCCGATAATAGGAGCAATTAAAGGTATCAGACAATTTTGGAGGGAAAATTTGCGACCAACCATGAGCTCGACATCAAAACACTTGCTGCATTGTTTTCTGCTGTTTTCTGTCGTACTATTTTTCGAAATATTTGCCGGTGGAATAAAAATTAATGAAAATTCATTTGTTGTACTTGATCCATGGGCTGAATATGGCACATTTACAACAATTGTATTATATTTATTGAGATTTCTGACATTATTGACGTTGCCCCAAGTATTATTCAATTTTTGTGGATTAGTTTTTTACAATGCTTTCCCTGAGAAGGTCACATTAAAAGGTAATTTTTCATTATAAAATTTAATTATGAACATTTTCGTTAATATTCAACCGTTATTTTAACAGGCAGTCCATTACTTGCTCCATTTATTTGCATTCGAGTTGTAACACGAGGTGATTACGCCGATTTGGTTAAAGCAAATGTCCTTCGTAACATGAATACGTGTCTGGATACCGGACTAGAGAATTTCCTTATCGAAGTAGTTACCGATAAAGCATTAAATTTAGCAAATCATCGTCGAATACGAGAAGTTGTCGTACCAAAAGACTACCAAACAAAAAGTGGTGCATTATTTAAATCACGTGCCCTTCAATATTGCTTAGAAGACTCGGTTAACGTACTTAATAACAATGATTGGATTGTGCATTTGGACGAGGAAACACTACTCACGGAAAATAGTGTACGAGGAATTATAAATTTTGTACTTGATGGAAAGCATCCATTTGGACAGGGATTGATCACGTATGCCAATGAAAATGTAATTAATTGGCTTACAACACTAGCAGATAGTTTTCGTGTTTCTGATGATATGGGCAAATTGAGATTACAATTTAAAATGTTTCATAAGCCATTTTTCAGTTGGAAAGGAAGTTATGTTGTTACTCAGGTAATGATATATTTGTAAATAACAGACATTTTTTAAATATTTTCATGAAATCAGTGTTTGTTTACCCCAATAAATTAATTTTATGGGTTCTTACTGAACAATTGGAATACCAAAGATAAAAAAAAATGATAAACAAAAATTGTTTACATACATTTGTAATTGAAAAGTAAACAAAAATCGAATCGTATGTTCACGTGATTCTGATGTACATTCGTAGAAGGTTCAAAATATTTAAAATAAGTGTGTTAATTGATACGAATTGTTTGTTTTGTAAAATTAGCATCAAATTTCATGGTATACTAAATATTTTAACGTCAAATTTCATTTCCAATGAAAAATCGAATTTGTGTCAATTCAATGTTTCGTTTTAATTTTATTTATTTTTTTCAGATGCATGCTGAACGTGCCGTGAGCTTTGACAACGGATTAGATGGATCGGTAGCTGAGGATTGTTTCTTTGCAATGCGTGCATTTTCTCAAGGATATTCATTTAATTTTATCGAAGGTGAAATGTACGAAAAATCACCATTCACGTTAATGGATTTTCTACAGCAACGCAAACGGTGGCTCCAAGGCATCTTGTTGGTCGTCCACTCAAACATAATACCCATGAAACACAAAATTCTCCTTACAATCAGTGTTTATTCATGGGTCACACTGCCATTATCAACATCAAATGTTTTTCTTGCGGGTCTCTATCCCATCCCATGTCCTTATATAATTGATTTCATTTGCGCCTTTATTGGGGGTTTCAACGTCTACATGTATGTGTTTGGCGTAATTAAATCATTTTCACTTTACCGTTTTGGTTTAGTGAAATTCTTTGCGTGTGTTTTGGGTGCTGTTTGTACGATACCTGTTAATGTAGTTATTGAAAATGCAGCAGTTATTTGGGGTTTACTTAGTAAAAAACATAAATTTTATGTTGTACAAAAAGATATCTCAGCATTAGTTACTGTTTAAGTTATTTTATAATTAAATTTATTTTTTTTTTGTAATTTGTAATTGACAAAGCATGATAATATTATATAAAAAAATGAATAAAAATTTACTGATATTTTACTCTTATTATGTACAAAAAGAAAAGAAAAAAAAAACATATAAGTTATGCGAATTATTTTGTAAACACATATTTTTTGAACAATTTATAAATAGAACAAATAATTATAAAAAAAAAAAAAAAAAATCAATTGAGCACAATTGCAACAAAAAAAAATAATACAAAATCAATCAATTTACTTTTGAATTTAAAAAAGTTAAATAAACATCACATGTAACATTAGAAATAAATATATTTAAAATAAAAAAAATCAATTATCAAATCTCAGAGTTAATTCACGAATTAAAATAAAATAGCACAACTCATATAATTACAATCCGTTTAAAGTACTTGAAAACATTTAAAAAAAATAATAAAAAATAAAAATATATAGAATTAGGATTCAAAAAATAAAGATACAGTTAGACATTTTAAAGTATTGATTTAATTGATTACACAGCTTAACAAAATAAAATCGATGTGCTTGCTTTGAGAAATCCCGAAACACGTCAAAAAGATTTTTCAATCCTGATTATTTTGCACTTTGAAATTTTAAAATTCACTGATTCGTGTTTGTTTTATGTAATAATGAAATTTGTATGGAAAAGAGTCATTTCCCCTTTAAGTTGAAATTTTTAAATATCAAAGTTTAAACTTTTCTGAAGTTAATTTTGTTCCAAAGTGTCAAGTAATTTATATCGTTGGAAAGAAGGCAAAAAGAGCATACAGAAAATATAAATTTTATCAGAATAAGCCAGCATAATATTCAATTTATATTAAATTTTCTTCTAAAACTACAAAAAAAAATGAGTTTTTTCTCTTTTTTTGTATTAACCTAAGAAAAGTTAAAACTTTGATATGTAGAAATTTCAACTTAAAGGGGAAATGACTCCTTTCCATACAAATTTCATTATTTCATAAAACAAACATGAATCAGTGAATTTTAAAATTTCAAAGTGGAAAATAATCAGGATTGAAAAATCTTTTTGACGTGTTTCGGGATTTCTCAGAAGTATGACATCAACTTTTTTTTTTGTTAAGCTGTGTTATTTTTTCATAAAAGTCAAAAAAAAATGGTTTTTTTCAAATACCTGATTAAAGTTAATTTACTAGCTACAGAAATCTCTTATTAAGTCATCTAGTCGAAGTAAAATTAAATGATAAAATTTAAAAATTAAAATAATTGAATACTCCGCTTAACAAAGTATAACATTGAAGAAATAAAATGATAAGATTTTAACATTACAAAAATTAGACCAAATTAGGATTATTATATTAAAGTGCTTTAGAAATTTTTGAAACGATATAAATTTAAAATTAAAAAATATTAGAATTTGAGGAAAATTAAAAACAAAAAAAAAAGATTAATTCTTCATAGCACAACAAAATTAAAAAATAAAAAATAAATTTTTAATTTCATCAATTTTGTTAATTTTAATTAGAGAATAATACAAAACATAAAATTCGAATGAGTATTAATCAAGAAAAGTAGCTTATAGGAAAACAAATGAAAAATAAGTTAATAAATTTAAGTTTAAATTAAATTAAAGTAAAAAAATTAGGGTTAAATAATAAAAAAAACGCTTCATACCGATGATTTTATTTTCATGATGATGAGAGTTTGAATCAAATTTAAGGTTATTAAAATAAAAAGAAGAAAAAAAGGACTGAATGGTATTTTATGATTAGAAAATAAGTTCTGATCTGATAAGGGCTTTCAATGTGACACGCACTCGAATGTTAATTATATTATCTTTTACTTTTTCTTTTATAGATTAAGATCAAAAAATGCCACATTTTGAATGAAAATCAATTGAAAAATACCTGTTTTTCTAAATTATTAAATATTGCTTATGTTTCAATTGAACTTGGATGAAAAAAAAAAATTAAAATAAAATTAAAAAGTTGGAATTTAGAATAAAAATCATCAAATTAAATATACACTCTCAACCTTAAACCAGTGGGGCACCAGTTGGAAACGAGTAGAAAACCGTGTTCTCACTTGTGTCCCACTGGTTCTGGGTTAAGAATGTAATGTAATCGCTTTATACTTATATAAATGATAAATTTTAAATAATATAACATTAAATAAAAAAAAACCATATAAAAGATCAAAGAAAAAATACAATAAAAAAAACATAATATTTAAAATTTAATTAAATTAAAATTTTCACGAATTTTGTACGAAATCATCATGATAAAAAAAAATAAAGTAAATGTCTGTATGACTTAAATTTAGGTTGAATAATAATATAATTTTCTCATTTAATTGTATTCACTGTTAAAATTTTGCAAATAATTAAATTTAATCTCAAATAATTTCTGGAAAATTCAATTTTTTTATAACATAAGTACCAAAGACATCAATAATGCTAGTAATGTTATGACTTGTAACTTAAAATTTAATGCAAAAAAAAATTTGCTCACTATGAGCTTGTAAAATTTATTCTTTAAATAAAAAAATTAAAATATTAATAAAAGTAATTAATTATAAAAATATTCTATAAAATGATGAGTTTTATTGTATCTGTGTGCTCCATTACACAGCCTTTAACTCCATGACGTTCCATGGTATAAAACTGTTCCATCACTTAAATCGTGAAATTTTTCATAAAAATTTACTGGAAATGATTTGCAACATAGATATTGAGAAACCGGATAAAAGAAGGAAACGATTCTTAGAAAAAATATTTAAAATTTAACCCTTCAATGCATGAATTATGAAATGATGGAGATAAAAAATCATTTTTGAGCTTAGAAGCCCCGATTCTTCAACTAATTTGGTGAGAAATTTAGAATTTTGATAGGATTTTCAGGACTTCGATTTTCTTATCATATATGAAAAGTCATGCACTCGTGTTTTGAAATTCTATGGGGCTTATACGGATTTTCATTTGCCTCTCCTGTAGAATTTTTATATCAAACTCAATTTTTTCTTCTAAATAAAAGTGTTTTCTTTTCACTTAATCTACAACTCCTACAATACAATTTTTAAAAATTTCTAACGGTTAAAACTTGGACGTCTAGATTTTAACCCATTGTAATGAAGATTCCTGATATAGAACACCTAAGTTCAAAAATTTCGAAAAATAAAAGTCCAAAGTTAAAAAAAACCTTGCAACACTGAATTTCAGTCGGTCTCTCTTTTTCATCAACTTTTTCAATGTTAACGCACTAATTGACTTCTGTTTAATCCTTCAATGAAAAAAAAAAACAAAATTTGTGAATAGAGATTAAAGACAAACAATGACACAGCACGACTCCTAATGATACCTCTTTCATTAATCACACCCCTTTGTCGATGTAATACACCAAAAGAAAAATACAAAAAAAAATTCTATTTCAATTCAAGCAAAGAAGAAATCCTTTCAATGAAGAGATAACATGAAGATAATCCTTTTGAATTAGCAGATGTACCGCAAAGCTCGTTTCTTCATCAGCATCATCATCATTAGTCATGTAATTGAAGAATAATTGAAAAAAAGGAATTGCAATGAATTTTTTACGTTCAATTCATGGTTTTACTACAACTAATTATTGTTATTCTAATTATGATTTGTGTAAAAAGAAGTTTATGTATGGTCATGTTGAGTTATTATATTCAGGAATACAATTTCAAGTTTAGTTGATAAGAAAATGAACATTTTTTCGTTATTTGTAAATTAATATTAAAGAAAATGGGAAGAAAACTCAGCATTTGAAGTCTCTGTGGTTGAATCGTGACCACATGGTGCTAAATGGACTTAATCAGTCATAGGACCATTATGTACTTTTCAGCTCTTGTAGTTTGGATTTTCAAAATTTGGTAAGAAGATCCATTACTGAAAACAAAATACGTTATAAATTGCCTCACTGTAACGTTCGCTCAACATTAAAACAAAATCAACAAATAAAAAAAGCAAAATAAGTCACAATAAAATAACGATTAAAATTCATTCGTTCCATACCATCACGATTCTTATCATGAAACATTGAAGCCATCGTCGTACAACTCAAGTTACTCAAAAAGAACATCAGAACAAGTGTTAACTACTTAAAGTCACTACACACACCTTTATGTAGAAATGTAGCTCACATTAACGAACAACGACACGAGCAAAACTAACTCATCGCGAATTGAAAAAGGTATAAAAGCAAGAGAACATCTTCAATTTTTTGGTCATATTTGTTTTTACTTTAAATCATTGTGGTTGCTTTTAAATTTTTTTTCTCGTCCAATTAATTAACATAATATTATTTTTTCAACATGAAATATTTGAGTGCTTTATTGTGCTTATCAATTGTTGCAACTGTTGCAGCAGGTAATTCTAATAATTGTATATAACAAAAAAAAATATATTTTTATTTTACTGTCAAATTTAACATTTGTGTGATAATATCTCAAGGTGGATTAGGAACGACTTCTTTAAATAATAATAATAATAATAATGATAAACAAAAAAAAAATAGTTACAATTTGTTTATTTCAATTTAAAACATAACGAACATTAAATGACATCATCAAGAAGTATTTTAACTTTTTGTAAATTTTTACATCAATTTTATCGCAACAAGTTTTGTGACGAGACTAACCGGTAAAATTTAAATATTTATATTTTTAATTTTTTTTTATCACTCCATATAAAGGAGCAATGGTCAGATAATTATTCATTTAAGCTTGATTTCATTAAAAAAAACAATTTAATGCCAAATGTTCCTTTATTTCAATCATTTAATGTTACTTGAGTAGTCTTTTTTTATATTCCTTATAATTTAAATTCTAAAGTGATGAGTCAATGAATATGAAGATAAACAATTAATAAAAAAAAAATTATCATTGAACTTCTACATTAAAGATCTTATTCATTTAGACACGTAAAATATGTTTCTTTATAAGTACATAACAAATAACAAAATATAAAAAAAACACACGTAACTAATTCGTGATATCATCCGTTGATTACTTCTTCTTGGTCAAGCTATCATCATAAAATTAAGCAAAAAAAAATCTGTTTATATGAAAATTTATATAAAATAAATAAATAAGAAATAATAAAATTAAAATAAGATGAGATGAAATTAATACACAGTTGAGAAAAGTCTTGATGAGCATGATGATGAAAAAAAGTGAATATTCATTAAGTATTTTTATTATAAAAAATAAAAAAAAAAGAATATAAAGTAAATAAATAGTGATAAAGAAAGACATAAATACGAATAATTTACTCTTGTGAAATAAACATTAAAATGTGCGGATTTTAACTTTAAACGAGATTGAGTTGATACCAGCTCAAAAGTAAATTGACAGTTTTTGATCGAAAATTTAAAGTTCATGGTAGTAAAAATAGTAAAAAATGTTGATTCGAGTTCTGGAAAGAGCCTTAGACAGTAAATTTGGGATTAGATGACATCAATGACTTCAAAGAAAAGTAATGCGCGTCACAATCTTAGCACCATTTTATCAATTCAACGATCTTGAGGCATCTGGAATTTCTCTAATGGATTAAAATGCAGTCAATATTCCATGTTAAGCTTAAAGTCCAGGCGTATCGCGTCTGTATGGGTGGTTTTTAGAGCTATACGGTAACGGATTTTCATTTCGAGACCAGTAGCGGATTGGCCATACGGGCAATCTGGCAAATGCCAGAAACACCGCAGTCGATCGTCCTGTAAAAGTTAAGTTTAGCGGAAATTATAAAGAAAACCATACACAAATCCAGGGCCGTTAATAATTTTCAATCCGCCTCTCGAATCGAGACCTGATTCAAAAAAAATCATTTCCTGAATCTGAAATTTCATTGATGCAACGTATTAAAGGTAACAAGCCATGATCTCTGTTCTCCGTCCTACCAAAATTCAAATAAATCCACTTACAATAATCTCAAACTATACATCGATGTGAATTAAAAACAATTTCAGCCTCGTGACCATCAAAATTAAAAAATCAGTTCAAAAAAGTCATTTTATATACTTCTGATTACAAAAATTAAGAAAATAAAACGATTAAAATGTTAATTTTAACTGTAAATAGTCATTCTTAGTAATCAGGACTCGTTTTAACATTCAATATACTAATATAAAGAAAGTTATTATAATTCATAACATGTAATCGACAGTTAAAATATGCTAATTGAAAAAAATTGAATCAGTTTCTGGTAAAACCCGAAAAAGACAAAAATAGTTTTTATACGCAAAGTAGAAGATAATCATGTAAATTGAATGTTATGAAATGAAAATAACAAAAAAAAATAGTATATAAGTGACGAAATTATTCTTAGAATAACAAAAAATTAATAAAAAATTGTTTCATTGCCATACGTTATGTTGATAACACAATTTTTTTGTTGATAATTAAAATTTTATTTTTGGAAGTAATAAAAATTTCCGAGAATATTCATGATTAGTTGTAATTTTGTGGTATCAAATATTTTTTTTTTTATTCACACATCAACTTTAATCAAATTAAATGAAATCTTTAAACATATTGATTCATCGAAAGATTTCAACTTTGATAAAATGACGTAAGACAAGGAACCTGCTATGATATGCTACGTGATTGATTTTAAGATTCATCATTTTAAATATATAATTTATGTTTTTTTTTCAAGGTTTTGGTCACTATGTGCCAAAGGGTTACTATACAATTGATGAGGAAGGAAATCAATCGCCTGTAGTTTTTATTGAATCAATTCCAGTAAGTATTTTATTCTTATATCACTTTAATATGATTATTTATTTTATTCCGTTATTGCAGGAACTTTTCCATCGTAGCCGAAGACAAGTACAAGGTTTTCCAAATTTCCCCGGTATGTATTTCAAAAAAACTGGCCCCTTAAACATAGTTTTGTATTAATTCCAAGCTAAAAAAGCATTTCCATTTCCTTCTGGGTTCCCACAAAATTTCGGCTTCGTTCCTGTCGGCAATGTCAACAATCCAAATAATCCAAACTTGAATAATCGTTTTGGTGAAACAAATGGTGCTGCTGCTGGTGTCGGTAATGTTGGTAACAATAATGCTGGTCCATTTGGTCCCGGATTTCCATTTGCAGGCTTCCAACCACTTCAATTCCCAATCGGAGTTCCAGGATCCAACTTCCAAGGCACTTCAATCTCATCAGTTGTCTCATCTAAGTAAGTATGATTCAATTTAATTTTTTTTTGAACATAAAAAATGCACAAAAAAACATGAAATTACCATATTGCGGTTAATTTTAAATACTGTCATGCATATTGATATCGCTCACAGTTCTTAAAGATGCGTAATGAATAGAAATTGCACATTTCTTACAAGTTCAATCACTTTAAGCTGAATTCTTTGAAAAGTATACACACCATTGTTGCATTTTTTTATCATTAAATTCTTTTTTTTTTTTGCTCATTTAATGTAGGAATAATCGCAATTGTTTCATTTGAAACATTTTTTATCGTAATTTGTATTGAAATAGACAATAAATAACTTAGAGTGAATCGTAACGACAATAATCTTCATCAACAGATCTTTTAAGTCTATGTGAACGGTTGGTGCAATGAACGTTTATTGAATTTGGCATGCAGTGAAAAAAAATCCATATAGAAAAAGATCAAAGTGGTGTTTGTTAATGAAAAAATAATGATAGCAAAGTTATTATTTAATTTTTTTTTACTCTCGCTTGTTTCAATGTCTGTCTTATAAAAAAAAATCTTTATGAAATTCTTTCATGTATTTCAATGTACAACTTGAGAGATAAGACATATTTTATTACGCGTTTATTTCTGTTTTTATTATTATCATATTTTCTTACGTAATTTCAAGTTCAATTAACATTGTGTTTTAAATTTAATGTAAGTAAGAAGAGAAACAAAAAATGACAAAGGAAGATCACGACTATCTTATAAATATATTGCTGTAATAATTTTAATTCCCTATTCCTGTTTCTATCCTGATTCGCTCTTTTTATGTTCAATTAAACAGCTTTTAGAATCTACCGCAATATAAAAGTCAATTTATCTTCAAGTCAAAATCTTAATACAAAAAAATGAAAAAATTAAATGAAACAACTGAAGTATATAATTACCGTGAAAGAACATAAGTTTTTTTTGTTTTAACTGATGTTTAGAAGTCAAGGACCTTTAATATGACATCAACCTAAGGGAACATGATTTTGATCGTTAATCTAATATTTTTCATTTCATTTTAACAGCCCCAGTGGTGGCGTTGGACAAAGATTTGGCGAAGAAAACACCTCAGGACAAACAGTCGTTACAACAGTAAACAAAGATGGCAAAGTCACTGAAACTATCACTCACATTAGACCTGATGGCTCAACCCACACCACACAAAACAAGGGAAATCAAAAAGGTTAATTTTTTTTGACATTGAAATCGGCTTGTGATATGAAAATGAATAGAAACTGTAACAAGGAAATTTAATGGATACGCAAAAAAATTCTGATATGATTAAATTTTAACTTTTAAAAATAATAACAAGAGATCACTACAATAAAGCATTTACTCTTAAAATTAGGACTTAATTTTAATTTTTCAATAAATTTCATGTAAAATAAAGGAAAAAAAAACGAAAAAAATATAATAAAAGTACATATTGATTGAATTTCATAATAAAATCAAGTTTTTTTTCATATAAATGTTAATTCAATTTAGAAAAATGATCAATCATAATTTCGTACGTCAAAATTACGTCTCGAGTCTTAATTGAACTACCGTTTCCAAATTTATGGAATCGAATATAATCCATTATCCTTGAATTTGACAGTTTTTTTTAGCTTTTAAATGTTAAACCACATGAAATTGAATATTATTTCATTTCTACATAATAAAAAGAGAGGTTTGATTAGTTTCATTGTCTTCTGGAGGCAGGATTTACTTGTGTTTAAGGTAACCGCGGGGCAAGAAAATCCATGTCACATGTTATAAAAAATCGACATTGATTGATTTGATTAAATTATTGTTCCTTGTGTTTGCCTTCAAAAGTCCTTTAAATCTACTTTTAAAAGTGTGCGCTTGAAGTGTGTCTCTCTCTTGTAAAACCACGTGTAATTTCAAAAGATTTCTTCGCATCATTGATTTTTATACCACGATTTCTATTATTATGGTTGAAATTTAGTTTGAAAACGGTTTAAAATAGCACCTTTTTTCTGAAGATGTTTGTGTCTTTTTTTGTTCTTTTAAGTTAAACAATCGTTATCTTAACCGCACATCTGCTAATCTTTTGTTTGTTGTCATTTCATTTCTTTTATTGTTGCTGTAAATAAAAATTGAAAATGTTACATTTCAAACGAAAACAAATTCAAGTTATCTATTAAACATTTTTTTTGGGTGATTTTAATGATATCACATTTTTTTTGTTTAGTGTCAGGATTTTCTCAAAATAGTATCAAATGTTCAAATGTTAATAATTTTACTTTAACTCTTTGATTTCAGCCCTCTGGGAATTGAAACATCAAAATTATTGAAAGTAATTCAGTAGCAAAAAATTGTCTTTTTTTATCTTTCTTTTTGCCAAAGTTTTGATCTTCCCACACTTTACACCTCTCGGATGAATAAAGTGCAATAAAACTCATAATTTCATGCTGAGCTAATGTTCTCTTTTTAATGTCTAATGCATGTAATTGCTTTAACTGTACCATCTTACACCTGAACTTGAATGTATTCTCATCGTACAATAATAATGATCGTAAAAAGTGCAAAGAATAACGAGAATTGTAAAAATTTTATTACAAAAGATGACAATTGTTACTTACTTTTAAAGAGGTTTCAGTAAAAATGCATACATCGAAGAATTTACAAGCTCCTCTCATACATGATTCGGTCCTTTAATGAATTTCGCTTTAACATACCTCTATATTTGATGTTGTTGTAGCGGCATTTTCAGAGTCCTCTAAAGTTCCATTTTTAATTCTAAGAACTCTGCTACCGAAATGGGGTTGGACCAGAGGTCTTTGGTCGTTAAGCTAGTAGGATGACTAGGGCATTCATGGCATTATGGGCACGTATCAGACACGGGTGGAGCAATAGGGCTTAAATACATATATGTCAGTTGAGTATCCTGGACTATATTTGATCGTCTATGATGACTCTAACGATTTTGAATGAACATGGTTCGATTCTGCTCAGGTCTTGTCATATCATGTGTGGTAACCTATTTGTCAGCATCATCCTTCCAAGTAACCTCTAGTCCATTTGAGTTAAAAGCCAATAAAAGTCAATTCCATAAGATGAATTGCATAAAAATCGATAGTTTTCAAGTCCACAACATTTACACGGCATCAACTTGAATAGAAAAACAACACAAAAAAGGGGCCGACAATGAAATATTTTTGCGAATAACAATAGTAGACATAGTGTCGGCAAATGTTTTTCTGTTTTTTTTTTTCAAAATTATTTTCATAAAACTCTTCAATGTATCTCAAAATAAGATGTATATTTTTTTCTCAGAGATATACACAAACAATAAAAACAAACATCAATTTATTTGCAGATTTTTCAAAGAATTACCAACATTTTAACACCATAAATCTATTGATTTAGAAAAAATCATGATTATGATGTTAAATTTTTTTTATTATTATTTTTATTTTTATAATAATAATAATGAAATTCATTTGAAAAAACCTTACCAAATTCAATATGATGATGATTTTGGAGGTGTTAACATCACATATTTTATTATTTTATCGCATTACTTCATTGTGTCAATTGTTTGTTCCATTGTATTTGAAATGGGATCGATTCGTAAACTACTTCTGGTCATGAATTTCGTTTTTTTTTGCAAAAACTTCAAGGTAAAAGGTACCGAATAAAATTTCTTTATAATAGAAAATTGAGGCACTTTGATGTTGTTGTATGATATGGTCAATTATTATTATAATGAAAAAAATATGAAATTTGACCAAATATTAGTTTGTTTTGTATACAAAATTAGCTGGAATTTTATGGCAAAGTCATTTGATAAATGTCATTTAATTGGAATTGTATCAGGCAACAGCTGAATTGAAATTAAAGTCGTCATAAATTAAATTTATACTAAAAATGTGTGTACTCGATCCAAATTTTTTTCATCATAATCTGTTCTTCTGCTGAAATTGAATTTAAATTCTTGTTCTAAGCATTTAAATCGTCATTTTACTTTAGCATGACAAATCATGACTTGGATTTTAAATTAATTTTACCGTCTCAGGATGAAGGGACCTTCAATGAAAAATACACGTTATGTAAATTTAATCTATTCACAAGGTAATTTACTGTGCAAACAATTTAACGCCAAAACCACAGTCAATGATATTCAAGTAGATATCAAATTTCAAGTTACATCTCTATTAAAAGTAAAAAAAAATATCCTTTTCAAAAAATAAAATAAAATTATTGCAAATCCAATATAAATCATGAATGAGAAAACTCCTCCCCTAATTGCATACATTTCGGCGCAAATAACTTAAAATCTAATGCTATACCGAGATATTGTTATAAGGGGTGAATTTGTTCCTAGATTATGCACTTAACTTTCAACTAGGATAAAATGAAAGATGAAAGCGATTTATTTTTACACATAAAAAAGGGGAGGGAATCTTCAATTTATTTTTTTTTCTATACCTTTAAATGTGAAGATGCACTTATGACTTCTCAAATAGTACAAGAACTTGAGTTTATTTTTATTTATTGTTATTATTATTCTTCTTTTTTCTTCTTCATAGTCTTAAAAGTTCTCAGAGGTATTGCAAAAGGCAATACTAATCGACGACAACACGTCTTCCAAAATTGAATCCAAGTAAATTTCAAACAATAGTTTACACACATGTGAAGAAGGGTCGTATCTGTATCTATGCAATGTTGTGTGACACAAAAGGATGCGTAGACGAAAAATTGTCCTTTTTTATTGTATTGTTTATTGAATATTTAACTGAATGTGAGGGATGAAATATCTTTAGTTTAGAACAGAGTGTCATCCAAGCAAGAACAAGTAGCTTGATTTTAATTTTATTTGAGTTAATTTGTTTCAAATTTTATTTTGATTCAGTTTTTTATTGATTATTATTAAAAAAAAAAAAAGAAAATTTAAATAAAAAAAAATCACAAAGTTTATGTGAAATTAATTTTGAACTTTATATTATTGGAAAATTATATATAAATAAATAAAAATGTCAACTAAAGTGATTCAACCACCACAAACATATTCAAGGCTATTCCGTCCTTGGGATACAACTGAAACAAATGAAAAAATGGATTTAAGTGAAAATACAAATTCAAGTGAATCATCACAAGATAACAATCAAAAATTACCAGAAACAATCAATACAGTGCAAGACAACTCACCATTAAATTACACTCCAGAGGCATCACCATTAAAATTGAGACCATTTTCACATCTTGCCCATCCAATTTCACCAGCTTCCATACCAGAAATGAGTCCAACGTTGCCAGGACCTTCATTTATGTACCCACCTGTAACAGATCCTGCTGCAATGAGTTATCTCGGTCTTGATCCCTACACTCTTACAATCATGGAACAAGAATATGCGCGCGTGCTTGCAGAGGAAGCTGTTAGTAAGCAAATGTCAGCTAAGAAACAAAGACCGAAGAAATTTAAGTGCCCGCATTGTGATGTTGCCTTCTCGAATAATGGCCAATTGAAGGGTCATATTAGAATTCATACTGGTGAACGACCATTTAAATGTGATGAACCAAATTGTGGAAAAACTTTTACGAGAAATGAAGAATTGACACGTCATAAGAGAATTCATACCGGACTTAGGCCATTTTCATGTACAATTTGCAATAAAAGCTTTGGTCGGAGAGATCATTTAAAGAAACATACTAAAACACATATGCCACAAGAACGATACCAATTGACATCGTCGGCAATATTTATGCCAATGTATTCACCGTTTTTATATGGATATTAAACATAGTTTTAAACTTTTTTAATTGTACTGAATATTTTTATGAGCAATTTATATGAAATTAAGTTAAGGATAATATTTTATAAGATAAGAGCAAAAATTATACTTTTATATGAAATTTTTTAACACAAATTTATATGGCAAATACAAATAAATTCATATTTTTGTATGAAACATTTATAAAAAAAATTTATTTTTTTTATTCATTCATTGACCAAATTCATTTCAAAATCAAGTGAAAGTAAAATCAAATCAAATTAAATTAAATCCAATAAATTAATAAAAAGGATCGACAGCCTCCCATTGAACTTCATTCACTCATTCACAATCACCAAGAGACCTTCATCTTCCTATTATGTCAATTTTTTTCACATGCATCATATCCTTTTGTATCCATTTCACACTTTACCTAAATTTTTTTATTTTTTATTATTTTGTTCCTTAAAAAAAAGTTATTTTTTTTTCATTCATACTGATTTGGATCTGTTATGTTATTTTTTTTAAACATACATTTTACAAGGAGAACCAAACTGTGATAATGCATCATGTGAAAAATGTCAGTTGAACAATGTAACAATGAATATAATGAGAGAAATTAATAAAAAAAAATAAAATTAAATAATGAATGAAAAAAAAAATAAATTTAGACAATAAATTTGATTGCATTATTGGATAAATGTAGCGAATTAAGGAAAATAAAACCTTACAGGTTGGTCTTCAATTTGATTGTGTATCAATTTTGATAGAATAATACCACTTTCTTTCATTCATTTCATTATTGAATTTAAAAAAAAGTCAATTGTTACACTTTTTTATAGACAATTTTATTTGAAATTGGATAAAGAAAGTTTCTTTCACAAAATTTAGATGTTTTTTTGAATTGAAATGCAAGTGAGGCAATAAAAATTTGTAATAAGATACTAATTTTATGGGATTTCACATAAATTTGTGCTAATATTATTGTTAAGAGAATTGAAAAGAAGCGTGAGAATATCAATATTTGCAATTTTTTGGGTTTTTTTGAATTGAGACATACAAAACATTTCAAGTTTCAAAGTTTTTTATCCATTCTCACTGAAATTTAAGATAAAATTGCTTTAAGCGATTCATGGCCATGTCCGAAAAATGCTCAAGTCATCTTTTTATACTATTTTTGACATTTTTTCAATTAAACAAAGACTCAACCTCAACCACAACACGGTTTATTTACACTTACCACAATGATTCAATTGTGCTATGCAATTTAATTATAATAATAAAAGCAAAACCAGAAAAAATGACAAATCACTTTTAATGACAGTTTTTTTTTTCCTTAAACATATCACACATAAACCAAATTAATATTTGCCACCATTTTGATTTTTAATGTAATGCATTATTATTTTTCATCACCACCACCATCATCATCATCATCCTCATGCTCATGTATGAAAAGCGTCATCATATTTTGTATGGGCAAATTTAATTCAAATCCCCTTTTTTATTTAACTTGTTTTTTTTTCTTCTTTTTGTTATTTCAGATAGATCGTAACATATTCCTGTCAATTGTATTCACTTATACATTTAGGGGTTGAAAAATATTAACCGCAACCATTTTTTTGCATGTTGATGTTTTATGGGTAATAGAAAATAAAATAAAATTGTAGAGGATATGCGAGGAAAAACCGAGGAATGACAATAATATCAAAAAGGGGCCAGACGACATACATGGCTGATAAAATAACATGATGACTAAAAGGATTTATTATGAGAGGAGTTTTATGAGTGAATTCATTAAATGTATTAAAATTAAGACAGAGCAGGATAGAAGCTATCTTGAAGTTAAACAGTGTCCTCTTTTAAAACGAAAAGGCCAAAGCCGTGTCTCAACGACGTTTTCCTTTAAAAAAATTGATCGATGGCGATAAAGCAGACTTAAAGGCATCAAAAGAGTATGACCGTTTAAAAAATTTCACTTTAAAATTAAAATTTTGAATACACTCGTCTCTCAGCCCTTGAATTTAATTTGGAGATAAATTAAATACGTTGTTTATTAATTCATTGAAGAGGAAAAAGTGAAACAATATAACGACTGTTTTTGTATTCTGTTTAACTTTCATCAGTTCTGCTTTCTATTTTAAGATCATCCATAGTATTTGCCTCTTAATATAAGTGAAGTTGAATTTAAATTCTCATCTATCATGAAACGTGAGCATATTGGATTTCTTCCGTGCTCTAACGATTTCATGCTGAGTTAAGTGGATCCTGTCATAAAATCGCACGTTCAAAATTCATATCAAAGAAAACTTCTTTTTTTTGAATGTGATAATCCAATACGAGCTCTCACCTTCGAGTTTACATTAAAAATTTCACTCCAGCATAATCACTCAGAAAATTTTCCCTCATTTTCATTACGCGTAAATTGTATTTGCCTAGAGGATAATTTTTTCAAACCACACATACATACAAAAACATACTCAGAACCATACTGTGCTGAAAAAAGGCATACCATGAGGCGCAACATAGGGCAAGTTAGGGCTGATTTTACCATATCGCTCAAAGTTACACACATACACAAACACACACCGTTCAAACAAATAAAGATAAAAACTTTACGAGGGGTTTACGATTCAATACAAATTTCTATCTCATTTCCCATTAGATAAACACAAAAAGTTACAAAGAATTGCACATAAAATAGAATATAATGTCATTTTTTCGGATGATGAAAATAAAATAATAAATATAATCATAATAAAAACAGAGAGAGAGAGCATAAAGTTAAGTACAATTTTGTGGAAAGAGGGGTAAGAACACGCATTTGCACACAACACATAATTGAATTGAATTGAAATGAATTGAATGAAATATGGCGCATAATGAAATTTCTATCATTGTATGTGCATTTTTTTTCAAAAAATATTTTTTGAAAGGGGATTTTGTGTGACAATTTATTTTTGGTTGATTTACAATATTATGTAAATTATGGTTGAACTGATGATACACAGATACAAATGAAGTAATAAAAAAACGTTAACTGGTGCTGTTTAAATGGAAAATTGAAAAGATAAGGAGTTGATTGAAGCAAATTGTATGCATTAAATTTAAATTGATGCAGATATGGTGGGTTAAGCGAATTGATTTAATATTTTAAATTTAAGTAGGGGATTTAAAATGAAATTTCAGCACTTCCGTTTTAAACTGAAATGCATTAAATTTACAATTGTGATGATAAATTGACATGAAAAAAATTGAATAATCCACAAAAAGTGTGTCTTTTCATATGAATTGAAGACCACCTGACTTAATCTTAGCCCACCAAAATCGCTAATCGATTTTTTCCGTATCTCACCATTCAAGGAATATCATCAATTTTGATTAGTTGAATGATCTGTGCTTTGTATCAAAACATTGGTATTGTTCTGAATTTGATCCGGTACTGGACCTTTTTCGTAATTGATTGACAATTAATTTTACTTTTCGATTTCTTGTATGAAAATTATAAAAACCTGAGACATTTCTTCTTCAGAGATGTTTTGTAAGACAACCACCTATTGAGCTTTTATGCCTTTATATTACTTGCACTTCCTTTTCAAGAAAAGTAATTTCTCATCATAAAAGATATAAATAATAAAAATAGATTAAATTAAGCCCTGAATTGAGCAATATCGATAAATACACTTACTAATTGATTTGTCGTGGAATAATAAAATAAAAAAATATGAAATCTTCCAAAAATAAAATAATTGACAAAAGAGAGCAAAAATAGGATACGGAAGTTAATTGTATTGCCAAAAGTCAAATCAACAATACACCTTTTTCATTTTTATTATTATTTGTAATGAAATTGTACACAAATTGAATTGAATTGAATTGGAATGAAAAAAGGATGTTCAAATATTTGTAAAATAACTTGAATTGTATAAGTGGGCTAAAATGGATTATTTTATTGAACTATGAATGCCACTGAAATCTTTTCAATTGACATTTTGACATTAACTGAAATGAATGTGATCGTTATAGTCTGAGATTTATGTGATTCGAGGTATTTTATGGCTGTCTAAGGCAAAAAATTCCACAAAATGTCACTTGAACCTTTAGAATTAAATGACTTTAATTCACTGAAAGAGGAAAAAACAGATGTAAAGTGAATTTCAAAGTACTGTTCAGATCAGATCAGATATGTAGGGCAGCTATTAAGCCTGCACTCGGGTCATCAGTCAGGCCGATTGTGCATGTCCGTTATCATCATCCGAGAAACTTAGCTTTTACCCTGTCATCCCAAGTAGTCGCCACCTTTACCTAGCCCTTAACTCAAATTGAGCAGAACTCGTCAAAATAAAATTTTATCTCCAACCAAAGAACCAGAGACGTGAGTTGAATGTAAGAGAACGTCACTTCCCAAATAAAGAAGCAGTAAAATTATCGATTTTCTATTAAAACTTTAAAATTTTACAAAAATCGATTGTTTTCCATTATCGAACGTGTTAATAAATTACTTTAACAAAAATCACATTTACAAAAACTAATATAATGAGAAATGAAATCAACAGCACAGTAGGCCATTTATTACCGGAATCACCATTGAAATAGAGAAATTTTTGTAAATAAAATTGTAAATATTTATGTCAACAAATCCGCAGGAGGTCAAATTATGTCAACCCCGTGTATTTTTATGTAATTTATTTCATTGCAACTTATTTATCTTCAAAATTATAGTAAAAATATTAATATCGGTCATAATTTGCATTAAATTTTGCAAAGATAGTGTTCGTCCGACTTATGTCCAACTGTGTCATTGCATTGTAAGACGAATTTTCTCACAATTTAAGGGATTATTTGTAATAATAAGGAAATTAACAATAATATGCAACAAATTTATAATAAAATTCGCAGATTCTCATTTCACCTTGGGTGGCATTCGATCAATTTCTGTCTAAATTTCTTTTATTCCCTTATCAAAATTTATGTCATATTAACCACAATTGCATTATTTTTGGACCCAATCGTTTCAACTTTCTCATACTGACACTTAAAAAATTGTCTTATAATAGTAAATAAAATTCGTGCAAAATTGATACAGGTATTAAATTTACTTTTTTTCTTTTAATTCTCTTTTAATATCAATATAAAAGAAAGGACTGACTGTCTTCATATAGAAATAATAAATAAGTGGTTGACATTTAAACGTCTTTTATATTGCATCATTGTAAAAATAATAATAAAATTTAACTTTTTCATTGTTGCATTTCTAATTCAATTCAATATGAAGAAAAATTTCATCCTATTTTAATCGTGAATGAATTTCGTTGTCAAATTTAAACAATGTATAAAGAAATTTGATTCAGCTAAAAAAGAAATTGAATTAAATTGATATGAAATACAATGAAAATGTGAAAGAAAAGGCTTTTATTCAATGAAATAATAATTTAATTATTATAATGAAATATTTAATAAAGAAATTGGCTATAAATTTTTATATGCATTGTATTTTGTGAAGAACGTTCGCCTTCTAAGAATTAAGACCATGCCTTTATTTTCCTTATCCTGAATTTAAAATGAAAAAAATAATAATTGAGATTGAATGGTATCTTGCAACACTTACCCAATTGCATACATGGCATGGCATGGCACCATACTGTCTGGTTTTTTTACCTTAAACAAAAAATATGATGAGGAACAGCTGTATTAAATTTTTGTGGATGTTGAATTAAAATCAATGACCATTACGATTTTTTTCCTTTAGGATATTTTTTATGGGTCAACATCTAATTAAATTTCAATTATTTATTATTTTTTTTTGTAAGTGATTTAAATTGAGCTGTCAACATATTGATGATAAACAGCTGAAATTGTGCAAAAATAGAAAATTTGTATGATCATTGCAAAATATTACAGAACATGTGCCTTAAATGAGGTTGTGCGTAGACTAGTGGTTGAATTTCAGTGGAAAATGACTGGAATATAGAGGAAATTTCAAGGAAAAAACTTGAATTTTTCATGGAATTGAAATCAAATATCACAATTTCATGGGGGAACCGATCCAATTTTCAGAATCTAGCACCGTCATGACGCGTAATTCTTGTTTAATTGAGACTCACACGCATTCATTGACCACTTCTCCTGAAGTGTTGATCCTTGAATGAATGAATCAAAATCTTCAAAATGCAACAATTGTCATCGGCTTTTGATTCCTAGTACTACAGATTTATGTTTTATTTTTTTTCCAAAAATAAGTGCATTTGTATTTTATTTGCCAAATCTGTTTTTTTGTTGTGTTGTGTAAATTTTTTAATCCGGATCTCGTGTGCTTTTATAAATAAATTAAATTACATCTCATTTCAGTGCTTAAATAAACAAACAAAATGCGTGTCCTTTGAAATAAATTGATCGTAAAATTATAAGCAGATTTGGTTTCTTGCAAAAAATAAATTCCATATAATATAAAATAAAGGTAACATAACAACAACAGGATTAAGTACTTATTGTAATACTCTACTCACACTTTTATGTTATTTCTTTTTTCATATTCAATTGAATTCATTGAGTATAATTTTAAATGGGTGTAAAAGTCGATGAAAGGAAGGTGTTTAAAATATACAAGTAGGACAAATAATAATAAACAAAGTAGTAGCTAGTTCAATATGTTAAACTGAATTCAAATATTCTTTTGTTGTCGGAACTTTTTTGTTTGGAGAAAGAGAGAAAATTTATTCTTTTATGTTAACATTTTTTTTTTTGAAAAAATGTATCTGTGAATGAATCCTTCAAATGTGTTTTTGTTAATCAAAAGTCTCTTTTTGAATTTGAATTTGTTTGAAGATTACATCTTAATCTCCTCATAGATCAGTATCATGAGTTTTTTTACTATTATTTTTATTCTTATTGGTGTAAGAAGTCTATTAAATTAAACACATTTGAACACCTCTTCATTCATTCATTCATAACCAAAGTACTTTAAATAACTTATTTTTTTTTAATCGGATCTTTATTTTTTTTACAGGTTCTAAGTAGTTTTATTAAGAGAAAGTTGAATTAAGTCGAAATTCTATGAATTTATCGTAATTCATTGAAAAAAGGGCGGAAAATGTTTGATTAAATTAAGAATTTTAGAAGAAACAGTGTCGGTAAACTTTTAAGAATTTAATTAAAGGATTTTGATTGAAAGAATATTTCAAGAAATGAAAATGATCGGGTTGAACTTCAAAATGATAGAATTTAATGAAGTGAACTGACTTAAATGTTGGCATCAGAAGGTGTGAAGCGTCGTCAAGTGTTCCTTGGTCAATCTCTTCTACGGCTACCTTGTGGGTTGTATATAAGGGCCTGGTGGCAAATTTCTGAATGGTCTTTTCGAAAGGTATGTCCAATATAATCAAATTTTCTTCTACGTATCTCCATATTTATGTTATGCATCTCAGCTTTTCTCAGCAGTTCCTCATTCGAAATTCTATTCCGCTAAAAGATATGCAGAACTCGTCTAAGACAGCGGTTGACAAAAATTTTCAGCCTTTTCTTAATGACCACAATAGGACTCTTTGAGACCGCGGTGGTGCCCTTGTAGAACCTAACCTAACCTAATGTCCTCTGTAACGAGCCAGGTCTCACAAGCATACGGAAGGACAGAGAGTACGCACGCTTTAAAGATGTCAAGTTTTACCGGTTTGCTATAGACTGAAGAGCACCATATACGGTTAAGTATCGTAAAGGCACCCCTAGCTTTGCTAATCTTTAGATGCGCCGCCATCCACGCTCACCACACTGCCTAGATACGTGAATTCGTTGACTTTTTCTATTGGATTTCCATCGAGCATCAAAGCAGCTTGAGATTCTGAATTAATTCGCATTTCTTTGGTCTTGTTGTCATTCCATCGATTGCGTGGCTACTCGTACTCTGATAAATTTCAGTCCTAATTCAGAGTGTCTCATAAAAATGTCTACACAAAACCCATAAAAAACTATAACTATTAATCAAAAAGTATGCACTTTTGTCAACCTATAAAAAATATATAAAATTAAAGTGATGAAAACTTAAAAACATTTGTGAATCGTTGCAATCTGTCCCCTTAAAAGATACAATCACTTACCTTGATATCATTTATTAATCCTCTGATGTTTTTATGTGGTTGCCGATTAAGTTATTAAACATTGAGTACAAAAAAAATACACACAAAAACCATATTCTTTTTTACATTTCATTAATTTAACATAAAAGAAACGACTGTAAAATGGACACACAATGCAAAAGTCATCTTTGAATATCTTTTTTCTCTTATACGTCCTTCTACCCATTTTTGCTATGCGACAACGACAAGGATACAATAAAATTGCTCAAGTGCTCAAATAAAAGAAGAAAAAATAAATTTTATATAATGCAATCCTTTTCACACGTCCTATAAAAACTTTTATGAAAGATGATTTTTTTTTATTATTGTCATTATTTTGAGTTTTGCGCTCTCATTTTAAACACATTTTTATATAAAACATCCTCTTCAAAAAAATAAAATAAAATCATAAATTAAAGCGTAAAGTCATTAATGTTTGATCAAATTGATACACTTTTCATTCATGATTAAATGTCTTTTTAAGGATAATAAAAGTATGAAAAAGGTTCAATATTGTTGAGTGTGTATTTTGATTCGGCAAAACCGTACAAAATTAATTAGCAACGATCCTTTTTTGATGTTTGAGTGTGTGTTATTAAATCTTTATTAGAAATAAAAAAAAAATTTTACCTAGGAACTTTTTCAATTGAAATCTCATTTTGAAAGGCATATAAATAGTTTTGAATGAAAATTTTATAGAGTTATTAATGAATGAAGTTTATTGTGTTGGACATTTTTAATTATGTTGCGTTTCTAATGAAAAATAGTGAATTATGGTCAACACTCCAGACGTTATGGCTCCGATTCTGTGAATATTTTTCATTTAAAGGTAGTTAATTTTATTAATTTGTTACATGGAACAATTAAATTTTGTATCATCTGCTCACTTTAAATGGGAGGACCAAATAAATGCCTGGGTAAAATCATTGAAATTGAACATTTCTTTGAACAATTACTTGAGTTGACAAACCCTTTCATTGAAAATAAGCAATCAATCTCATTTATATTGATAATGACAGGTAATTTGCTGATTTTTATCATTATTATGGTTATGACATATTGAGATGTATGAATTGATTTGAAGTGTTTGAATGGGTTAGCAAGGTAAATTTCCATTTTTTGATTTAAAATCCGATCGATCATTCATTTTTATTGGATCGCACTCTCAAAACGGTCTTCTTAGATATAAAAACTCAATTGTGATGAAATATCAATGAAAATTTAAATCCGCCTTTTAAAAATATTCCTAATTTATATAACTTTTTCTTAAAATATTAAAATAAACCTCCTTTAAAACACTTCGATTGAATTCACAGGTGTCGATTAACTTCATTGTTCAATACAAATTTTATAAGTTACTGAACATCTGTGGTTTAATTTTGTGTCGCGCGCGTTTTATGTCACCGTTTTCTATTCAAATGTTAACACAACACCCAACTTTATTTTCTTTTCAATTTTATAATTATTTCTCGTTAAATGTCATCTCGTGTTACCGATTCTTGAAAAAAATAAAACGCACGCTTTTTTGATTCCCAATATTTTTGATTTAAATCCCAATAAAAAAATATCATTAATTGGAACAAGTTTCACAAAAGATTTTTTTTATGTTCACTTTTCGTGGAATATGAAATGGTATCCGAATTTGATATAAAATATAACAAAAAAAATTGTATTGTTGCACATTTTGATATAATTTCCCTTATTTTATGATTTCACATTGTGCCATCCTCTTTTTGTAATGTGATTTGATATTGGTGAATAAAAAAAGTTTTTTTTTGCTGTGGTAATGTATCATCTCCCTATTCTTTTGTGACACATGAAGTGTCATAAGTATAAAAATGAATCAACCACAATATATTGGTTTTTATTTGTTGTAACATTAATTTTTTTGATATGAGAGCTGTGATTTATCAAAATTAATATAAATTGATATTGATTTTCACTGTTTTGGTGTGAAATATAAAATTTTTGTTAACATTGTAACAATTGTGGGCATTTGTTTCTTTTCATGCATTTTTGGATTACCCGGTATATTTGACTGATATTCATAAGCCACACGTCTTGAAACTGCAGTGAGAATCGTCAATAAGTCATCAATTTTGCCATGTAAATCCAGCTCAGTACACAATGATTGTATGAAAAATGATCCTGTTTCCGGATTTCGAAATGAATAATGTCCCTCATACGTTGAATACATCACAAGCAAATCAGCCATTGATGGAATGGAATAAGTAAGTGCCTTTTCCGACTCTGCTAATGAATCAATTGAATCCATGGTGATGGTTCTTACTTTCACGGGTTCAGCTACTTTTTGTCCACGGCATGCTTGAATGAAAAATAATTTTGGTTTTCCAATGAGACTTTGACACTGATCACCATAAAATGGCTCATACAGATGTTCAACAGGATATTTTTTGTCATATGCCCAAAGTGTATCTTTGTCTCCGTGTGTCATTATCACACAAACAAAACAATCGTTATTGGAATGATCCATTTTCGATATTTCTTCTATCGTTTTTTTTACTTCACTGTATTTAAGCTCGTTTTTTACAATGACCTATGGAATATTTTATTGATAATAATTTAAAAAGTTATAAACTTCTATTAATTTACCTCAAAATCAAGTTTTTTAAGTGAATTTTGTACTCGTTCCAAATCCTTGTATGTTCCATTACGGGAGCTCATTGATTTGAATTGAAAGTGATTTATAACAAGGGCAATACCACGTTTTTTATGAGTCATATCATAATATTTGTTATCTCGTATGTAGTTTTCGATTGAATGTAGACGTGGTTTGATTGGTGGTGGATTTTTTGATCTATAAAATGAATTGAAATCAAACTAATTTTCATTAACTCAAAAAAACTTCTTACTTTGATGTTTTGGAACTGAAAAATGGGGCATCCGTTTCTGACGTAGCTTCATGTGAAGCATCATTTTCGTCCGATACGGAATTTGCTTCCTTCAATTCCTTTGAATCGTCAGTCGATGGTAAATCGACATTTTCCGATGTTTGATTAACACTCGCCGTTTCTGTGGTTTCAAAATCTTTTTCCATTCTTATTTGATTAACTTAAATCAATTTAGAGGTAACTTGATTCGGCTTCGTTCACTTCATGACTAAGCGATAGTCAATTAACTTTAAAAAATGTACTGATAAAATAATTTATCTTATCATTTTATATAAAATTGCAACATTGTGTTTGATAACATTACATGTCACAAAATGTATAAAAATTTTATTAAAATGAATAAAAAAAATATTGTCTTAACTAAAAATAGAGGAAACGTTAAAAATATTTCATTATCTTCTATAAACGTGCAAATTTTATGTATATTTAATGATAACTGAATTCATAGTCTAAAAAAAAAATTCAAAAATGTTTTATTGAATTTTTTTTATCTTTAAAGTGATATAATTTTAATGGGAAGTCCAGACAGTTAAACTCAACAAATTTGTTTCAAATAGAATTTGTTTGTTTTAGGCGTTTTTGGTCCTGATTTTCTCTTGATACATTTTTAACTCACCTCGAAACCGATAATGTTTGTCAAAAAAACGATTTTTTCATTTACTTACTCAATTTTTCAGATTTCTTAGCCCATATCTTAGATTTTACAATTCAAGGCTATCTAGAAAAGATAATTTCACACAAGTCACAAGTACTCATCGACATGAACAGATAAGAAGTTTTGTGTGAATAACCTTAAACACTGGTCATACTATTTAAACAGCTGATATTTTATTCTCTTAAGATTTAAGCACGAAATTTGATTCAATTCTCATATTTTGCAATACTTTAATTAACTGCCACAATAAATTTAATTTTTTAAATTCCTTACATCAAAAATAATTGTTGTTTTTATAATAATTTTTAGAAAAAATAACAAAAATAATAATTATACAGATCATTATGTGGTACCATCATATGTGATATATGTGTTTTTTATATTCATATTTGAATTGATCGAATAAAAACTTGTCACCGGTAGTTAATTTATCTATGTTATGTTACTTTTTATGACAGAAAAAATTGTTTCTACATGATTTGAAGACAGTTACTAAAACTGACGTCGTCATTATTTCACTTTAAAATAAAACATAAGGAAAATGCAGAGCGCCCGGTTTTTATTTTGAAGAAATATACCTAATTTTTGAAAAAAAAAAATTTAAAATTGTAAGTGTCCCACGTATTTGTAAATACAATTTTATTTTTAAAACTGAATGAATACGCAAATCTATATGTGAGCAATAATTCTCATCAATTCATATGTTGATGTATGTAGAGATTTTAAAATAATGTGTGTTATTAATGTGAGAATAGACCTTTAATTTATACAAATAAAGAAAATTTTGCGCGCTCTGTTATTTCTCACCAGATATTAATTAGACTCGGTTCAATAAAGACGTTACTTAGATTTTCTCGTGCATTTTGCAATTTTATTTTTTATTTGTGTTTATATTTATTTAATTTAACAAAAAAAAAATATGTGAATGAATACAATTTATAAAATTATTTGTTTTTCTGTAAATATTGAATTTATAATAATTAAAAGTAAAACGATTTATTGTGCAAAAATTTTATGACAGTCTTTTAGTGGATGAGAAATTTATTACTTTAGCTTGTGAACTGACTTTGTCCTAGATTTTATCGGTATTATTATGCATTTTATCAAAAAATATTGGATTATATTGTTTTATTTTGTGTTCAACATTGTTCCAAGATATGGAAACGCGGTGCAATTTGATAATGTCGTGTATGATAAAAATCATTGGGTGATGGACAATGTATTTGAAATCAAAAAACGGTTATCAAATCTCGGCTTATCACTAGAGGAAAATTTACCTAAAGCAAAAAATGTAGTTTTATTCGTTGGAGACGGAATGGGATTGAATACACTAACTGCGGCAAGGATATTAAAAGGACAAAGGAATCAACAGTCGGGGGAATATGAAAAACTGATATGGGATGAATTTCCATCGTTAGCTCATATCAAGGTAAGATTTAATTATTTTTTGATTTTTAACCATTGTTCACACTTGTTTCGAATGAGATCCATTTTTTCTTCTGGAACTTTCTCGCGTTTAATCCAATCCAAATTGACGTATTCGTATCGATTGTAGCCGGGTTGTGTTATCTCAAATACACCTTTTTGTGCTTCAGCTTCAATTTGTCGCCACATACTGGGAAATGAGGTTGTTTCAATGTCAAATTCAACTGGGGGTGATTTGCGTCCAGATTTTTTTTTGCGTAATCGTTCTTCTTCACGTCTTTTTTCAGCCAGATAATGATCAAATCCAACAGAATCAATCATATTTTGACATTTTTTCATGAAATCCGGGTTTTTCTTGAATCCCTCAAATGGAGGTGTGTCAGTGGGCTCAACAATTTTAGCCTTTGGATTCTCTTTTAGAAGAAGATACACATCTTCATATAATTTTGACACTTCTGGTGGATATCCACTCAAAGTTTGTTTGAAACTCATTCCTTTATCGTCTTTCTATTCAAATTTTATCATCTTTTGTTAATGACTAATAATCAAATTCTCCTTCAAAGTAAACTCACCTTAATTTCAGCCTTCGGTTTTGGTTTCGGTCTATATTCAGCCATCTCCTCAAACGGATCAGACAATTCACTTATATCCGACACAGCGTCCTCCCGATCAAAAATGTAGGCCTCTTCAGGTGTCAGCTCCCTCAAAATATTCAAAATATGGTCGACACATTGTTGCCTATCTAATGGATTTGAATCAGCAGTGATTTCAATTATCTCATCCATTTTCACTTAAGGTCTTATCACTTGTGTTGATTTTATGACTTAATAATTAAGTAATTAATGATTAGACAGATAAGAAAATAATTTCAAAGTCAAAAATGTTTTGTTTATTTTACTCTCAGAGTGATAATGGGAAAAACGCGGTAATAGTAAAGTGAATATATAGTTGTTTTGTTATGCAAGTGTAAACAATTTTAATTGAATACCATAACAACATATGCACTTTTTGAATTGCGTTTCTTTATTAAGTAGGTTATTTTTCAATGGATTTATGAATGAAATGCGACGTTATTGTCTTATTAATTTCAGTTAATGTCTTAATTACATTCTTCATTAACTGCTGAAACTCAAGCTTAGGAGTTCATAAATCAAAATGCTCTATTGAAAGTAATTAAACTCATTTGATTGTCAGGTTGTTCTAATTAACATCATTTTTATTGAAATATTTTTCATTATTTTACAGTAAATAGTCAGTGTAATGTTCTTGATCATTAGCTAGTATAATGAAAGTGAGGTGATTCTATTTTTGGGATACATCTTCTTTGATCTTCATTTATAATCACAATAATACTGAGATATTTTTACATGACACACATTTTTGGAGACATTCCAATATTTATAGTTTATAGTCAATAAAAAAACAACAAAAATATCTTTGAATTGTTGATAATAAGAAGAAAATCACCCGAATTCAATAGATTTACATGACATGAAACACTGAGAAACTTCTGATATTCGTTAAATTTTCTTCTTAATGAGCACCATATAAAAATTGTGAAGCAATATGAAATTTTAATAAAAAAATAATAATAACATGACAATATCCAGTGATTATGAAAATGTGTTGAAAAACGAATGAAAAATTTACAGTTAATATTAATTTAAATTTATTTGTCATTTATTTTTAGACATTTACCAGTAATACAATGATAGGCGAAAGTGCTGCATGTGCCACCGCTATGTTTACAGGTGTCAAAACAAATTCCGAAGTCATTGGTTTTGATGCAAGAACTAAATTCAACAACTGTTCATCACACAAACAATCTAGCAAGTTAATGACTTTATTTGATTGGGCCCAAGAAGCTGGCATGAAAACGGGATTTGTGACAACGACACGTGTTTCACATGCAACACCAGCTGCCTTATATGCACATGTGAGTAATCGTTATTGGGAAGATGATTCAAAAGTTCCAGTTCAATACAGGAAACATTGTAAAGATATTACGAGACAACTCGTCGAAGGAACACCTGGGAGGAATATAAATGTGATTATGGGTGGTGGACGAAGAAGCTGGTTACCGTTAATGCCGCCAGAATATGGAACAAAGGAAAATCAAACAAATCCAAAAAAAGGTGGAAGGAGATTGGATGCACGTAATTTGGTGTATGATTGGTTAAAAGACAAACAACATAAAGGATTGAAAGCTAAATATGTGACAAATCGATCAGAAATGTTTGGCATTGGAAATGAAGTTGATTATTTGTTAGGACTTTTTTCATATACACATCTTGCCTTTCATGCTGATAGAAGTCGAGACATGGAAACAAGAGAACAACCATCATTATTGGAAATGACAAGAGCTGCTTTGAGAGTATTGAACTATAACAGTACAGGATTTGTACTTGTCGTTGAATCTGGTAGAATTGATCATGCTCATCATCATAATAACGCTTACCGTGCCTTAGATGAGACATTAGCATTAGAAGAAACCGTAAGAGATGTGATTGACTCAAATCTCATAGGTAAAGTACTTTTTATGATTGATATGATAAAAACTTACATCAATTTAACATTTTTTAGATCTCCGAGAAACTCTCATCATCGTCACAGCTGATCATGCCGAAGGTATGCTCTATTCAGGTTACAACACCCCAATTGGCAGCAACATATTGGGAGTTGATCCATCAAAGTCCGACGCTGATGGACAGTATTATCCACTTTTAACATATGCTGCAGGTACCGGAAATTATGCTTATGAACGCAACAAACACCCAAAAGACACAATACAACCATCAACGATACCAAAATCTTGGGGCAATCATGGAGGTGAAGATGTTCCGTTATTTGCAGCAGGACCATTGTCATCAACACTTTTCACAGGTACAATTGACCAAACATATATTCCACAAGCCATCGCGTATGCCATGTGTATTTCAATACATTCAGAAAGGTGTAATCGTCAAAATAATAATGAAAATATTGAAATTTATGAGTCTGAAGTAAAATCTAATCAATGGATTGAAAATTTTTCATCCTTATTGTCAGTTAACATTAATGACACAGATTTTTATATAGAAAATAGAACAAATAGTGATAGCAAAAGTACCTCTTTAAGTTATAGGAATAGTCATTTATTGTTTGTAGTTTTATACCTCATATTAAATTTAAGTCTGTTTTAGATTAGAAATAAAAGATAAAAAAAATTTAATGTAAAAATATCATCGAATTGTTATTTTATTTAAAAGTTAGCGTTTATTGTAGCGTTTTTATTAAATGGAATGTGTTTCATTTTTCATTTGTTTGAATTTGTTCACATAATCACATGCTTGAATCCGTTTCATTCGAACTTTTTATCAATGTAATTTGTCTTGACATCTTTTATCATACGCTTAACTAATTTTTCTAAGTCATATTTGTGATTCCATCCCCAATCGGAACGAGCTTCTGAATCGTCAAATATTTGAGGCCATGAATCAGCTGTGAACAGAAATTTAAAAAATTTGAAATTAAAATCATAATTTAATTATATTCAAATTAAGACTTCTCACCAATATCTTGTCTGGTATCTGGATTATAGGAAACTGTTAATTGGGGTATGTACTTTGAAATTTCAGCTGATAACTCCTCGGGCGTGAATGACATTGCTGTTACATTGTATACTCTTCGTCTTAGTTTCTCATTTGGAGCGGTCATGAACTCCAACAGTGAACTATGAATTTTAAATTGAATCAGAATTAAAATATAAATAAATTATGATTCACAATAATTTTTTTATATACACGGAAGACGATAAAAAAAGAGGTAAGATATGTAAAATTCAATTTAATTTAAATGAATGTGTATGTTTAATTACCGTAAACAATCTTCAATATACATCATGGGTAGACGTGTATCAGGTTTTAAGTAGCATTGATATTTACCACTGCGTAAAGCATCAAAGAATATGGCAACAGCGTAATCTAATAACAATAAAGAAGGAAAAAAAATTGTTAAATTTTAATAAGAAGTGTAACAATTAAAATGACATAATTAGACAACAATTGAATAGAATCAGGAAGTTATTTCAATCATTATTCAATATTGTCATGCATTTTATTTTGAATCTCCTGCACAATTAATTTAAATTGAAATCAAGTAAAATCAAAAATTTAATCCACATATCGCATGACAACTGTTTTAAGTTTTAATGAAATGTGTGCAATAAAATTATCAGGAAACTTCAAGATAAGGCATGAAAATATTTCAATGAGCTTTTAACGGTAACATATTTTTTTTATTTTAAAGGAGTTGCAGTAAATTTTTCGTCCAGCATAATTTTTAGCACAAATTTTATTTGAAAAATCGAAAATTTGAAAAAAATGTCGTAATATCATAAGTACACAAGCACAATAGAAATAAAAATGAATTTCAATATCGTTTAGTATACTTATAACAAAACAACAACAAAAACATACATAATAAGATGATTGCAGCTATTGTTCGAATGCAGTGGTAAAGAAAAGTAAAAGTATTGTATACTAAATTTTAACAAATAATGTTATAAAGCTATTTTTTTTTTGACTTTAAGTCATGTTTCGCGTTCTTTTTGTTGTACTTTTGTATCATCATCATCATCATCATCAAGAAAAATATTATGCAAAATTACAATGTCCTCGACTCAAATTTTTTACACGTCTCGTTTTTTTACATTAGAATTGAAATTTCTCAATTTTTGTGATAACTTTATGAGCAAAAAATTATCACTAGAGCGAGTAAATACCCAATTCTTTAGTATGACATGTTTTTATGTGTTACGTGACCTTTAATTGAATGTCATATTACCTGTTGTACCACCTCCTGGAGGATCACATGAGATAACTCCAGGAAAACGAAGACATCTGAAGTCTAATCCGAATTTGTGATGATAATATTCTCCCATTAATTCGGCATGTACTTTTGAGACACCATAAATAGTGCGAGGGCGTTGAATCTGATTAAAATTAAAAGTATTATAAGAAAATTGTGATTAATATTTTTCATATTCAATGCATTTACCGTAACATTTGGTGTTGGATTCCGTGGTGAGTCTGGACCAAACGCACCAATTGTTGATGGTACAAATATACGTAGCTTGTATTGTTTGGCCAATTCAACCACATTATGGACACCTTCAATATTGACTCTGACAGCAAGTGGTACATTTTGCTCTCCAATTGCACTCAACAATGCAGAAAAATGGATAATCCAATCGACACGATGATCCACAACAATTTTTTGTAAACCCTTAAAATCTAGAATATCAGCAAAAATGTATGGACCAGCACTGGCAATCTCCTCACTGGGTTTTATTATATCTGATAATATCACTTGTTCATTTCCAAATGTTTTACGCAACAGTTTTGCACATTCAGTTCCTAATTGTCCAAGTCCACCTATTTTTTGAGCAGAAAAAAAATATTAGAAATTGAAATCCTCGTTAAATAACCAAATAAAAGTAGATCAAATCGATGCCGAGAAAAAACCGGTTGACGATTATGTCACAAACAGCAGTTCAAATGAAATATTACTTAATTGAATTAAGTGCACATAGTTAAATTAAATCTCCTCTTGAACTTTGTTTTGTTGCATTCAAGATAAGATGACGCGTACACTTAATGAATTCCAATTGAAATAAATAAATGTTGTATATCCATGCACAAATATTTACATTGTACAAGGAAAACTTGATTTTAATTCAACATATGACTTTTATGGCTTCTATCTGTAGTTTTTACTTAATTGTATGCATTTTTATAACACCGGTGCATTTAAAATTTAAATTTCTTCATGGATTCACCTGTAATAAGTATTTTTGGAGTTGATTTATTCCCATTTCCACAATAGTTACGTGTTGAAACCAAATTCAATCCTACACCTAAACATCCTTGTTGTAAACTTAGAGCTTGATTTAAACCGTTTTTGATTGCAATTGAACTGAGTATCCTTTTGCAAAGCATTTCAATTATTTTAACACAGGCACGTTTTGATTTTAAATTTCACGGAAAATTCAATATATTTGAATTGATATTACTCGATCAACTGCTCGTTTACTACTGTCTCGTAAGATAACTAATTTAAAATGATTAAGTTATTGTGTCTATAGTACAAGCTTTTAATAATTGAATGAATGAATTAGAAACAAATTCGAGACAGAAAACGTGTTTTGATTATAGTTGTTAGGGTACATAAGTAAGAGCAACTTATTAAAAGTCTTTTAAGATAAACTTGAATCGTACAACGGGAATGAAATGAGTATGATATCAATGTGATAATAGGAGGCTTGGTTCAAGTGTGTGTTTATAAGTTTTGTATGTAGCAACAATTTATCATACATGAGAATTGGAAGTAAAAGAGGCATGTCTCGATATTCTTCTTTTGTGTGTGATAACGTAAGAATACGAGAATTCTGATGAATAAATTTATAATTTATTGCTGTCCCATATATTTGATTGTTAACATTTGGGATTAGGTGCATCGAGTAATGAAATTATTCAAATTAATTGACGGTCTTAAGAAACCATGTTTTAAGTTACCTTCACCGAAAATATTATTCCCGTCGCGGCTGAGCTCAAAATTGTGTATTTTGCCATTTTTAGTCTCTTAACATATGAAATATGGACTTGGTCAGTTGAGAAAAACTTCAGTTTCGAATATTTTCAACAACTTTGCTTCAGGTCACTTTTACCTTAAACTTTTCAAATATCATTCAATATGATCAGAGCTCACATGTGACTTTTCAACTAAATCAAGCCAAATTGTTGCTTAATACATGTCATTATTCGTTTCCCTTTATTTCAAGACATTGAAACCTGTTTTGTTTGTTTTGATTCTGTCTTTGTTTTGGACATCGTCTGATCATACCAAAAAATTGCGTTTTAGATGTATTTTGCCACACTCCGATGTTTTTTTTTATCAGATTTTTTGTTTACTTCATTCTCCTCATGATATCATGATACTGCAGAGACAACCATTAATTGAAATGAAATCAATGAATGACCTTGATAATATTTGTTTTTCAGAAGATAACAAACAATTTGAAGTGATCTCCTCAGATAAATTTCATTAAGGTGATTTGAAATTCATAAATTTTCATATACATTTAAAAAAAAACAAATGTGCTGAAAATTGTGATGATGTAACAAGGTATGATATTGTAATTTTTTATATTTAAATGAAGTATTCTTCTCCCTTTAAAGCATAAAAAAAGATGCAAACAAGCGAATTTTAATATGAATTATTTCATCATCATCATCATCAGCAATTTATGATGGCTCTATCAAAACAAAACAAAACGGTTAAAATGAGATCCGAACGTTTTCTTTTCCTTCATTGTCTTTTCTTTGTTGACTGCATTCATATACGATCGTGATCCACACGTGTGTGCAGTAATTTTGTCTTCTTTCTTCATTTTCTTGTTGTTGCTGTGTTTATTATTTCTTGTAAATACCTCACGCGTCTACAATTTAAATTTTCATGGGCTAGTGCTTCCTTTACAAAATACAAAAAAAAAACTGTACACTTATAAAATATAGCACGCGTTTTAAAAAACAATTTTTACACTCACCTGTACGAAATCATCTAAAATACACATATGAAAAAAAAATGTATGATTTCCACATACAGTGCAAATAACATATGTCTCGTGAAATATGGGTGTGTGTTGTGATGCGATACATTATATTAACTGTCTAATCAATTACAATATTCTAATTGATTGATTATTGATTGATGAAATGACATAATTGGATTTGATCTCATTTTCAATGAATTGACTGAGCTGTTGAATGGAATGTATCAGTAATCTTGTATTATGAGTGGTTTTTATTATTTATCAAATAAAGTGAATGAATGGGAAAATAAAAATAAAAAATAGAAGTAGATCAATGTTAATGGCTCATACAAGCCCGAAAAGTATAGTTATCTGTTTATTAAATGAATTTATGATTTGATTGAAATGAAAAAAATGATTGAATGGCATTTGACCTCACATTTAGCATTCAATTGATAAAAAAAATATTAGGAAGACAATGGTAGTAAAATATACAAAGAAGCATTCAAATCAAAACCAAAAAAAATTGCAATTCTTCTTGTATATTTATGTCATTGTTAAACATACACATGCATACACACACTCATTGTCATGCTTCTTCATCAGAATAGCATAAGTTAATATGAAAAAAATTGGTACACCTATGTAAGTTGTACCATATATTGTTTCACTCACGAAAAACACATTTTCATTTTATTTTATTATTTAAGTTAAAATAAAATAAAATAAAAAAGTAACAGATACTGTTGAATGTAAAACTTTTGTGTTGAGTTTTCAGTTGAGTTTTGACGGTTTTCAAAGATAGACGTACTTTTATTTTATAGTTAACTTTGGTAAGTGGTGATGGAAACCAACCGTGACCATATTACACATATAATTTTTCTTTTTTACTCAATTTAATTTAACTTACACGTATCGTCTTTAAATAATTTTTTTTTGTGCTTTATGGATTATCTTCATCTTCAAAAAAAATGTACAAATCGTATTGAATGTGTTTTATTTTTAATAATGAATGTTTGTATTTTTTTAAAATAAAAACAATAAAAAAAAAAATAAATGAAATAAATTAATTTTATACAAATATCATGTACAAAAAACTTCAAAAAGTTTGTTAATCAAGATGTTTCATACACTTAAAAAAAATTGGTTATAATAAAAATTTAAAAATAACAAAAATAATGATTTATGTTTAAAGGAATTGTGATTTCATTGAATATTGAAATAAAAAGCCTAAAATTAAAAGTGAATTAAGAAAATTTTTCATAATATCACGAAATATACCTCAGGAAGTTTCCAAGTATCGCAATTGTGCTATTGTTCAAAATAAAAACAAGAAAAATTATATTACAAAACGATTTAAAGTGAAATTTTTAAGTGCTCTTTTTATTTTATTTTACTATTTAACTGACTGTAATATTAAAATATTATGATGATTGTTATAACAAAAGAAATGGAAAAGAAATAAAATTTACATTTAAATGTAAAATAAAATGATAAAATATAAGAAAATGAATTTGTGAATATTGATATGAAAATTTAAATTAATGTTAAATTACCGAATAATGATTGTGAAATGTCCTTTTAATTGTGATTTATTTAAAGTAATCGATAAAGCTAATGTGAAAATCGCTTAATTTAACGTTAAATGCATTTCAACCGTTATGATATGAAAATAAAAATACATACACAAAACTGTGCATTTGCAGATATTGCACTCTAAAATAATGAAAACATGGGCATATTATTTATGCTGTGCAATTTTAATAATTTTTGTCATGTATTCTTGTAGCTTTCTACTCATGTTTTTGTTTCTTGTCAAACAATATGCATTCATAAAAAAAATATAAAGAACATCAAATTAAACTAGCACATAGGCGTATCTAATCGTTTTGGTACCGTATGATTTAAATTTTTAAAAATGTGTCTGTTAAGTTGTTTGATGAAGAAATAAATGTAGAATCGAAAGACAAAATGCTAATTTATGGTAAAGCGTGAGCAGTGTTTAACGGGATGAATAACGCATTTTGTTTATTGTAAGTTCAAATGACGTGGAGGGACTTGAGCAAGAAAAATTGATTTCGATCCATTACCAGACATTATCAGAGCACTTTTGTGGATTTTTGGTGTTATTAAACATCATTTTGACGAGTATTCATTTTCCAGTTTACATGAGACTAAAAGTATATCCTAGTCCAGACCCTTCTTTCAGAATGCCTCCTGTTATACTGCGTACCTACATTTTCAACCCATTTCAGTCACCTGAAAAGTATTCTGCCTCCAAAATGCACTCTCAACCCAAAACCAGAGGGGCAAAAGTGGGAAACCGTGTTCGCACTTGGGCCCCACTGGTTTTGGGTTGAGAATGTAATAAAAAATTCTTTGATTGATCCCTTTTTCTATTCCCTAGATGTCTTTTTTAGCCCAACAGACATATTTTTGAAACGTCACGAACCAGGACTGGGCATTTTCGATCGCCACTCAAAAAATAAATAACTTATTTTGTTCATAAGCAATATTATAAGCCATTGAAATTTGATTCTTCAAGAATATTTTTCTTATCATAGCAAAATAAAATCACACAAGTTAATTTTTCAATATTGAAATCCTCCAGTTTAACATTTGAGTGTATTAAAATTGAAACATTTTTTTCATACATGTCAATGTGTGTTTACTCAATTTTTCGTTGATTCCACGATAAAAATCATACAATAATGAGACTAACAATAGATCTTTGTAATGCCTGCGCACTGTCGCTTTTTAAAGACATGATTTTCACGGTTGTAATTGTTACATTTTTCACATGTCAATAAATTTAGACAAAAATATGATAATGTTTTTAGCATACTCTAATATTGAAAATAATCTAATAATGAAATTTTCTTTGCCAATTTTAAAATATTTAAACTTATATCAATATAGAAAATTTACATGCAAAATATACATAAATCAATTAAAATCTTAAGTTTAATCAAGCAGAAAATTGTCAAAACACTTTTTTTTATAGCACTAAACATAAAATCAAGTGCAGTTCCTATCAAATTAATCAAAGTCATTGTCTTGCTTTTTATATGTTTTTTTTACTTCATTTTCATTTATTTATTGATGGAGTTCAATATGAAATGAAACATAAGTTACCGGTACCATGGTTCAATTTAAAATAATTTTTCAAAGTAAAGGAACATCAATTGTTATTGATTCAGTTGCAACCTTGAAACGTATTCTTACAACAATCCAGAAGCAACTTAGAAGTGATGAATTTAGGAACTGATTTGATATGTGATTCATTGTTGTTAAATTTAAATCTTAAATTTCATTTTATTTTTTTCGCAAAAAAATTGAACATAAAAAAAATTAAACTTAGATTTTAATCTCTTAATCTTAGAGTTTCATCTTAAATATGTGAATGTTCCGCTAAATAAACATCATAATTTGACCATAATATTTAGAGCAAATTTTACATTTAATGTTTAAAAAGTAAATGAGTGACTGAGTCTCAAAATTACATAATGGAATAATTACTATCAGGCGAAAAAAAAATAAACAAATACCTTTAACGTTGATAGACATCACATGAAATTTGTAATTTTTTATTTTTTTGAATTTTCATAAAATATTAATCCATATTAATTAATGTTTAATGTTTTCATGGTATTTGTAAAATTTTATGTTTAATGTGTCCAATTAATACAATAAATTACAGATATTTGGACATTCCATGCACTATTAATAATTTTCATGTGGTGTCAAGATGAATTTGATATAATTTTAATGAAAAAGTTTCAAAATTTCATTAAAATAATGTTTTTTTTTTAATTTAAACTAAAATTTAAAGGAAAAATCTGTTCACGTACTTCCTAATTTGAATATTGGAATACATTTAACGCTTATTTGCATCTCGAACTTGATGACGCAATTTCTGATCTCATATTTTTTTACATTTTCATTATTGTTAAATTTTCTTCATTTCTTTTCAGATTCAACAAAAGTCACAGTGGAAAACACAATGGATATTTTTTTATAAATTTAAACCACAATAATTATTAAATAATATCCGATACATAAATTTGAATTGAATAATCAGAGGAAATAGTAAGAAAAAAAAAATTAACAATGACCACAAAAATAAAGTAAAACATCAACAATAATGTCTAAAAGATTTGTTATAATTTAATGTTGAAAAGAATTAAACAAAGATAATACTAAGGAAATAAATAAATATCGTCATGCATATGATCAAGTGTAACAATAATAAAAATAATAATGAAATAAATGGTAAATTTCATAAAAATAATTACAATAATTATAAAAAAGTGTCTTAAAAACAAATGATATGATATGAAAATTTAAAAAATTAAGAGGAAAAAGGACTTTTGAATTCAAAATTAAATAAAATTAAAAAAAAATTCATAAAAATGATTCTAAGAGTCAAAAAGTGTGTTACAAAAATACTAATCGTTGCTGTGCTAGTGCTATTATTGAATAAGGAAATACAGTTGGCGAGTAGTCAACGAACAGGAGATGGGCTCTGTCCACCACAAGATACAATTTTGCCATGTCGATGTTCAAGTCGAGGAAATGAAATTCAAATATGGTGAGAAATATTTTTATTTTTGAAATCAAATTTGATTGTACTTTATAACATTAATCATTTATTAGGTGCTCGCATAGTGATCTACCTCGCGTTTTGGCTGGTCTTAAGAACGTTGCAAAAGTAGTTCGTCGTCCAATTGACGAACTCATCCTAGAAAACAATTATCTTCCATCACTTCCGGGACGAGCATTTTCCCCCCTAAAGGTCCTTCGTTTAATGTTACGTCATAATGGTCTTGAACGCCTTTCAAGTGGCTGGCTTGTAGATTTAGAAAATAGTCTAGTCGAAGTGTACATAGTTGAACGTGAGCTGAGATCTGTTCCAATCGATAGTCTTTTTGGCATGAGACAACTTGAAGCGATCACCATACAAAGTGAAAACTTGAAACGAGCACCGGATTTTTCTGGTCTCGTTAAATTACGATATATCAATGTTCAGAGTACAGCATTAATGGAGTTATCGAGTCAAGGTTTCAGAGATTTGATTAATCTAGAAACCGTTCATATAACAAGCAGTCGAAATTTGAATAGATTAGAAGCAGGATTATTTCAGGACTTGCCACGATTATCTCACATAGACTTGTCAGAAAATGGCATCAATTGGCTTCATTTGAGATCGATGGTGGGCCTCCCTAGTCTCAGAACCCTCGAATTAAGTGGAAATCGTATCAACAATGCAGGAATGGTTGGACGTACAATAAAAGATCTATCTAATCTAGAAATTGTCAAATTAGATCAAAATACCATTACAATACTAACTGAAGGAAGTTTTGTCGATTTACATGGATTAAAAGAAATTTATTTGAATGATAATGCAATTACGGAAATATTCCATGGAGCATTTCATAGAACACCAAAACTCAAAGTTGTTCATTTAGAAAATAATTTCATACAGAGAATACATCCTGAATCATTCCTACAACCTAGTGGGAGTGGAGTTGAAACCGTACATCTTGAAAATAACGCAATTGATCGGATTGAAGAACTAAGATCATTATTGGATACCTTACCTATGTTAAGATTCCTCGATATGAGTGACAATCGAATTTCTGATATTCCATATGGTGCACTCAGAGGACATGGAAGCTTAGAACAACTCTATCTCGATAACAATATAATTCGTATTATTGAACGTGATGCTTTTATGGCAATGCCTGGATTAAGGGAACTTCGATTACGTAATAATACATTATCAGATTTACTTCCTATGCCTTTTTGGAATTTACCTGGATTGAAAGGTCTCGATTTATCTTATAATCGTTTTAGACGACTCGATTCACATTTGCTTACCGGTCTTCCATCGTTACGACGCCTTGATATGAGCGGTAATGCATTGGCAAATATCGATCCTGGGGCATTTGTTAAAACGCCAATGCTTGAAACACTGAATATTTCACATAATGTATTGGTTCACATTCATCCGGCAACTTTCAGAGATCTGGACAGGCTTTTTGAAATTGATGCAGGTTACAATCAAATTCCTGATATGATTCCAGGCTTACCAGGTGCTGTCGAACGAGTGATCTTGAATAATAATCAATTACACACTTTGCCACTACCCCCTTCAAGTTTAATGGACTTACCAAGTTTAAGACTCCTTGATATAAGTGGAAATAAGATTGAACGAATACCTAGATCGATTTTCAGGACAACACCACAATTGCGGATCCTCAATTTAGCTGAAAATAGTCTTCAAAATTTAGATGACGAAGTTTTTGCGGGCTTGGATAAACTCGAGAAATTGAATATTCAAGATAATCGGATAGTTGGAATGCATGAACGAAGTACCGAACCATTGAAGAATCTGAGAGAAATAAACATGCAAGGAAATCGAATGGAATTACTGATTGATCATGTCTTTGCTGAATCCACAAAGTTAGAAAAGGCGGATTTTTCTCGTAATAATATCGTTGAAATTGCTCCAGATGCATTTAGGCGATCTAAATCATTGAAAGCCTTGGATGTTTCAAGTAATAATTTGCGTGAAATACCTGAAAGTCTTAGTTACTTGGAAGAATTGAAAGATTTAGATGTCAGTTTCAATCAGCTAACTGATCTAAAACCAAGCATTGTAGCTGCATGGAGAAATTTGGAAGAATTGAGAGCTTCAAACAACAAACTTCCGATTTTAGAACATGGTGCGTTCAGAAATCTACCTTATTTACAATACCTAGATCTGTCAAGTAATGAATTAGAAGTCATTCAACCAGGAGCTTTCAGAAGTTTACCTGAATTACAAGAAGTTGTGTTAGCTGACAATAAATTGCTCGAATTACCTGATAGAGTATTTGAGGATTTACCAAATTTACAGGTAATTAATTTAAAAAATTAACTTTGCATTCCATTTAATTTTTTATGAAAATTAACAGGCGATTCATTTACAACAAAACGAGTTACGTGGAATTGCTCCTCATGCATTTCATCGATCACCTTCCATTGTTTACCTCAATTTATCAGCAAATAATTTTAAGACTATGGAAAATACTGGACTAAAAGGTGCTCGAAATCTGGAAGTCCTTGATTTGTCAAACAATGGAATACGAAAAGTAACTGGCACCCCATTACGTGGCTTGGATTGGCTCGTTGAACTTAAATTAGATAACAATCGAATTTGTGGAATTAAGGTATGATTAAATTGAATTGAAAAAATGTAAAATATTCAATAAATTATATTTCTTTTATTGCAGGGTGAACCATTTCAATCAATGCCACGATTGAGAGTTCTTAGCTTGAGAAATAATCGAATGTCAATTATCCCTGAGCGTACGTTCAGAAGCATCAGAAGTAATATTGCAATATTGGATGTTGATGGTAATTATTCAAATTATTTTAATTTCATATTTCATTTAAAATAACTATTAAAAAATTTAGGAAATCCACTTGAATGTTCCTGCGATATGTTATGGCTTCGTGCATGGCTACAAGAAACAGAAAATCACTATCCAGGTCCTCGTTGCCGTGATGGAAGCATGTTACGTGAAATGAGATTGTCGCGAAGTGAATGCTCCCTTCCAGATGCAAATGGACGGGATAACAATAAACTTCAGTTGACAAATGATCATGGTGATACATTTAGTAATCGAAAACATGACTACGATGAATGTGAATTGGAAAATATTGAAAGTTATCACAATAATCTGCCACCATCACCGGAAGAGAGTGATTACTTTTATGATACAGTTGATTATCCAAATGAAATCAATGAAACATTTTTGGCTACAAGTAATCATTCTGCTCCAGTCAATGTCATAAATGGAAATAAGCCACAAGGACCTGGTAGACCAAATAGCTTGAGTCCGAATGATGGTGGAGGTAAAGATCAAATGGTAGATTTTAATAAAAATAAATTTAATAATTTTGGGAGACCACCAGTACCACCGCAAAATAACTCACCTTTTACATTTTTTGGAGTTCCCATACCTAGTATTGGCAACATTTTTGGAAATGGCAGGAATGGTAATCAGCGTGCTGTCCAAGCAACAGGAGGGACAACAAATACAAGAGGTAAAGGACGAGTTCAGGTATATCGACCAGGGGAAACCACTGATTCAAGAGGAAACATCAAACACGGTGATAGACCGACAGAGAGTTATAAAGATCAAACAGGATCAGATACAAAAGATAATCGCCCTACAAATGAAAATAATCTTTTTTACCGTCCATACTTTCAAACACCCTTCCTTCAACCAACTAATGTAGAAAAAGGAGGATTCGCTCCAATGATCCCTAACAGTGAAAAGGGATTTAAACCAATTGCTGATCCAAATAGCACTGCAAAACCTGAAGAATCAAAACCACAAGAAACTGTTACCCAACCAAATGTGCATCGTGGTACTGATTGGCCAGATGACTTTCAAGTTGTTCCACTTGTAACTGAATCACAGAAAAATAAAATTACAAAAAATCAGTTAGAAACAACTACACCATATATCATTGAAAGATATGAAAATCAAGGAAAACATGCAAATAAACAAAATTCAGTTGAAAGTGATGAGCAAGAAACTGAAGCACCAACCACTAAAAGTCCTAAATTTAATATCCCTGGATGGACAGAAGGCCCAATTGTCAAAACAACCATCGGACCTTACTATAACCACAATAATCATAAGCTTGATGATGATGATGAAATATCAAAATATGAAGAATCAGATTTACCTACCACAAATAAGCCTCCTGTTAGAAATGAAGAAAACGTGTCGGAAAATTTAAATCCAATAGATAATCATGATGCTTCAGTCGAGACTCACAATAATCATCCAGAAAATCTCCATCCTTACATAAAAAAGGAGTATTACGATCAAAACAGTGAAAATAATAACAATCCAAGTCTATTATCTGCATTAGTGGCACCGGGAGCTCAACAAGGCATTTATCGAAAATCAACGATAACCAAAATTGAACCTCCAGTGAATGAACGTCTCAATAAGGTCACAAGCTCGGTTGAAGAGATCCATGTAACGACAACAACCCAAAGCACTAATAACAATGCTTATGACAATGATTTTGGGGGATCTTATTCAAATGAAGTTGTAACAAGAACGTCATATGACACAAATTATGATGAACCAGCGACACAACGTGAAGGAATGGACTGGTATTACAGCAATTATAATGGTACAGGAGAAATAAATGATTTACGACCTTCGTACGGATATGAACCTGGATTGAATAGTTTAATGGGAAGTTCAGCAAATGATAATTTTAAGTCTAGTTTTGTACTTTTAATTATAATTAACATAGTATTACTACAATTTAGAGTAAATTTAGGATAATTTTACATTTAAAAAAGACACACAAATCATGTAAATAATTGTACTTTTAAACTAAATCCTAATTTAATCAACAAAATTAATTCTCTAAACTTTTTCTAATTTACTGCTTTTCTTTTTGTTTCATTTAACAATGAATTTAAGGTGGTGGAACATCATTAATTTTCACTTTCACGAAATCATGATTCAAAAATTTTGTTATGTTAAACTAAAATTATGTAAATAGAATACTAAAGTAAACTTCACTAAAATGAAAGAAAATGTACAATAAATAGAATTATTTTCACTAAAACAACATCTTTCATTTACTTAAAATTCTGAGAAATAATCCAAAAAAAATGAAGGTAAAATTTTGATTTTCATGAACATGTGATCGAGATGTATAACGGTAAAAATATTTAAAAAATAAATACATGAGTTCTATTCGCCGTTTTGATGCTCAGCATTTCTCTACTCGACAAGTGTACATATTTCTGTGTTGTGATTTGAATCCAAAATTTTTGCATTTGCTTTTCACAATAAATTAAATTTAATTTAATTGAAAATGTCTGGAAAACAGACCACCGAAAAGGCACTCGAACTTCTTCGATATTTACCAAGAGTGCAATTAGGCAATCTGAGACCAAATCCGAATTCCAGGCAACCAGTAAGTTTCATTGATTTTTTTCACATGTTTTTATTGAAAAATTTTTGTGAGAAACTGAAAAGAAATTGATATTAACAAATGATTTTAAAAATATTCACAGTCAAAGAGAGGACGTGCTCAACATGGTGGCGATAAACATGGTGAAGGATCTGGAACACATCAAAATTATATGCGACTAGGTTATGCAACGGGAAATAATCCATTCTATACAAAATTCACATATGAACCATATTACAAAGGACATCACTTACGCCGACAATATCCTCCAATTAGTCTTGCAAGGTTACAACTTTCAATTGAAACGAATCGAATTGATGCAAAGAAACCAATTGATATCACTACAATTTGTAATACCGGTCTCTATGAAATTAGTCCATATGAGAAACAGTATGGATTTCAGTTGACGGATGAAGGTGCTGATTTGTTCAAAGCAAAAGTCAATATTGAAGTTCAACATGCATCTGAATTGGTTATTGCGACAATTGAGAAAAATGGTGGTGTTATAAGGACAGCATGGTATGACGTTAATTCATTGTTTGCCTTGGTTAATCCAAAAAAGTTCTTTGAACGAGGTGTTCCGATAATGAGGAGAATGTTGCCACCACAAGATGCTGTTGATTATTATACAAATCCTAAAAATCGTGGATATTTGGCAGATCCAGATGAAATCAGTAAGGAAAGGCAAGTCCTTGCTCAAAAGTATGGGTATGAATTACCAAAAATCGAGGATGATCCTGATTATGAAATGTTGACGAGAACAAAAGACCCACGTCAGGTATTCTTTGGTCTAGAAAGTGGTTGGGTCGTGAGTTTGAAAGACAAGGCAATTATTAAACCAGTGAACGATGAAACGAAACAACAAGTTGTTCAATAATATAGTCAAATAAAAAATTCTTAGTGTTAATGTTGAAATAGTTGAAAAAAAATAAACATTTTTAAATTGAACCTGGAAATGCATTTCAATTTCTCTAAAACAAAAAACACTCATATTCATATTAAATTTTTTTATCATTATTTATTCAAATAATTTCTTCATTTTATTGTATGTATGTATGTTTCATGCTTGACTTCCACGGTTTTTTTTGTGATGAATTGCAAACTCTTCTTAAATGAATTCAATATTTATTATTCAGTAATTATCAAATTATTTTAATTACTTATTTCACGTTACAATTAATCAGTATAATTATAATAATGAATACAATTCGCACTTATATTAATAATAGTTTTTTTTTTTGTTTGATTTATTTTATTTATAAAAAGTTTTTATTAAATTTACATAAAAGAAAACATTTTATTTTCCTTGTTGATTATGTTTCAAATTGATAATTATGTTTGTTTCATTGCAAAAATCATTAAAATTATCTATTTCATTAGACATTTTCATCACTAATAAGAAAATGAAAAAAAAATTAATCGTTTTTAAATTGCTGTGAAAACGTACTGTGAATTTATTGTCCTGTTTAATTTAATCTTTCTTAGGCGGTTGACAATAATTTTCAATTTTCTTGTCGTCCCCCCTCCCTCACTTTTTATTCAAAGGATATTAAATTTGGCAATTTAATTCAAAATAATGCACTTTCTTTAAAAAAATCAGCATCTCCTCCCCCAATTTCACTTGAAAAATAAACCATCAGACAAAAAAATTGAAAAAAATTATAAACCGCCTCATTGAATGATTAATCTAAAAAAAAACACTCATGCTCAATATAAAATTGATTGAAATCATTAAAAGATGACATTGAATTTCACTTTACTTAATGAATTTTATCATCGATTTATCTTTTTTTTTCAAAATGATAGTTTTAAATAAAATTTCACTTGATGTCCAATTTATTTTCATTTTCATCATCATGAGCACACAATCAAGATAAAGAAGGAGAAACAAATCTGTTCAAATGAATATGGCACACCTTTGAAAAATTATGTTATTATCTTTAATCATACTCGGGTTTTTCTTCTATATTTTTCATTGAATATTAAACTAGTGAGGAACGTTGTCACATTGAATCAAAGATAAATTGTATGTGTAATTTAGTGGCTTAAATATGAAAGTTTACACAATGTAAAATTAACTATCCGGTAAATTATGTTACATTTTATTTTATTGTATGGTAAGAATATTAAATGAAAGTTACGTTGAAGGATTAAGAAAAATTACAATTTATGGATCAAATTTGTCATTGAAATGGTATTATTCAAGTTAAAGAAAAACTTTGATTGGACGGAATCTGTACTATTTATGATTGGTTTCAAAAAAAGCATTTGATATCGTCATATGTAACATTCAAGGATGTCTTAAGTTAATGATTTAGTGTTCGTTTAGAAAAGCGTTTCAAAAAAGTAATTGTTTTTCTGGTATAAGTATAATTTTAAGCACTATAGTTCCTGTACATTACATATTTGATTTTTGCTAAGCTAAAAAGTAATTGTATATTAAATGTCCGACATGTAGAATAAAAGTCTCGTTTCAAAGGTATATGTTTTATGTATGTAAATCGTACAGAATAGATATCGGAGGTGGTCCACACAAATTTTTTTTTCCAAAATATGTGTCTAAGCAGTGGTTGATTGCAATTCAAATGAAATGTAAGCTAAGTTTTCTCACTCATCATCATATACAAATGCATTCAATTTCAATGAGAGTTAGGATTTGTTTTTTTTAATAGTTACGATAAATATTATACTTAATAAGGGATTATTATTCATACATGAGACTATTTTTTTGTTATTTGATATCATCATCGTCACGGTATAAAAAATATTTTTAATCTAATTTTATTTTTTTTTATTCTTTGTTTCATGATTTTTACTTTTGTATATTCATATATATATGATGTTGCATATAAATGTGTATAATAATGTTAATAATAATAATAATTTTAATTCAATATACAAATGCGGTATAAAAGCTAATATCATACTAATATATTTTGCTAAAAAATTTGGTTTATTAATGTAATGATTATTTTATTAATTTTTTTATTATCCAAATTATAATTTAATCGTTTTTCTCATATAATTTAATTGTAAAAACTATTAAACAAAAAAATACAAACCTTGATGATGATTTTTAATATAATTTAATGTGATATTTCATTTCATTTAATTTTTTCATATTTTACCGGAAACTGATGAGAAATAAAAATAATATAAAATGATGCACATTTCACAAACGTACTCAAAGTAAAAGTAAATAAACATCTTGTCATATTATTTTTTTATTTTATGTTTTTCAAATATATATTCATTTAATATAAAACACATCTTTTAATATGCAAAATAAAATAAAATAAAATTATTTTTAATACAAATAAAAAAAAATAATAATAAAATAAAATAAATACAATTTTCCTTCATTTATATTAATATTTGTTCTACACTATACATAAAGATAATAATAACTGAAAATGTGTCAACAAAATAATCATCAAAAGCGTGTCTTTTCTTTTTCTTTCACTATTTCAACCAGAAACTATCATAGTATGTAATGAAATTGCATTTTTTTTTAATGAAAAATTATTAAATAAAAAAGAAAATAAAACAAACAAAAAAAAAGATGATTAAATTAAATAAAGGCCATGCTCAAGTTATCATTATTATATTGTATTGTATTGTTATAATATTATAAATCTTCAATTAAAAACTAATTAAGAAGGAATTCAAATCTTATACTTAATATCTACTTAAAACCTAATAATAATCATAATTAAAACTCTTAAGGTAATGTCTAGTATTTAAATTAAATTAATCATAATCTTCATTTAAAAACTCTAATTAAATTTATAATAAATGTACAAAAAAAAGCTTTCATTCAATTTAATATGTTTAATAATAATAATAAAATTAAAATTAAACATATACATTTAATAAAAATTTATAATAATGATCTAAAATAAAATTAATTTAATGATAATGTACGTAACGGCCTATCATCGTTATAATTTCAAACTATATTCGACTCAATTATTATAATAAAATTATCTTCTAATTTAAATGTGTAACAAGGTTCAATTATATTATGTATGTTTGTAATGTGTGTTAAAAAAAATTGAAATTATTATGAATTTGAAGTTTAATTAAATTAAATTAAATAGAAAAATGGTTTTGATTCGTCATCTCACACACATAATTAAATTTATAATTAATTTTTTTTTGATATATTTATATTACGAACTTTGTTTCATTCATTGTTAATCATATTTTTTTTTTTAATATTATGTTTAATATATTAATATTATTTAGTAGCAAATAAATTATAGTAATAATAATCGATATTCAAAATTTTAATTATTGTTTTTTTTTCTTCTTTTTTTTTTGTTGTTATTTTAAATCATATAAATATTGACAAATAATTTTTGTAAATGTTACGTGTTATTAACTAAGTCATTTGTTGTATTATTTAAATTGTTACAATTTGTGGCACCACTATTACTATTACAACTATTATTTGATGATGAGCTAAGACTGTGTTGTTGTTGTTGCTGTTGCTGCTGCTGCTGATGCCCACTTGATTGTATTGATTGTTGATTTGATGATGCATTATTTGATATATGATTTAAATTATTGTAATATGATTGATTAATTGTATTATTTGAGTTGCACAACACCGTATATACAGAATCGACTTGACTTAATTTTTCAAATAATGGTATTAAATCTAATAATTCTGAGTCACATAAGTCGTCAAACCATGATTTAACCGGCACCTTTAAATGAAATAGAAAATTAAGGTCAAATTTATGTTGATAAATTGGATATGAAAACTTACCGCATTATCCGGATGAAATATATAACTGGCTGGCGAATTATCTACAATAACAATTTTTTGCAAATCCCTACCAAGCTTATTTAAATCTTTAACATAATTGCCTCTATGATAAACGCACGATTCTCTAAATAGTCGTGCTCTAAATACATTCCATCTGAAATGAAGAAATAAGAAAAAATTTAAGTGATGAGGAAATGGAAACAATAAACTTTATTTAGAGTTCAAGCTGCTGGATATTTTTCTGAATAAACACACACTCATATGAAAAAAAATATAACAGTAAGCAAATAAATGCATTACTTATTCACCCCTGTTTCATAACGTTCTCAGTGTATGACCGATGTGTGTCGAGATACAATAATAGTAAAGGAAAACCCATAAAATGAAATCATAATAATAAGAGGACATAAAAAAAATAAGAAGATACAAACATTAATGTTCTTTTTTTCATGTATTCAGTTTAAATATGAGCACGTAACTGTATGAAAAGGTTAAAATTTATGATGATTTTTTTTGTCTGTATCATCATCGTTATCATCATCATGATCATTTGTGTTTAACTTACTTATCTAATAAATCAGCAACTGGATCTGCATATTTGGCTAGTGATGCTGTAAAAAGTACACATTCGTATAAATCTCCCATTCGTTTTAAAAATTCATCTACATGCGGCCTCTTCAGTACATAAACTTGATGTACGGTACCATCAATTTCCACTGGAACGATAAAATCCGCATTTGGGATTGGCTAAATTTGCAAAGAAATAAAAAGAAAAGAAAAATAAAGAATGAATAATAATCATAACAAAAAATTATGCGGAAATTTAAAAGATTTTTAATATTTTCTGGTTGATGCACCTTCATTATCATTTTTTACTTTAAATAAGCACACAGTTGACTTTTACAATGTACCACGATTCCCAGGTGATTAATAGTAAAATATTTAAATAAACAAAGAAACCAAGGAAAATACAATTATGTGCTATTATTAGATGGAGACGCCAGGTATTTAGTTAAATATTCATAACAAAACCGGATAAGAACCTTCATCGTCTTGATATTTTATTCATTAATCATGTTACGCGCGTACGCCTGGTTAATTTCAAATGATTCTGGTTTTGTCTGTTTCTTTGTTTTTTGTTTTTTTTTTTTTTTTTTTTTTTTTAATGGAATTTACTTGTTTTGACTGGTTCATGTTATCTAAATTTTGTTTGAAATAAAGGAAAGAGATAAATTTGTATTTTTTTTACTTGAATTTGACTGTTTATCTTTTGATTGTCTTATGATAATTTTGCATGTCTTACTTTAATTACAATTTCGTTATCTTAAAATAAAAATGTCCTTCGTACTGATTCCTTTGAAAATTTGATATACTAAATATTTTGATACATCATCAATCATTGTCATAGCTGATTTCTTTACTCAAACAAAAAACACTCACTCCATCAATTTACTCATTTCATTTGGGCTTTAATATCATCATCGTTCTTATTTACCTGATTTCTGTATATACATTATATACAATATTTTACTTATCTCTACCTTTATTGTATGGAATTTTACTGTGAATATAAGCACAAAATTTATTTGCAATTATTTTATCTTATCAAAATCAACATTTCATCATAGAATTTATTTTATTCTTTTTCACTTTTTTTTGTTGTTGTTTTATTTTGACATGAAACCGTTGATAGTAAAGTAAATATTTAGTAGGGTATATAAACAAAAAAAAATACAAATAAAATAAAAGATTGGTTCACCACAAAGGAATCACAATAAGTTTTGTTATGGGAGTGTAATAATAGTATAAAACTGTTTAATCAAAATAGCTCTAGGCCATGTCAGCAAATAATGGCCATTAATCTGTTTAAAGGTGTGTAATAAAGCACAATATTTTTTGATAAAAAGGATACTTTCTTATAAGCTGCAATTGATTTTATAAGAATAAAATTAACTTAGCAACGATATGAAAAATTTTCATTAAAATATTTACGGGAAATGAACATTTCGTGGAATAAATATCGTGAAGTGTTCAAACGAAAATTTAATAGAAAATATTTTGAACGTTTTTTTCTAGGAAAATTGTCAATTTGGAGTAAAATCATAATTTTGTTTTTGAAAACTTTATCAACGTTATAAAGTTGGAGCAAATTCTTGTTAAAATTGAAAATAAAAACAAATTTCCTTAAAAATGTCATTTTCAAGAAAACAAAAATTAAATGCTTTTTATTTCATCGAATGCGAGTCTAATTCCAATTTTCTCTTATTGGTTTAATTTATGCTTTAATTGTACCCTCAAGAATATTAAAAGCCATTAAATTTAACGACACAATAACAATAAAAAGATGGAAATTTAATATCAAGTTAATATCAAAACGAGACAATTTCTATTTACAAAACAGAATTTGATCGTGATATCAAATGTGAAGTATTTTTAAAGAAAAACACTTTTTTCACCCTTTTTTTGTGTTACTTAACAAAAAACCTTATATACAAATAATAGTAATTTTCCATTGCCAATCAAATTCAAAAAAAAGTGATACAAAGCAAAATCATTTGGAAATTAAAGTGGTCAAAGAGCGTTGTGTGTATTTACAAAATATGTATAAGCAAATAAAAAGTAGGGTTGTGTATCAAAATCCTCATGTTACACCAATTTTCTGGTGCTTTTTATTTTTTTTTTTGTGTAAGATGTGTGTGTAATGTATCAAATGAACATATGAAATGCAATTTACAATAAAAATAAGTCTGATTATAATGGGATTTGTGTTATAAGGACATGATTCTATTTATTCTGTATTTCATTTCAAATAAGATTATTGTTTGGATATCATTTAGGGTAAGTTTTCGATTACAATTTTGATATTTTTTTGGTTTCTTTTTAGTATGATAAGTGATTTACTTGTTTTGTAGTAAATTGGGTTACTTTATGAATAATGTTGCCTTGAATAAAATGAGAAATTATGAAATTTCACCATTGAATGTTGAGAATTAAACTAAAAGTAAAATTCTTAACCACATTTCTAGTCTAGACAAGGAATTTATGTTATGAAACTTGTAAAATTTTTTAGTCAAAGGTAAGTTTTGTTTAATTATGATAATTATTTGAAGAACTTTGTGAAACATTCATGATTTTAACCTATTTATTCCGCGCAACTCTTGTGTGAAGAACCCATGTTCCTAGATTTCAAAAACTTAAATTCAAAGCCAAACGAGAAAAATCGTTTCAAGTAACAAGATCACTAGGCTTAGGTTATCAACGACCTCATCAACGACCTCATCAACGACCTTAGCAGCCTCGGGTAAATGATTTTTAGGTATCATCAACGACTTTTACCCTGATTTTTTTTTGCTGTTTGTGAATTTTTTTCTCCGTGTAAATGTCAAAATCAGTTAGATGTGGATGTATTTAGGCTTTCCTGAAACATTTTTGTATGGGCAAAGTCGTTTTCGTAAGTTCTAGGTAATAGTGACCTGAAGCAAAGTTGTAGAGAATAATTAAAGCTGCAACTTTGCTGAACTGGCCAAGTCGATATTTCATATATTAAAGCCCAAAAATCGACAGCGATGTGAAAAGCATTTTCTGTGTATGAAAATTCCATTCACTTTATCAAAAATAAAAACATGTTTACCAAAAATTTTAATTTAAATTTTTTTCATTGAAAATTCAAAATAACCCACTTTTGCGGTTTCCTTTCTCGCAGAATCACAAAAGAAAACTCTCAATTCCATTTGACATTGTTGACATTTTAATACCGATTAATATTATGATGCAGCTTCATAAACCTTGAAAATCTAAATAACACACCGCATTTTACGTAACTTTTTCAAGGTCTCCAGTTTAGACATCAATAATGGTTATATGTGACATATCGTAAAATGTTGTTGTTACACTTTGATAAAAATAATGCACACACACGTCCATAAAAAAAAATGTATGAGCAATTAATGTTTGCTATGAGTACAAGCACACACACAATTCATCAAAATGTAATAAAATATAATCATATCAACTTACTTAGATTCCCTGAGTAACGCTTATAAAATGTATGAAACAATATTTTTAAATGGCAAAGTGTATTATATTATATTATATAATAAATTGTAGTATAACAGAAGTTACATTGATGAGAGATTATATTTTTTTTTTGTTTTATTATTTTTTTATGATGACACGATATTCTGTCAGTCATGAGTGAATGATTATCGATGTCTAAAGTATCATATGTTCTTGTTTATATGTCCCACAATAATAAATAATAAAAAATAGTAATATAATTATTATCAAGAGAGTGATAAAAGGCATTTTTATACCGGTTTTGTATTAATTTTCATATGAATTTCAAATAAAATGAAACTGTGAGATAATCGTTAATACATTTAATTTTAATATTATTATACCATAACTAAAGTAGGATAATTGCTTGGTCAATTGTTCGCCTATTATGGAAATTTTCAAGGATTATATGAAAAAAAAGTAAGTTACATGTCGTTGGGTGGTATTTAGATTTTCTGTTACAAATAAAATAATAATAAATGGATTTAAATAACATGTGTTACATGTTCTAGTTAAATTTAATATAAAATGAAAATATTTTATTCCAAAGTAGGACAAGGCGAGTTTCCATTTCATGTTATACCATTTTAATCAGGGGCGGATTGATAATTATTAACGGCCGACCGCGGCCCTTGCATTCTGTATGATTTTCTTTAAAATTTACGCTAAACTTAACTTTTATAAGACGATCGACTGCGGCCTTCCTAGAAATCCCGTTTGGCAAATACGACACTGATTTTAATAGTAAATTAATGTTATACTAATGAAAGTACATCAATCAATAAAAAATAAAGTGAAAAAAAAGGAACTTACCTTGAAACTGCTGTGTACTAAAGTTTCATCTAAATCAATTACCATGCACTTTTTATGCATGTCTTGATGCCTAACTTGTGGTAATAAATGTTTAGGTTGACCTTGTAAAGGAGGTGGTGTGATTGAGCCATCAATCGGTGTCCCATTTTGATTTGTTTTTGTCCTAACGGTCCTCCAACAACAAAATAATGATTGAAGGAAGCCACGTTTTGGCGATTTCAGTCTATCTACATCATTTACTATAACAAAAAATAAAACAGTCAAATTAGGTAAAATGCCAGGAAAATAAATTAAATGACAAGGAAACGGATATTAACTAAATGTTATTACATGATAATATCCTTGTAATAATAGAAATGGTGTGTGTGCGAGTTTGTGTGTATTCAATGAAAAGTGACGCAGTGATTTTATTTATAAATATCAATTTTTTTTTCGTAGAATCATAGAAAATGTAATCAAATATCCTTTTGATAGCAAGAAAATACATTTCACAACAAAAAATGGAAAGAAATTTCGTCAACATCTAGGAAATCTACGTCAAAAAAGTAAAAAAATATCAAGGTGCAAAGTAAAAAAAATCACACTTTGATCATTCAAACTTTTCCATTTAATTCTATTAATAGAAAACGTTATTATTATTATAAGTTTGCATAATTCATTATTAATTTCAAGTTAAATTATTTGATATGTTACGTAAATCCATCAATAAAATAAATTCTGTCTTATCATTCTCCAATTATTATTAAATGCTCTATTAAATATTCAGGTTTTTTTCTTTAAAATGATAATAATTTTTAAGTTACTACCATTAAAAACGCAAAGTTTCACACTTTATTCATACCAAAATAGACACATCTATTCATTTATTTGTCTAACAGATTATCGTTGCGTGTCTAGGACTGTTTAAATATAAAAAAATAATTGTTAATTCCAGGGAAATTACATTTTGGCAATCGTTATGTGACTTAATTTCATCTATTGAAATAAAAAGTATGTTTAAATTTAATAAATTTAATGAAAATTGGCACTCTAATTACATATATTTTATTGATAAATGTTCTTCACTAGGTTTCATTCACGCAATTTAATTGTCTAGACAGTTTTTTTGTTGATATTGTTTTAGAGTGTGATGTAAATTAAATGAATTTGATACCAAATCCAGATAGGCCGATTATTTTGAATAGTTTTCTCGTAGTTCTCATGATTTGAAGTCATGTTATTTTATGATTTGAACACCGGTGATCAACATGGGCCCGATGATTTCAATGTCTGCCTAATTTTTAGTGGATTTCGTAAGAAAAAATGTCGGTTTGTCCGCCGTCACTCCGTTTGTCCGTTAACTCCAGAATGGTCCATCGGAGCGAGGTCGGGTTTGTTAGATAGAGGAGGTCATTAGGATGATTTATATAATTTTAATTTTGAGATTTTATTCTAGAGCCTCCAAAGCCTTAAAAACCGTTAAAAAACGGTTAAAAATTTAAAAAAAAATTAATTGTATTCAATGAAACGAGTTCCATCGAAATGCAATTTTCTAAACCGCCCAGTGGTTAGAATTTCCCATTTTAGTTTGTTATTCCAAGATTCAAAAAACTCTGAGATTGACAATTCCTCTTAAAATGAGCTTCTAAAACAAAGACTTAAGTTCGGGGTGGACATTTTTCATATTAAAGCAGTTAAAGCACTTTTTCAGGTATGAAAATATCTGCAATTTTTCGATTTTATTAAATTTCATTTGTAATGATACTCAATTTTCCAACTTTCACATCATTAAAAGCATTTATAAGTTCTGTAAACATTAAAATAGGTTCTCAAATGAAATTTTCATTGAAGAGGTATAACATAACATGAAACAATTATACCAACAACCAACATGAAAGCCCTTGAAATGTGTAATCATTGTAATTATAAAGTTAAATTTGAAATAATTGTTGATTGTTTGTAATAAAACGTGTTTGTTTCAATTATTCTAACCAAGTTGTACTCAAAGGATAAAACGATTAAAAAATTTTAACACCCACATTTAGTTTACAAGATTACACTATATCTAAAAATATCGCTTTTAATTGGGTTAAGAAAATTACTTTCAATTATTCTACAAGCCGATTGTCGATGAGTCTTGGGAGCTTGTCAGATTGGTTTGGATGTCTATCGATCCATATGCAAGCCAAATTGTTTGATCTGCTCAATTTTGATGTTCTTCCTTTTCCTTTGAAACGAACTTTAAATTTGTACCTTCCCAGTTTATTTTCCTCTTTAAAGTAATAACTCACATTTTCCAATTAAATCAATAAAACATACAATCATAAAAAAAAACTAATATCATGCTTGATAATGCGTGATTAAATTCCCTTTTATTAAAGCATAGTCATGCACCATATTGTACTCACACACACATATTTTTCTTTCACGCCCCTCCAATTTTACCCTTCTCATTGTCAGTAATTCTATTTAAAGGTATTTCGATATTAACAGAAAATCGGTCAAATGTGTAAAAACACCATATTTATTTATTAATAGATTTAATAAGGAAAATTCTCCTGGATTTTGATTTGCTTTAAGGCATCATTTTCACGTTATTTTTATTTGATATTGATTTTTTTTCTCTTGTTATGAAATTGAATATTTGATGGGTCATATTGCAGGATATTATTTTGGAGGGAGAAATATTTTTTTTTCTTTTAAATGAGAATCTTGTTTTACTAGAAAACTTTTCTATCATATCTTAATTTTCTCATGTTCTGTTTCAAATCTTTGAATGTAATATGAAAAAAGAAACCTTTCGAGATGGAAAAAAAACTTTATTATTGGTAAAAATTATCTGTATTTTTGAGTGCTTGTTTTCGATAAACATTTTGAAGCATAAACTTTTAAAGTTGAAAGACATTAAAAAAGAAAACTTTTTGAATGAAATATGATCAGTTAGATAAATTTTCACAAATAAACTTGAAATAAACTTCAAATGAAAATAATAATAATAATAAAAATCTGTACAAAATACACATTTTCAATACAATTCATTCCCTTATGCTTTTTTCTTTTACATTCGTTTTCAATTCAATGCGTTTTCCATTATTGTCCAAACAATAATCACATAAGGAGAGCAAATATGGAAAAGGACAAAGAAATTTAATAAAAGGAGGAGATACATGCAAAAAAAATGACACTTAATTTTATTGCTGGATTATGTTGCATTTTCTTTTCACTTGTACCTTGTTTGGATTGCCATTTTTTTTTGTTTACTTATTTATGTAAGATGTGAAAAGAATCATAAAATATTTACTTTAAATGCATTGAATGAAATTTATTCGAATTATCAGAAAACACTCAAATGAAAATAAAAATGTAAATTCACTCATTTTCTTCGACGTCATCAAAATGTGAGTGTTTGTGACTTTTATTAACATGTCATGAAAAAATAAACAAAGGTCAACATTTTTTCATATTGACGTTTATAGTTAAATATTCAAAACACTCAAGCAAGAAAATGTCAAATACATCTCAAAATTTATAATTTCTAGACCAATTCACGTCACATGCCATGGCATGGCATTCAAAAGGTCATTTCAATGTAAAAATATAATTGAGAGATGAAAAATTACTTTAATATGAAATATTTTTGGCAATCAAAAACCATTTCTCACCATAAATTAATGTTCTGTTTTTATTTTTGCATGATCAATGCAATGCATTGACGTAATAAATGTCAATTATACAAAAAAAAATTATTAATTTCATGTTAAAACGTGGACACAACATCAGATTGCATTTATGACTTTAATTGATATGAAATAACAACTGGTAATTCATTTTTATATTCAAATTGAACAAGGATTCAGTTTAAATTTGTATTGAAATAAAAAAAATTGCATTCATGTAAAAATTTTAAGTCATTTAAAATTAATGTAAATTTTCCAATTATGTTTCAGGACATGATTGATGTCAAATCAAAGATGTCTAAGTACATTTAAATGTTATTTTCATCTCATTTCATTTCAGCGTCATTGATGTTATTTCGCGTCATTATAAATTGATAAAGTGTTACAGTGAATTATTTTTGATTTTCATCAATTTCATGTTATTGATCGAAAATTCGTCACTTTAAGTGTTTTTTTTTTGACTTAGTAACATTTAACATAAGTACACTTCCTTTCATTCTACTTCCTTTTTTGTGATGCTTTCTCCTTTTTTTTTGTATGTAAAGATAATACAAAATATTTATGTTTTATATTAAAAGAAACAGTAACAATATTAATAAAATCAAATTTTATATTGATGTCACATCTTTTGAAAAAGACTCCTCTATTTATGTTATTAGTCATAATTTTTTTTTTTACTTTTTATTTAAATAAATATCGACAGAATTTTTTTCCATAAAAATTAAAAAAAAATAATATGAAATGAAAACGAAAGTGATAGAATTTTTTTCTCTCTTTTCACATGAAACAAGAAGAGATGAGAAGAAAACAGAAGACGAAGATGATAAATGATATATGATTGAGACATGTTTGAATTGAAATGGAATTTCTTTATAAAATCACATACAAAGTCGTTAGAAATGTATTTTTGACTTACACGCGTTTATTATTTATTTTCCTATTACATTCGATCAAATTACACAGAACTGTTTTTCTTTTTATTATTTTTATACTTTTATTTTCGTTTTCGTAATCCTCTTCGTCAGTGAAAATGCTTTAAATGATTTAAAGGAAAAAACTCGAGAAAGGAAATTTATGTCAACACGTGTACACTGTAGCTGCATGTAGAATATTTTGGATGAATTTATATTCAGAATATGTAATCCTGTTTATGCGTTGATTCATCACCACGATTGTATTAGAGAAGAAGAAGAAGAGCATTTTTCATGTGAATATCGGGAATAAAATGAAAAGGTGGAAATTTTTATCTTTTTTAAACAGAATTTTATCAATATCTTTCAATTTAAACCCGTATAAAAGTTTATTCATAAATAAAATATTATCTGATATAAAAAAAAAAACATTTTAATGTTATCGATTTATATAACTTTGTAACGGGTTTTTAAAGATAAAGGTGATTTTTATCCCTTTTTTCGGATATGAAAATGAGATTTACGAGACATGTGTCTATGATTCCAAGTGATTTATTTATCGGTTGATATTTGATTTCAATTTACTCTTCTGAAATATCGAATATAAAAAACATGGAAAATTGTAATGGAAAATCTTCCATAACACAACAAAGCAATTCTATTAATATTATTATTTTGAATTTTAATCCAATTATGTAATGTGAAAAGAGCATGTTTATTGAAAACACAAAGTGTCAATGCCATTGCATCACTGGACACCATCTACACAAATGTTATGAACTTAAAACGTATTGAAACCATAATAAATTGTTGCTGTCAACTACTATTAGCTTCGACAACAAAACACAATACAATACAATACAAAAAAAGCATATTATTTACTACTAATGGTCTCTCTAACATTTAACTCCATTCTACACACACAAACACACACAGACACTTTGCAGTTTATTGGAATGTTGTTCTCAACAAAGTCCGTTTGTGTATATGTTAAAAATATCGATTTTTGTTATATGTTAAAATATTTATACAAGAATAAAGCTGACCAGTGTTACAAAAGGATTTTATTGAAAAAAATGTTACATTAAAGCTAAAGAATGTAGCCTGAAAATCATATTCTATGATATTTCGACCATTTTTCAGTTGGTGAGGGAGTGTGCTTCCGGGAATGTAAAAAATTAAATCGATTCTCATGAGAATACAATTTGTAATTTTTATATACAGGAAAAAAAAGTTCAAAGGTCATATTATGATATATTGTTAAAGTTCATAAATCGCATATTTTTGTTGTATTTGTACTCATAATAACACTTTAAAGCCAATTAAGTTCTATGGTCAATATTAAATTTCATGTACAATGACAAAAATAATTGTAAATAGCAAAAAATTGACATTTAACTTGAGATCAGGATCAAAAAGCTACTGTTAAATTTTTTGTTACCCATTCCTTTTTTTTGCCACACAGTTTTTATTATTAATGCATTTCGTAGGAAAATATGCACTATTACAGACGGTTTGTCCGCCGTCAATCTGACACTTCGTCACTGATCGATATCCAAAACTCCGAAATGGTCTCTCGAACGAGGTCGGGGTTTGTGTAAGACAAATGAATTCATGAGGATTATTTATAATTTATTAGTTTTGAGATTGGGTTCCAGTGCCTGAAAACCGTTAAAAATTTTAAAAAAATGATGATTTTTTTGTTGGAAGGCGGAGCTTTTTAAAAGTAACTTTAACTCATTAGCTTAGAGATTAGGCTGAAAGATTAGATTCAGGGATTAGGTTCCAGGGCCTGAATCCAATTATTTTTTTCAAAAATGGCGGATTTTTCAAAAACAATCTCAAAATTTTTAGTTTGGCAAGTTTTTTCAAAAAAAATTCAAAATGTCAAACTTTTTCAAAAATTCCTTAACACACTTAATTTTATTCAATGAAACAAGCTCCATCGAAATGCACTTTTCTAAACCGCCCAGTGGTAAGAATTACTCATTTTTATTATTATTTTTTATTTACTATCATAACACTTTATAACGAAGTTGATATAAATTTATTTTTCTATTTTTAGCACTTTGTGTGTTTGAAAAATTAGCGTCTATGTTATCGACAGCGACATAAATTGATTTTATTTATATGGCAGATCATATAAAAGCATGTTGATAAAAAAAATTATATCAATATATATGGTAATAATAATAACAAAAAAATAAAAGTAAAAAGAAAACATGTGCCGACTAAAATTTAGCATATATCAGTTGAAAATAAAACGTTTGTGAAATATTTTTTTTTTTAAAGATTTTTATTTTGATAAACATGTAAATTTTGATATTTTATCATGAATATGTGAATTAATTATATTTGATTTAGTGTACTTTTTATTTGAAGTTGAATATTCTGAGTTGAGATTAAATCAAAGCAAAAATGTACCAAAAAAATTATTTCAATTTTTACGAGTTTGGATTGGATGAATTTCATAACTGCTGAGCCCTTATCACATTACAATTATATCGAATTGAGTTTCCTCCTTTCATCTGTGTAAAATTTATCATATAATATTTAATTTTTGAAAAGAACATCGCATCACCTAAAGCATCATCAAAAGACACAATAAAGATAATACATCAATGTTTTCATATCACACTCCTTTTGTTTTTCTTCTCATCCCACTCATAATCTTCATTTAAAGCAAATAATTACATAAAAGGAAACAACATATGTTGAAAATATTAAGTTATAAGATTATTTTATCAGCTTATTCAAACTAAATCTTTTGTACATGATATGATGTTATGTGAAATTTAATGAAATTCATACCTTTATGATAAAATTTTGATCGTACAATAAATTGTATTTTGTTTTATTTTGTATTTTGTAGCATGTTAGTCAAGTGAAATTATTACACAAAATAAATTGAATCGAATGAAATCAATAAGATGAAAGTTAACAAGAGGAACTTTAATACGGATTTTCTTATGATTTATTTTGTACAATTTTGTATTAATGATTCATGGAATTTTCCATCATTATTGAAATATATTTTGATAAGGATTCTTATTTTTTTTTAATTAATTTTGTTTTGAGAGGTCAGCATAAAATAACATTAATTATTTTTCCATAATAGGATACCAAATAACTTTTGCTCTTCAAACTAATTACTTTAATTTTAAAATTAAACTCTCAAAGCAATTAAATTTAAATTAAATTGAAAATTTCACATTGAACATTTCCTGGTTGTTATGAAAAATTTTTCCCTTAATTAATGGACGCATATGTTACACAATCCCTTTTAAACTATTATTTTAAAATAAAATAACAACTTAAATAAACTTATCAGAAACTTCTTATCTTGTTATTCAAACAAATGGTGTACATTTTTTTTATTATCAAGGTTAAATTTATTCAAGCATCGTATGTCTTTAGAAGTATGTGTAAGTTGAACAATTTTAATTAAATTTTAGTTGAAATTTATCGATGGCACGCTTTTTCTCTTGATTTAAATGTTATTGTGAAAAATTTGTTGTTACTCCTACGAATGTGAGACATTTGTTCAATTTCTAACTGTATGAAGTATGAAATGTGTTAAAATATAAAAAATCATCACTCACAATGTTACACTAATATAAAATAGTAAATAAGACAACCAACTTATTCTTATCCATTTAAATTTACAGTTGACACATTTATGGGCAGTCGTGTTGAAACAATGTGTTAAGAAGATTATCATCATTGAGAGAAAAAGATGATAATAATAATTTAAATTATGCAGTAGCACAACTAAATTCTAAGTAAACCACCAGCTCTGTTATTTTAAATGAATTTAGATTTGAATAAATGAGGTTCTGTTTACTTTTGTTAAACCTTGTAAAAACAACACGTGTTATTTAAGATTATTTGTGACACAATTTCGCTTATTTTTGACGTCTGCTTGTTTTCTTATGAGATATTCACGCAAAAATGTACTAATTAGCATTTCATTAAGAACACAAAAACAAATAAAGTTTTGTTTAATTTTTGGAAACAAAATAATTACAGTCACGTTTAAGTATTTACACAGGTAAAAGAAGTTCGTGACCAAAATCAATTAATGGAGACGCCTGGTATTTTACTAAGAAATTACTTTAATCGTACAATTTCAATTCAAATCTATTTCAATGAACGACAATTTTGTCTCTTCAATGTCTGATAAAATTAAATTTCAATTACAAATGAAATTTTGTGGTTTTCAGTTACAATGACTTACTTCGATTTATCCTGTTTTCAATGAAATTTAAATTTAAATTTCACCGAAATCGTATATTTTTAGAATACTGAATAACACTTTTTAATATTTGAGACGCAATAACATCAATATTGGTATTACAATGTAACCTGAGATTGTAATTCTACCATGAAAAGGGATAAAATTCAAAATAATTAATCGTTTAAGGTCACTTTCCATTTACCATTTTTATAATTTTTTTTTTTGCAGAACCTTGACATTCAATTTTCATGTCCTTTTATAAATAAAAGCAATTAGCAACTCTTTGTTTATGTTATTCTATGAAAGTGTGTGTGATATTTTTTGATTTCCCCAGGCTTTGTTAAACTGCTTCAACACTAGTCTAGTCACGAAAAAGTAACTGAATGTAACAAAACATTATAGAATTTTCTATTTATAGAAGTTAAAATGAACTTTATTTCCGTTTCCAATTTAGAAGTTGAAATTGTGTGGTAAGTTTTTGCATGACATGTCAAGTGCTTTAATTTTATTTGTACAAAATACTTGCAGAGTTGTTGATGTTATTTCAACACTTTGATTAAATAAGGAGGCAACTGAAAAGAGAAGCTTATGAAGGGTCGTCAAGACTAACCTGAAAAGTAGCTGAATTGGTTAATTCAACGTACGTGACCCGTAACCATGAAATTTCACTAAATTGAGTAGAAAAACACACATTTTAGAAAATGAGAGTGAGTTGTCTGCCAATTAAAGGTAATCCTGATGTTGCCTTTTAACATTTCAGCATAACTCTTATATTTTTCAGAATTTGCTTACACAAGCGATTTGAAGCGAAATAATAAAATGAAGAGTAAACAACTTTTATAATAAAAGACTCCCAAAACAACATTTATGTAAAATTTCTATTCAAAATAATAATAATAAAAAATAAAAAAAAAATAAATAATATAATCCAATTTAACAAGCTCCAACAATTTTATTTTAACATTTTAACGTAATGTTTACAGGTGCAAAAAATAAAAATTATCCGATTTTATGGAAAACAATTCCAATGGAACATTTTAAATGAAAATGCTTAAATATATACATGACTTTACATTTTATTTAATTTTACACGAAGACAATTCAGTTATTCTAGCAAATTTATAATCAAATTGTAACAAGAAACATTCAAGTTAATGTCATGGTATGAAAGTAATAAATTTAATGTAATATATCACATTGGATGCAACATGCGCACAAATAGTGGAAAATACCGGTTAAATTAAGAGTGTTTTTTGTTGATTTTTTTTTGTATGTGTGATTACACAAAGCGGATTATTCTTTCATAGAAATAATTTGATGGGATTGTTTTTTGATAAAACTTAAATGAAATGAAATGAAAAAAAGGAACCAAAATATTTAACGACATGTAATTAAATTGATTGAGTTAGGTGTCGAAAATAAATTCGAATTTTATGATTTTTTCAATAATTCCAATGATCATCCTTTTTTCCTAAATTTTCATTCTAAAAATAGACCCTCATTGATAAAATAAGGGTTTTGCGACAATTCTAATTAAAAAGTTGGTTGGAAATTAAATTAAATTAAATGGAATAATCAAATAAATTTCTTTTATTATGTCTATTAATACCCCATATTTTTTTCCTTCATTTTATTTTAAAAATGTATTTTTTTTTTTCAGGAAAATATTGGTACGAAAAAAATTCTTTAAATAAATTACTTTTATCCTCATTGTTGGTTTACATTATTACTGTTTTACGCAGTACGAAATGTGAAGAAGGAGAAACATTAAGACAATATTTAGCATTAACCTAATAAAAATTTGCTTATTTTTTCTGTGCAAAATAAATGGGAAATGCTTTTCTTATTTTAGTTTATTACATAATTGACTGTTATTTTTTATATTCACAGGTGAAGTAATTGACTGAAATAGAATTACATTTAATCGTATAAGTTAATGTTAAAGTGGGGAATTAAAGGCACTGAATTTATCTGAATTTTTACATGTTAGAAAAATTTTGTATAGACTTTGATGTTAAATTACATTGTTAGTTGAAAACGCCCCGCAAACCGCCCTGCATTATAAGCGTGGACTAGATGAGTGCCCAGATGCGTCAAGATCTTCATCAGCGGAACAAATCACTTTGTATTGCGGGCGTTTTTAACTTACATTGTAAAAGCACATCAAACTTGATTGAACCAACTATTCTACTATTGTCACCACTATTTTTATCAGTATTGATTCAGTGAAGGTCTCTGCCCTGCTTAGCTTTCTGAGAAGGTGTGGTCACTTTCCTGAACTGAACCAGGTCTAGTGAACTGCGTTAGTTTTTTCTCTAGATTTGGTCCCTTCTTCATCAGATATGATGATAATGAGTATGTACAATGGACCCGTCTGTAGATCTGAGCCTGAGTCCGCTTTTGAAATCTGATCTGATCTGATTTTCATCAAAAATTCTGATCAGATTTCAAGTAATGTCATTTGAATTGGATCAAGCCTTATTAAAGTTTTAAATCTTTTTAAGTTATATTCAGTTTGAATTTTAATCAAATTTCTATTTAACTTTAAGTTTTTTCATAACATGACTCAGTATAAGGTGCCATCGCCTATAAAACTTTTAATATTCAAAAAAAAATACACCTTAAATTAACATATTTTCCTTTTTATTATCCTTAAAGTAGTAAAACAAAATTTATTCTAAACCAAAATAACTTTTACTATGATGAAAAACACACACTTTTGTAACAAATGAAATAAAATCGCCTGATTACACAATATTTCAATATAATAACAAGAACAAATAATAGTTTTTCTTTATGGGAAACAGCTTTTATATTTATTACGTAAAATAAAAAAAAAACACAACTTATTGTTTGTTAAAGTCAATAAACAAGAATACTAATTACGATGTAAATATATAAATAATAATAAAAATATTAAATGAAACAAAGCCGGTTTTTTATTGATTTATGCAAAAAAATGTTATAATTAATTATTGAAAAAAAAATTAGCTTACTTAGAATTGTAGAATAATATCACGATACAAAGGATATTAAAAGTTATTACGCAATCAAAAAACAATTGAAATTCATACGCAAAATAGTCAAAATTTGATTTTAAGTGTAAAACAATTATAATTGGATTTGAAAAAAAATTTATATAATATTTTATATTTTCATATTTTTCAATAATATTCATAGAAATTTATTTTTAGTTTAAAATTCCTTTTTCCTTCAAAAAAATATGAATTTTCATTAAATTTCATTAAAAGTTTCCAAAAATAAACATTTATTTTGTTGTAACACTGTATAAATGTCAATTAAAGCGTAATTTTAATTAGTAATTTTCAGTTAAGACTATAAGTGGTGTGTTTTATTAATAAATTTATTTATAAATAATTTTAATGATAAATAATAATTTTATTAACTTTGACATTTATGACTAAAAGCTCCTACGTAATTTAAATATAATTTAATTGTGGATCAGGAAAAATGTTCTCGATTATAAAATTAATGTTTAAAAATGTATTTATCATATTGAAGTCCATAATCACTGTAAATTGTTGCTATTTTATATCTAGGGTTGAACTACCGGCTATCGTTACTTTAAGAACAGCTATCGTTCATTTTGTCATGTGGAATAATTCATTACCTATATAAATTAAAATTTTCTGTACATTCTGTACATTCTATATTCTGTTAAAGACCTGCTTTTAATCGTAAAAGTATCAAAAAACTTGTTAATTTTAATCAAAATCTTTTAACATACACGACAAGGGGCTACGCACGGTAGACGGCTCCACGATCCTATTTTACAATGAACAAATGATATCTTGCATGTATGTAAATATTGTTAAAAAATTATTTCATAATTTGAAACAAATAACAATCATATTTCGAGATTCCAACCACCCATAATTTTTTTTTTGTTTTAATTTATTTTTTTTTCAGTAGGATGCAAAACTAGTAGAATTACAATTAAATCAAATCAAATATTGTTTAAGCATTTGAAAAAATGTCACTTCAATTTTAAAAGTAGGTGTTTTAATTAGTTTCAGGAAAATAAAGCTTGAATTAACTTGACAGTTGAATTATATCAAAGTTATAATATTATGAACAAAGGCAATTAGAAAATCGGATCCTTAAGGGAAATTGAATTATGCATTTAAATTAAAAAAATTTGAACTAAATTAAATTTATCATTATAAAGGTATGAAATTGAATCAAATTAGCACAATTCGGATATCTAAAATTAAAATGAAATAGGTAAAAAAAATCGATCGTCTTTTAATTCATCACCAAATTTCCATGATTCATCATAATTTTAATTATTTATTATCTAGGTCAATAATCGGGACACACAAAAAAGGATACCAACTAATTTATTCTGACAGAAGTTATTGAAGTGAAATATTTGGTGTATGCTTTTAAATTATTTATTCTCTATCAATTTCCTTTCAAATAAATAAACTTAAACTCAAAAGCAGGTGATAGAAAATTCATTATGTGTTCTGAAATTGAAAGACAGTTTGGAAAAGGTGATATACATTAAAATTTTCATTATTATGACAGTTTTGGTGAATCCGTACAATTAAAATAAAATTTATTTAGCTGAAATTTTGAGCTGTGGTCCTTCAACTTTAAAATGAAATTATGAATTATTAACTACTACGATGCTACGAAAGCATCAGAATCAAAAGTGCATCAAAGTGAATTCTCATGCAAATTTGCACGCATGATGAATATGGAAGTAAAAATCCTGACAAAAATCAAAATAGATTATTTAAATACGATCACGCTTAAATTTCGATAAAATGCAAAGAAAAAGCAATGAAAACAAAATTTAAATAAAAATAAATACAAAAAAAAAACATGTGTAATGTACATTTAATTTAGTTGTTTTATACTTGCATATAAGTTATATTATAACATTTTTTAACTACTCAAGGTTAAATCGTTTTGTACAAAAATCTGTGTTTTGTGTTTGTTTCTTTGGTCTGTTTGTACCGCTAACTTTTCACATATTCATGCAATGTTCATCGTAAGGAATTTCTACACAAAACTTTGATAGACAGTACAATGATACACAATTTACTACTGTTATAGTGTGAATCTTACATAATATTTGTACATTTTCTACATCAAATTCGTGTGAATTCTTGCTTTGAATTGAATTTTATTTAAAATTATTCAAAATCGAAAAGACAATGCAAAAAATGTTTGTATTTTCCATTTCTTGTAGAAATTTAACTAGTTCATTTCAAATTTAAGTAGCGCAAAATTGGATCATTAAATCATTTTTATTGAGTTTTTTTTTGTTTACATTTCAATTTAATACACAAAATTTTCAAACACGTGCCTTTTTCCACATCTCAAGATCAAGTTTTAATTTTTCATTGCAATTTTACGCCAACCTACATTATAGTAATTAACAAAGCGCTTATAATTAGTAGTCATGTTGAGATCAATTAACACAAAGGCAAATAAATTGAAGGCATCTCCTGAAATCAATCATACACAAAATTCAAGCAATTTCTTAAGGCACATTTCAAAGTTAATTATCATATCATACGGATAAATAATATTTACATTTAAAATCTGTCAAATATTTGATTAGAGCACCTCAAACAATGATAAAAACAAACAATAACTGAAATAAATATTAAAGCTTAATAATAAGGTGTTACATATAAATTACAGTAAAAATATTATTATTTTGTAATTTGAGACTTATTTTAATCACTTATTATGTTATTATATCGTAATATCATCGCATATTGCAAAAAAATGTATTGTATAATAAGAAAATAATCCAATTTGACCTTTTTTATTACCCAAAAATACTTTAAATTGAGTCATAATCCTTAAAAGAGAATAAAATGTTGCAGTCAAAAAGGGACAAGTACAGGCTAATCTGACATGTACTCTTAAATCAGAGTTTTTGTTGTTGTCTCTTATAAAATATTGTCATATTTCATATTCAAATTCAGCCTATAAATGTCCTTCAATTCGCCATTGCAATGTTAAATTAATTTATTACGTATTGTTACAATGTATTGGAATTTCATTATTATTATAAAATTAATTCTTACTTTGATAGTGATATATTTTTTTTTTGTCATGAAAGGTGTTTAAAATTGAAGTAAATTAAAAGTGAAAACTTGAATTCATATGTGAATGACAGAATGAAGTGTATATGTTAATGAGAAAAGGCAAAAAATAAAGAAACGAGGTGTTACGCTATTTTTATTTCATGATTGTTGTCGACGTCAGAATAAAATTTACACTCCCACACAGATTATTCTTTGACTTTTATGGATAATTCAAGTATCAACTTAATTTTTTTTTTGTTTTAATGAATTTGAATGGAAATGGAACTATTGAGGGCATTTTTTTTGTCAGTCTGTTTGAAATTAAAAAAAATCTAGGAAAAATTTGAACCACTCTGGTGCTTCTTTGGAACCGGACTGAGCTAAGAGTTGTAGTTAGTCATTGTACTCTAGACTCTCATCTCAGTCATTTTGACTCTTGAGATCCAATGTGCTTTGTGTATGTCCCAAGTATGCCAAATTGAGTGGCATGACGCTGGGTGAGTACTTCCCCAGTATTGATTCCATCATAAAAATGAAGGTGTCGGCCCTGCTAAGCTTCCTGTGAAAGTGTGGTCACTTTCCTGAACTGAATCAGGTTTAGTGGACTTCTTATTATTTTAGTTGCTTTTCTAGATTTGTTTGATGATAAATTGGTATGCACTATGGTCCCGTCTGTGGAGATCGCCCTAGAAATCTGATCTGATACTAGTATATCAAATTTGTCAGATTCGAGATTGGCACTCCACTCATCCGAAAATGCACTTTTATCTTCTATTCATAGAAATGTATCATCATTTTCTTTTTCCATTTTTGATATTTATTTGAAATTTCGGTCTCTTCAAGTTATTGTTATTAAAAAAAATGTCCAATTTCGATATAATTTCACTTTCAAAACTCCTTTTCTGGACTGGGAGATGAATATTTTACATCACATTAGTGTATTTTGACTTGTAATTTGATGAAACAACGTTAAACTCATATTTTCTTTAGTAAAATTTTCCATAATTAAACATTAAAAAAAGTTTCGAAACAAACTTTTTATCATTCAAAAGTTTATAATTTTTCGTTATTAATGTTCAATGATAATAAGTTTTCTTTTGAAAGGCAATGAACTCAATATGGCAACTTGTCAGAATTTACTTATCTTTTATCTGTCTTATTATTATTATTATTGCATTCATAGAACATACACATATACATTTATACTCATGATTCACAGAAAAATGTATCCCTTCTTTTTATTCATTTAAGCCCCCGAAGCGAAAAGGCGACAGAAGATAAACAGAAAAAAATATAACATACAGGTAACAAAATTGCAAAAAAAATACATGAAAAGTATCGTTCTGTACATCTCAAAAATATTGTATCATACATTGATGAGTCATCTGTTTTTACCCAAATAAAAGAAAAAAGAAAGAAAAAAAATGATGAAACATTTTGGAACTTAACATGAAACAAGAGTAACAACAACAAAACTACGCAATAACCGAACATTAACTGGAAAAATTTCAATAGGAAATTTTTTTTGTATGTGTGTGTTTTTAAATGTGTGTTTTTAAATGTGTGTTTGTATGTTTGTTGTTACATATGGAACGTGTTTTGATTCTATTTATTTAAATGAAGTTACTTGCACATTTAAGAGGATGACGTCAACTTATTAAATCGCAATAAAATTGAAACATTATTCAAATAACAATAATAATAATAATAATAAATGTATATTTAAACTCAAAAATTTACTCGATAATTTCCTGTGAAATGATTCCATTTAACAATAAAACCCTGTGTGGTTATTTCGATTATTATTTTTATTTATTATTGAAACCACATACAGTTAAATTTAAGTATCATAACATAAAATATTTGTTAGTCATTTTTTTTTTAATATTAATACACACTCACACACATTTACAATACAATTATCAAATCACAACAAACATGTCACACAAAATAAGCTAACAATAATAATAACAATAATCGACACATTTTCCATATAAATATAATATGGTCAGGTTGAATTGTTTGTTTGTGTGGTTTTTTTTTTATTATTATTATTATTAGCAGCAGTGAATGTGATAAAATTCTAGTTTTCAAGTAAAATCCAAATTTCAGTTGAAATGCAATCAGTACAAAAACCTTGATTAAATTAAAAATTAATGAAATTCTATGATATATGATTAGAGAAGTAAAATCTCATTTTAACGTATTTTTTTGCGTGTGTGTTCAATTTTTTTTTTAATTTTGTTATTTGTTCAATGAATTTGTAATCTCAGACAAGTTAATACAAAAATGATTAAAAATATGTGTAATACATTGAAAAAAAACCACTAATTTGAAGATTTGCTTTTCATTTATTTGAGTAGAGAGATATGGGATTTTGACACAGAACCGGTCTTAAAAAAAAATCTCTGAATTGTGTTTACACAACTAACAAATGTGATGACTTTGAAATTTTTCGACGACAACTTTTATCTATATTTATATATTATTATATATTCAAATTTTAATGTACATAAGTGTATTTTAACAACAAAATGTTATTTCAATTTTTTTTGTTAACTTTTGTTAAATTTAAAATGATGCCAAGGTAAGGAAGAGTCTCAATATTATTAGAATGAATATTAATATATAAAATTAAATGTAAAACAAGTAAAAAGAAAGTTTTTTTGCTTTTTTATTATTATTTATAATTATTTTCATGAAATTATTAATTCACGTGCTCATAAAAAATTAACACATTTCAATTTTTGTCTTTGAATGCAAAGGAAAATTATTATAATTTTAACGAGAAATCTGTCCAAACATCTGATAATTTATATAACATTCACCTAATTAAAATTTTGGGGACATTTTAAAATGACATGAAATTAAAATAAAGGAATATCTGTGTGTTTTGTGTACATTCAATAAAATAAAATGAAGACTGGTCGAATGTTTTCACGAGAACGCGAGTTATTTTTAATCTAAATATACAAAAAATTGTATGCGATGTCTGAAAATGATGAAGACAATGTCGAATTTTAAGATTAATTTTTAATGGTTTGAATTTAAAGGTTTTTGTTGACTAGGTATTTGTGATCAATTTTAAAGGTTTTTTAAGCTCATATGACCTTGAAATCAAAAAGAAACCTCTCATCTAGACGTCTTTACTTGTGATAAATATGTTAGTGAATCTTCAATTGATTTACTTAAATATTTAAAATCTAATCCAATCAAAGCAGTTTCAATTGATACTCAATTTTCCATGAAATTGATCAAAATTTGTTATTTTACATGAATTAATTTTACTTTTCACTCTCTCAAAAAAGAAAATTTCACACAAAATCTTATTTTTATGTGTGTATTCAATGTTACATTTCAGAGTTTTTTTCCGAATCATTTATTTATTTTTTGGCAAAAGAGCAATCGTGCATTTGAAGAGGAAGGAACTTGTACAAAAAAAATAAATAAATTACTATTACACAAATATGAGTTGACTCAGGAAATACCAAAGAATATAAAAAATCATATTGAGTCTATTACTGTTCTTTTTTTTAAACTTATGCTTATGTCATAATAAAAAAAAAACACATTCCAAACAATTGATAATCCAATTTAGTCCGTTTTTTTCTTCTTTTTTCACTGAGATTCGCATGTCAAACATAATCTTACATAAAAAATACATATAAACTTTTTGGTAACAGGTGTATTAAAGAATATTTTTTATATTATAATACTCTTTCTCACAAAATAATACATTACTTAATAATATCACTAACTAGTAGAGCACTGACAAAAATATTTCAGTATTTGAATATAAAATAGTACAAAGGTGGTTGCCATAAAACCTTCATCATCATAATCAACATCATACACATATTTTTGTTATTTATATTCGATTGTATAATAATATAAAATATTCTGTATATATTTTTATTTAAATCTATTTTTATATTTATTTATACATGTATGTGATCTTTATTATTTTTATTATTATTATACTTCATTTCCATAATATTCAAGTTGACAAAAACATTCATGATTAGCACATTTTCTTCTCTTTGAACATGAATCTTATTTGAATTTTTATAGAAATATGTCATATGATTATAATTATAATATTATATTATTATGTATATTAAAATAATAAGTTATAATTTTTTTTATTATTATTATAATGAAAATTATATTTCTATAATTTTTTATTCACATGTCAATATATAATTTTTTTCCTTTAAATTTCATGATAAACTTGTGTAAATATTGCGTTTTAATAATAATATTTGTCTTTTAAACATCATCATAATTTAACTTCATATGTGTATATGTTTAAATGTGTAGAATATTATTTATATATGTTATAGATGTATATTATTAATCTTGTAATGTTTATTGTAGCTAAATTTAAACATAAATATTAAATGTATGTGAACTTTATTAAGCACTTTAACTTTTATAAGATTTCAATTTATTCAAATATATTTATTTTTGTTTTTTTTTTAGTAATAATTATTAAACATACACATGTATAAATAAATAAATTTATATAATATGTGTGTCGCAGTACCACTAGTTCTTCATATTATAACATTATTTTATATATTTATATATAAAAATGCGAATATACATGTTCACATTATTATTAGCTAACAAATATTTTAGTTTTTTTTTCCATTTTGATTCTCCATTCATTCATGTATAGATAAATATATGTGTGTATTGTAACACATTCATTCATATTAAAAATATATAGATTCATGTGTAAGAATATAGTACAAATTTTTGTGTTTCTGTGTATTATATTTTTAAGAGAGTAGACGACGACGACGACTTTTTTGTTCAACGCCCATATTTGTTTATCATTTTTTTATTGTCTTTATGATTTTTATTATTACTTTTATTTATTATTATATTACTTTAAATTCATTGAATACACAAATGGAAATTTGATTATAATTATATATGATTAAAAATAAATACCTTTTTCGTTTGTAAATGCGTTTAATTGTTCATCATCGCGTGAAACTTGTGTGATTATTGAATTTGCATCCATCGTGTATAAAATAATAATAATATTTTTTATTACTACTACTTATATTATTTATTAATACAAATATTTTGTTCTTTTTTATCTTTGTAGTAACTTGTGATTGTTAAAATTATTAAAAAATAATATTTTCTTTGACTATTCACTTTGAGAAACACCATACATTTTCTTTTTTTTCTTTCTTGACTCCTACTTATTCCATTTAGTCGCGATTGTATTGATATATTTTTATAAATATAATTTTATTACACACAAACACAATATTCTATTTTATTTACTTTAGGTAAATACACTTAATTGTAATTCAGTTGATTCAATTATTATTATTTATTTTTTTTTTGTTGTAAAAAATACTAATTTCTCCCTTGTTTTATGCATAAATTTCACCTAAAAAAAACCAGACAGTTACAAAAAGTTTAGCATTTATATCCGAAGCACAAAACAAACTGAATGAAAATATAGAATGGATCGTGAATGAATGAAATGAATTGAATTGTCAAAAAATTCGATTCGACAAAAACCAACTCGAAATGTAAATGACTTCCAGATGTCAGTAGCTGTATTTGAATGGGGCTTAAGCATTACTGGCTTTTAGTGTCAAAAAATTCAAATTTATAGAACTTTTCCGTTAATTAATTGTACTCTACTCGACATACGTCAACATGTCAAGTATTCGAATAGAGAAATATTTTTCATAATTTCAAAACAAAAATATTGAATTAAATTAAATTTAAATATAAATTATGGCTGAACCAGATTCCACGACACTTACAAAATATTTTGCTGATGATCCTCCAAGTTTATTTGATGATATTGGTATGAAATTCCACTATGATCAATATATTTTCCTTTAAAATAATAATTTTTCAGCACAACCCCAGATCAGTCTCAATCAAAATGAAACTCCAGTCAAATTCCCTGACGTCTCACATTTGTTGGAAGAAGAAGTGACTAGACCAAGTGTTCCCAATGAAATAATTGACTTTTGGGAGCCAACACCATACACAAATCAGTCAGGAGTTCCTCCTCCATTGACCTTACCTGGAATGTACACCTCAGCAGATTATCAAGATTACATTAAAGAAGTATCAATTGCCTTACTTGGAAAAGTTGAGTCAACTGCCAAACGTTCAGATATCTTATCAGAAAACGACGTTACTCAAGATGATCGTGGACTTCGACAATTAATCTTATCAGGATGTTTCTCAGCTGCACTAAATTTAACATCACGACTCTTGTCAGTGTATGGACAGGGTTATAACAAAGTTGGACAAACATCCAAAAGTACACCACATTCACTGGGACTTTGGTTTACACGTCTTGCACTCCTTTTGAGACTAGGTCAATACGAAATTTGTATTCGCGAAGCTGAGGCATTTGGAAATCTAAATTTTCCTGATATGTATTATGAGTATTATCCTGAATTGTATGCTGGTCGTAAAGGATCTATGGTTAGTTTTTCATTTAGATTATTGATTGCAGAACTTCCCATTTACAAAGGGAGATTACATGAAGCGATGAACAATTTGACAGAACTCCTCGAGACATGTAAGAAAATTCAACGGTATTTTATGAAATCACATCCTGATGGTGCGAAATTTTGGAATACGAGAGTTCAACGTGTCACGCATTCCATTATTAATTGTGCAATATTGAAGAAAGATTTTTATTTGGCATCCGAACTCTTACAAAAACTTATTCAGGAAAATGATGATGATGATGCTGAAGGAAAGAAATCATTAGAATTGGCACTTGCACGAGTTTTGTTACAAAGTGGTGATTTATACAATGCAGAGAATATTTTCAAGAAAGTTTTTGGTGATAAGCAAAATGATATTACAATAATTGAATGTACAAATCGAGGGTTATTGCATGTAGCTAAAGCCGAATTTCAAGAAGCACTCAAATATTTTCAAAAAGGCTTAGAATTGGAACCTAAAAATATTATGGTATGCTATCAAATTTCAAAAACAAATTAAATTCTAAATTGTTTCATTTTCAGCTCCACAATAATGTGGCAGTTTGTCTTTTGTATACAGGCCAACTGAAATTAGCTATCAAACAGTATGAAACGGCAATTGAAATAAATCCAACACAAGCCTTGAACGAAAACTTACTTTTAAATTTATCAACACTGTATGAACTTGAATCAAATAATGCGAGAACAAAAAAATTGGAATTATTGAGAAAAGTTGCTACATATAAACCAGATTTGAATTGTAGTGTCGAAGTCTGTCTTAAATTGGACTACAAAAAACAGGAAGAAATTGTAATAAAAGCTGAGAAAAAAGATACATACGTTGTTTAATAATAAAAATAATCATTTTAATTGAATCCTAAAAATTCAATTTCTATTTTTTTCGTTTTTATAATTATCGTTTTATCAAGTGGCTTAAACGCTTTCATAGCCTTATAAATATTCAATCCAACTTGTGTATTTTTGGGAGCATCATAAATCAATGTTTGTTCAAAAACGTTTTCATCTTTGGAAATTTCATAGCCAGTATTTGCAATTTCTTTCAATGTTTCTTTGCTAGCAAAACATTTAGGAGCTACACCCCGTGCTTCATAATAAATCTTGTCTTTTTTCAATTCTTGTTTCAATTGAGCTTTGCATTTTCCGAACCATATAAAATCAAGTCCTTGTTCAAGATTTTCTTTGATAGCACTTCTATTCTTCAAAATCTCTTCCATAACTTGCTTTTTTCTCATATTACCTTCAAGAGTAAAATTACCAGTACTTGAAACCGTAGTCACTTTTGTTCCTTCCAATTTAACCTTGAATTTATTTTTAAATTCCTCGATATATTCATAACCTTGACCTTCAACATCGATGAATTCAGTTTCTAACCAGTTGCCAGGTAAACGTTGAATTGTCAAAATTGCATTAAAAATAATAGAATCTTTTTCTTCAAGACGTCCAAAGTTTTTGATAATTTTAGTGTTGATCTCATTGCGTTTAAATTTGTATATTTTGCCTTCGAGAAAGTCATCAAATGCTGATGATGCCCCTAAGAGACATAAAGTGACCGTTATAGTCAAAATTAATTTTATTAAAAACATATTTAATTTTTTCGTTTGATATTCAATTAAATCCAAATCGTAACTGTGTCCAAACATGAAATGAAATTTCTTTTATATGCATGATATGAAATTTTAATCAAACAGAAGTTCAAGGTCATTCTTATCCAACAGAAAGTGAATTTGCAAGTAAAAATAAAATAATGAGATTAAATTCAAATATTCGCTTTATTTTGCATTTCAAATGATCTTATTTTGAATGACTTTTAACTCATTATGAGAAATTTTCTTAACTGATTTTTGCATTCAATTTCATTCATTTTTATTTTTTTTTTCAACCTCAAATATAATTACATTTTTTTTTACCTATTCAATAATGTGTCGAGACAATATCAAAATTGAAACTTAAAAGAACTGAAGACTGCTTAAATTTTCATTGAAATTAAGAAAAAGGAAATTCATAATATTTTTGATCATGAATTTCAATATTAAATTAAAATAAAAGTAAAATACAGCACTAAACGTGCAAAATCTACAATTATATAAAGCGTTTTTCTTATCTACTAATTACACTTTATTTAATTTTTATTTTTTAATGTTTAATTAGTGTGCAATTAATCAATTATTTATATTCTTTTTTATAAATTGATTGACTGCGCGCAATAAATAATCTTAAAAGCATCAATATATTTAAATTCATTTTTTATTATTATTATTTAAACTCTATACTAATAATAACTGTATATTAATATTTTATTATCATCATAAAATTAAATTCAATTATTATCTTTTAATTATTTGTTTTATATATCTACGAATTTTTTATTACAGTCTAAGTCCCCAAATTCGACGGTCACTCAATTCGACAGAGCTCTCACTTTCGACATTATAAAATAAGTATTTTTCTTACAAAATAAAATAAAATCTAATTGTTTTAAGCATAAAAACTAATAAAAAGACAAATTTTCCGGTTAAATATGTTTATTTTCGTACTTATTCAATTTGATTTTTAACAAATAAGTAGATTTTTCATCATTTCGATATTTGTTTTTTTTTGCATTCAGATTTTATACACATCAATTTGTGAAATGGCACCGCTTTTCGTAGTAAAATTAATTTCAAAATAGGCTTTTTCAGATCACGTTACTCGCGAAGAACCACAGAAATAGCTTCTTTTTTAAATCCGGAGGTTTAACACTTTGTATTGATATTACACGGAAAATTTTACCTATTTCTTGGTAATTATCATTTTTCTGTTGATGTTTAACCGGAATCTTTCTGCCTTTGCTCATAAAACGTGGATTTTTCATGTTAATTTTATAAAAAATACTATTTAAGTAATTTGTTTCATGTTATATTACGCTTTTCGACGTGTCGAATTTAGGAACCTCAGTGCACACTTTTCGTACACTTTTGTTTTTGTCGTTTATCGAATTTGGGGACTTAGACTGTAATTATTAATTTTATTTTATATGTAAGTTTAGTGTATTTTTAGTTAAATTTGACTTTAAGATTAAATTTTAAAGTCAAACATAAATTTCTATTAAATTTTAGTAAGTTTTTTAATTAAATTTAGAATTTTATGTATGAATTTTCCAATTTTTTTTTTAGATATAGAATTGATGTTTCTCTATCAGTTTTATTATCAAAGCAACTTCAGATCCAAATAATTGTTGTTAATTACATGGTTACATGGTAAGATATGAACATTATTATGATAAATTTAAATCATACAAATAAATTTGTTTAATTTTATATTAGGCCTAATGAATTATTGTTTTATTCGAAGTGATAAATAAATTTCCATGAACTATCTATGTTTTGACAGAGTTTGATTCCTGAAAAAATATTCTCTGAAACCAGACATTGTTCGATTAGTCATATTGACAATTGTTGTTGTGTAAACTGTAGTTGCAGGTGTTGGTGGTACAGGACCGTGGTGATCCTGTACCAGCAAACCTCATGTTTTCACATATTTGAATACAATGAAAAAGACCAAAAAGCTAATTGCTACAAGAACGAGTGCAGTGGTTATTTTTGCACATGTACCAAGCCCCGATTCGTTTGGATTAAGTGGACGAGCGGTATCTTGTGTTGGTGAACATCGTCTTTTTGTAGCTATGTTGCGTGCTAAATTTGGAAATGCTAACGACTGTGTAAACGTTAATTTGTGCACAGAACCTGTAAGTGAATATGGTCCAACACTACCACGAGCTGCTGCTCTAAATAATGCATATTCTAAATCCAAGGCATCAAATAATGATAATCGACCTGAAAGACCAGATGATCTTCGGCGTTCCGGTTCATTTTGTTGTGATTGTTGGTCCTTGTCTAAACTATGGTGTTGTGTATGCAACCATGGATCTGACAGTCTATCAAAGAAAAAAAATCATGAAATTAAAGTAAATTAGATAATTTAATTTAATACCTTTGATGTGCTCCAGATACATTCAATGCTTGTGCTATTGAATTAAGAGATGATGTCGATGAAGAAGTCGCTGTACATATTTGAATACTATTTATTCCATTTGTAAATTCGTTTGCATCTTCAATCGATGTCTACAATAAGTTAATATAAGAAATTTGTTTTAATTTTAAATGAAAATTACTATCTCACATTATCTGGTGATGTGTGTAATTGTCTCAAGGCCAATAATCTAGCATGGTCTGGATGTAAAAGTGCACTTGATGGTCGTCTATGTTTTCGATCACCAATTGATGGATTGGGAGATCCATGTGGTGTGGTGCTTGGTGAAATTTTATCAGGTTGTGCTACAGGTGAGGGTGATGCTTGTATTGAATCGATTCCCGAATCACCACCAGCATGTAATTGATCACAGAATAATGAGTTACGACGATCCGTTGAATCATCGTGTATAATTGGAAATATAAAACTTTGACCATCGGCTTCACCTCTGATAATAAAACAAAAATTTGAGACATTCATATTAAGTTTAAAAAAAAAAATGAATTACCTTGGTGAGTCAGCAGATGGCCAAACTTGTAATAACGGTAGTGAACATTGAGGCTTTGTCGGCGGACTTTTCGTTATTGCATTTATGCTTGCAGCGTGCTTTGTAGGACTTTCTGCTCCGCCTGAGTCTTCTGATGATGTGGTAATTCTTGGTGTATGCCAAAACTTTTTTAAACGCAATTCGCGTCTTTTTTCTGGTTTCTAAAATTAATTACAAAAAAAATGGAAAATTTTCATCAGAACAGTGCATTTCAATATTTGTTTTCATAATCATCTTTATTGACTTTCATTTTTATTACGTTCAAATAAATTAAGATAAATATTTTGCAAGTCAACATGCATCATTTTCAAATCCACTTAGAGATAACGATTATTTTTGTTTCCACAAACGTGATTGAACAAAAGCTCTCTTAAATTCAAATTCAATTGAAACTCTCTCTTATAAACATTTGACTCTCTCTCTCATCAAAATGAGAAAAAAAAACAAAATTTGTGAAACATTTATTTTTTATTAAACAGATGTTTTGAACTCTCAGTGTCGTGTGGAATATTAAAGTGAGATAACATACAAAGAAGAAACAAGAATAAACATTTTTTCATATTACAAAAATTTATTGTCACTGTTGTTTGTTTATCAAGATATTATCAGATACAATACACAGATTTGGACAGATACAAAATGGATTAAAGTCAAGTTATGAAATAAAATCGTCGGATCAAAGTGAAATTAACTCGTAGGATGAAGAATTCCAGTGAAAGCAAGTCTCAGAAAAAGGAAAATCATGAAAATGAAAAATTGGAAATTTGTGACAAAAATACATTTTACAGTGAAAAAATTCCTCCAGATGGAGGCTGGGGTTGGATCATTGTCATAGCATTTGCTGTTGCTAATGTTAGTTTGATACGTAAATAATTTTTTTTTCAAAATAAAATATGATTCAAATACAGAATGAAAACAAAGAAAAAAAAGAGTGAGTTTGCGCAACTATCCAAATCTCTCAGTATTTGAATTTCGTAGGGCCAAATTAAGTAAACATTTTCTTATTTATAAAACTTGTTTGTATCTCACACAAAAAAATAACATTAAAAGTATATAAATAGATGATTTCACAAATAATGGGAACAAACTGATTTCGTAAAGACAATTTAATCAAAATATTTGTTTACTATTAAATTAGTTTTACCTTTACGATGTACTTTACAAAAAAACTTACAACAATTGACCTGAATTCTTATCACAGATAACAAAAACTAATGAATTTTTCATTTACAGATGCTACTTATGTCCACCGTAAATGTCTTCACACTAGTTTTTAAGGATAAATTTAATGATCTAGGTTTAAGTGCGACGGACACCACATTAATCATTAACTTGAACTCTGTTGTCGGCATGGCAATGGGTATCGTAATCGGTCCAATGTTAAAAATACTAGGTTATAGAAAAGTAAGTTCAATTTTATCTTTGATAATTTCATATCATTTAAAGATAACATACTTTGTCGTCTGGATGAATAATTTTATTATCTTTATTTAAATAGGTGTCAATTATTGGTGGTGCAATATTTGCCCTAGGTATTATCTTTACTGCATGGGGAAATAATGTGACATATTTCATTTGTACATACAGTGTATGTTCTGCAATTGGTCTCGGACTATGCTCATCATCATTTCCATTGGCTGTGAACACTTATTTTAAGGAGAGGAGAACAAAAGCTTTTGGAATTGCAGTAACGATTGCTGGTCTTGGACCTATAATTTTCCCTCAACTTGTATCCATATTATTAAAATTGTATGGAGTGACAGGATGTTATTTGATTATCGGAGGAATATGCTTACATGTTGTTGCAGCAGGACTGTTATTGCAACCAATTAAATATCATTATAAATATGCGACTCAAGAACAACAAATTTTATATGAAATTAATATAATAAACAATGAGGAAAACACCAAAGAAAATTATCAGTATTGTAGGTATTGTATCATTAATCTTCAGGTTACGAACTGAAATCTTATTAAAAATTACTCTTTTTAGCAAAAAATCTAAAATTGAAGACCAAATAAGTGAAAATAACACAACTAAATTAATTGTACCAGTGATAAATGAAAAAAATGAACAAGAAAACGATAAAAATATGATGAGTAGAAAGTCATCAATATCAGCAAGTGTTGCAAACATCGAAGAACTGTATTGTAATGGCCAGGACACTTCAATCCAAAACGCGAATTCACCTAAAAAACATAACAAATCATTTTCAAAAAAACTTGTAAAACTTTTTGATTTGGATTTGTTAAAGGACTTCCGGTTTTTGAATTTACTTATGGGAATATCAATTGCAGTATTTGCCGAAATAAATTTCTCGCTCCTCACACCATTGATTCTATCCGATAAGGGTTATGATAATGTCAGTATAGCAAGTTTCATGTCAACACTCGGTATTGCTGATATAATTTTTCGTTTTTTTGCACCATTTATTGGTGATTGGATGAAACAAAGTGCACAAGTTATGTGTATTTATAGTTTTGTGATTGCAATCATTGGACGAGCAATGGTCATGTTTAGTAGATCGATAACAGAACTTTTGGGAATCGCTATTGGATTAGGTGTGGCCAAAGGGTTTCGATCTGTTTACTTGAATTTAGTTATACCAGCATATTTACCACTTGACCGTCTTCCATCGGCATCAGGCATCCAAATGTTATCAAAGGGAATGATACTCATTTTATTAGGACCATTGTTAGGTAATTCAATATTTTTATAAAAATTTACTGGATACCAAATTTTTATTTTTTTTTTATTTTAGGTGTAATTCGAGATATTACTGGTAGTTATACCAAATGCATTTATGTTATAAACACAGTGACCTTTATAACAGTGTCTATGTGGACAATTGAAATTTTGTACTATAGGAGTAAGAAAAAATCGATGAATTGTCAATTAGAATTCAAAAATACAAAAAACTTATCTTGATTTCATTTCAAAAATCAAATAAAAATGAAGTATTTATGTAACACAATCAAAAAAAGTTTTTTTTTGTTTACTGTTATAAAAATGGAAACGCCTGGTATTTTGATACAAATAAAATCTGAATAATGAAAGCCATTACAATCTTTAAAAACACAGATTTTTTCATTGCAATCTATTTCATGCAATCCAAAAATTGAGTATAAGCGGAAATACAATTTCCATTCTCTGTTAATATTTTATATCTTAATCAAGCATAATCCTACAACATGCATCTGTATCTGCCGTTGCAGGCAAGAACGACGCACCTACAAAAACTACAAACTGAGATATTTGCAGTTTTGTATTTTTCATCAGTTTCTGCTCTGTAGCTCAAGCTCTATTTAATATTTTTAGAAATCAATGGTCATATACTAAAGGTAGTCACATCCTTTAAATATTGTAAGAATTTTTTTTTCATTTTTTTGAGCCTTATTAGGCTTAAATTGAAAAAGTCGTTCTTGCCTGCAACATTTTTACAAAAATATTGCAGGCAAAAAGGACGTTGCATGCAAGAAAGACGCATATCAATGTTTTTTCTATCAATTTCTATAAATTCCTCGTTAAAATGTATAGTATTTGGACGACTATAAGAACATTTATGAATAGATATGTTAATATTAATGTTATAAGTTTTTTTAGCCCAAAATTCGCAATAGACATGCGGGCTCTGTGGATTATTCTTTGTTTGATAATTTTTCGAATATAAGTAAGAAAATTATTGTTCCAAAGCGATGTGAGAGATATCAGGAAATATAAATCGTATTTAAATCGAAAATAATTCCAATTCTACAGATTTTTTACTTGATGTGGAGCCACCCGATGGCTCTGAGAGGGCTTTTAATATAAATTTGGTTGGTTTTTTTCCCAAACACAATGGTGTTGATGAGTATAAAGAACTATAGAAACTTCAATTTTTCAACCACAGTCAGTTTAGGTGTTAGTTTGGACCCTCCAAATGGCACTGAGAGACTTTTTCATAATTTTGGTCGATTTTAGGGCTTTTTTGACAAATTTTTCTAAGCTAAATTCGTTGATGTGTATACAGATAGTAGAGAAATCTGGCGAATTCTATTTGGGTTTTCCATTTGACCCATCAGATAACGCTAAAATGGGGGTTTGAGAACTGGTTTGTGATTTATACATAGAAGAAATTGAAAAACATTAATGAGCTTCAATATTTGAAACATTATAAGATTTAGATTAGTCGGTTTAGCATACCGACTTGTCTAGCAATTAAAAGAAATCAATTATTATCTAATCAATTTCAGTTTTCTAGTACTTTAATGGTTCCAAGTATTTCACCTAATGACTCAAAATTAAGTTAGATCCCACAAGCACACTACCACTATCTTCAATTAGTCAGATTTTCCTTGTAATGGGCTTAAAAATATAGATATTTATATGATATGCGTCTTTTATGCCTGCAAATATGAATATGCGTCGTTTTAACATGCAATTTCTCGAAAACTGCGAAAATTGAGCCATCAAAACTCAGACTTCGTGGAACAAAAAAATTTTTTTTTCGAAGCCAAATGCTTTGATATGATCTTAAATGAGCTTTTTCATCAAAAAGTCATTTTGACCAAAAATGTAGGTGCGTCGTTCTTGCCTGCAGGGGCAGGTATATGCTATGAATATAAAAAAATTTAAATATTGCGCTTCATCTGTATATGGAGAGATTACAAATGTGAGCGCGAATTCTTTTCGTGTTTATGAAAAACAGTTATTCGGCAAGGGGTGTCTTACTGCAAAAATATGATATTACAATTTAAAGCTCGATTGTGATGAAATTCTTATATTAAATTAAAAATGAGAAGAATCGCGAGACAGCCCTTGGCATTCAAACGATATTAAAATTTAAAGTTTAATGGAACAATACAAAAACAATCAAAAAAATTTGTACTTCGAGTTATTCTCATTTTTTCCCTATAATATATTGCATTTTATGTATTGTTTTGACATCAAGAACATTTCTTTGTTCAAGCTACATGAAATTACAGGCTTTTGTCAAGAACATTCTTTTACAGAAACTCTGTTCTAGATTTCTGAAAAAATCCTCTTTGTAAAATAATTTATATACTCTATAAAATTTCTATTGTGTTTATTTTATATTCAAACTTTAAATTGCTTTGTCAATTTATTTCCTTTTATCTTGTTGAAATGCAACTTCAATTTCTTTATAAATGTCAATACAAATGCAAGTGCATTGCTGCAGTGTATAAACAAATGATTACTTTAAAATACAATAAAAATGAAACTCAAATCCTATTCAAGGACCTAAAAGGAAAATTTTATCAATAAATTGCGCATTTTATTTACAATCATCAAGTTCAAATGTTTGAGGTCATTACTCAAAATATTTTGCTTTAAGTGCCACAAAATTGATGAATGATTTGAAGTTAACTTAAAATTTTAGTATCGCGTGACAATAACAACAAAGAACATTTCCTCTAATGAAATTCATTTTCACGTTCACTGTAATTATGATGAAAAAAATATGTTTTTTAGTATTTTGTACTCTTCATTCACCAAAAAAAACTAAGCTGACTTTTTTTGTTTATTTATTTATTATTTGCTTTAGTAAAACTAAATTGTACGCCTAAATCAACAACCGAACAAAAAAATTGAGTGAGAGAGAGAACATAAACTAATGTCATCGTATTTTTATTCAAAAAAAAAATTATGGACATTGGAAAAATGTTTTTATTCATATTTGCATATTGTATTTATTATTTATTTGTTTTTAACCCCAAATTTGCGTGCGTTGCTTTATCCTGATAATTGACTTTTTTCATTCAAACATTTTTATTGCTAGGGAGACTTTTGATTGAGTGAGCTTAATATACAAATATTAATGATTTATTCATGATCGTTATGAGCCCAATTATTTTCAACTTTATTTTTGGCTTCAGTGAATTATTGATTTTCATATACACTTTGATTGGTGAAAACGTTTTCTGGAATTTGTGATGTTTTAATTTTGAGAGATTTTGAGGAAAAACCTGAGAAATTGTCACTACTGACCAGTGTCTATTGAAAATAGTTTACGGCTGCACAAGAAAATTTTATTTTAATTTGGATCCTTTGCCTTGAAACTTTTCTAGCAATTAAATTTCTATGAAAAACTCATAAGTGACTTTTTACAATTCAAAATGCAGATCTGCGTCAAAAACCATTCGGGAATTATGGGTCTTGTCTCTAGTCCGTAAATTGATGGTGGACAAATCGTCTGCAGCAAAAAAAAAAGGAAAATATTTGTTCATCCTTTCAAATAAAATTACAATCAAATATTTATTGATAAACAAATGTCCTTTTCATTTCAATTGGATATTTAGCCAAGCACAAAATTTAAGGTTAATATTATATTAAAACACAAGTCATCCATTTCACAATAGTCTGAATCTCGTTAATTATATTGCTTTGTGTATTTATAAATCTTTTATCCTAACATAATAATAATAATAATAATAAAACATTGCCCAGTCAGGAAAATTAAAAGCATGCATTAATGCTCTGGTCGTTTATTATTTATGACTAAACACACACTTTTGCTTCCAAAATGCTAAGAAAGAAAGAAAACAACACAAATAAATCTTGTTAGACCAAACATATTAAATTGTACGCGCAAGTAATTTGTTGTTTTTGTGTCTGTGTACAAAATGAATTATTCATGTGTAACCATATTTAAAGCTTTTTTTTATCTTTTCTAATGCTAATTTGTGTGATAATTTACTTACACTTGTTTCTTTTTTATTTAAGTCATTTAATGTATGTCCATTCCTTGTCAAAGTTCATTTTTTTGTCCATTTAAAATAAATGCCCCATTTTAATTTCAATGTTTTAATTGCAATTCAATTAATTTACATAATTACTCCAAACAAACAACACATATAAATAAATTTAACCCATTCTACCAAAAAAAAAAAAAATAAACACATAAAACGATATTTGATTTCATTGAAGTGAAACATTTAATTTAAATTTTTAACAGAAAACCGATATCAGTATGAAAATTGGTCGGAAAATAATTGAAAAAATATTTTTAATGCAATTTCAGGCAATTTTCCGCTTGCAATGGACACGATTGATGAATTTTATTTGAGTGAAACTATTAAAAGCTTATGCAATATTTGGTCAATATTCAAATTAAGTGAAATTTATCGATCACATTAAGTTTATTTTATTTTTGTTTACTGATGACGATGATAATGATGATGAGGAAAAAATAAACTGGACCAATTTTACTTAATTTGTATTGAAATTGATTCTATTTTTTTCTTTAAGTCTATTTACAAAAAAAAATTGTAGATCATCATAGTGAACCATATACACGTGTGAACCAGAAAACGAATTTTAAAGAAGGAAAAAAACCAATATTTTTTGAAATTTTAATGATTTGATGTTTTTTCGTACAAGCTCAGAATACTTACAAAAAATGAGCTAAGAAAATTCTACAGACTTTTAATAAAAAAAAAATAATAAATAAAAGAAAAGATATTTATAAATTTTGATGATAAACATTTAAATATAAAAAAAATTATTCTAGGAAATAATGTTAACCAACAATGAAAAAAGATAAAAATAAAATTTATATCTTACCTGCATTATTTTGCAAACAATTATTACTTGTTTTCATCCCCACAACGATTTTGTGCTTATGATTTTAATTTAGATATTTTATTTAAATTCAATGCGAAACAAAAAACGGTCGTTACTTCAAAGAGACACAATTTTTCGGTGGCTTCTATCCATAACATCTAAAATGAAAAAAAAATAAAAATGATCATTTTTGAGATTAATTGAGTTTGTTTTGTTTTTTTTTTGTTGTGTATAAGACAAGAACACAATGATAATAAATTTGATTTAATAAACAAAAACAATTGAATGTGTATTTTTAGTCCACGTTCAACCTTTTAATATTTTTTGAGTAAAGTTTAAATATAAAAAAAATCATTGTTTTTTTCACTCTCTTATCACTATTTACATACAATATTTAAATTAGAATGACCGATTAATTTTTTTCTTCTTCTATCTCATTGAAATCAAGTCACATCTGACTTAGTATTCTCTTGATTTTTGTCTGTTAAAGTTAGATCACAATGTTTCCATTCAAAACAATATTTAGCATTTTTGCTTTTTGTTCGATTTTTAGTACAACAAATGCATTCATCGACGTTGAACAAAACAAAAAGTACATTTTTAATGTGGAATGGTCGAAAAAAGTGACAACAAAAAATGAAAATGCTGATGAAAATATCAATTTTACAAACATTTCTGCTACATTGATAGTACAGCAATCTATTTATGATGATTTGCTGAGTTTTAATCTTATTAATATCAGTATCGACGGTATTAACGGTGATGATGATCCATCAAGAGAACTAGAAAGTGGATTCAAGGCAAAATTTGATGATAAAGGAAAAATTACAAGATTTGAGGATAATGCATTGCAATCATCATTTAGCTATATTTTTAAACGAAATTTAGTTCAATTTTTGTTCAGAGACAACAAAGAATTAATTAAAATACCGTATGAAGAGATAACAGACGATAATAAACGTGTAAATTTGCCAGCTGGTGCATGTAAAATTACTCAGCTTAATATGAAAACTGTGGAAAAGAATTCAATTAAAACACTGTCATATAAAAGCAAGATTCATGGTTGTACTTTATCGGATGAATTTAAGCAAGTGTTAGAGGGAAATTCGATAGAGGCCTTAACAGAAGACAGCACATCTGAAATATCGCTCATTTATGATGACATCCTGAAGCAACAAATTGGAATTCAAACTCATGTTGAATTTGGGATCCAAAAAGGAAATTTAACAAATGTTACGTCACAAAGATTATTAATTAAATTTATTGAGTCAATTGATTAAGTACTTTAAAATTATAGTGAAAAATTAAAGATTTTCATTTAATACTTTCTTTTTATTTAATTCAAGTGACCTTGAAAACAACATGACATTGACATCTCAAAAGACATGGCACAGCTCATTCACTAAGAATTTAAATTGAAAATTTAATTTCCTGGAAAAATTTCTGTGGATATTTTCATGTGAAATTTCAACTCATTGTTGTAATATTTTCCGATTAATTTAATCAAAATATTTTTCTGAATTTCTGGGAAAAAGTAGACATTGAATAAAAATCATATCAAAGGAAAAAACTTGGTTAAATTCATTTCGCATCAAATCTGCACTGCACACACAAAGAAATGGAAACCTGAGTAAAAAAATGTTACTCGCGCCTCCAGTAAGTTGTACAACCTAAATATATAACATGAATACAACACTCTAGGGGTGTTGAGATTGTATTGAACAAAAACATGCATGCAGTAGTATTATTATTTTTATTTGAATTGGCTTTATATCACAACAGACACACACACACACACACAAAATACATGAATACTAACTAAAACGAACAATGTATAATTATGATGATATTTTGTCGGTTCATAAAATATACAAATATGAGCATTGTTGAATATTCAGTCCGTAATTTCCTATCAAAATGTATGTGTGTGTGTGTGTGTGTATAAATAAATAAATAAAAAAAAACAAAAAAACGTAACTTGATTTCATGTTTTTTTTTTCAGATATCTGTATATTTAAACAAGGACGTGAAACACAAATTTATTATCGATATGACGATATTTTCGGTCGATAATTCACTTTTATTTTTCGTTGAACATTCTGACAGTTTTTTTTTATTATTATTATTTCAGTTATTGCAACAGTAAACATACAGTAAAAAATTATACATGAATATTCAATAACGTGTGAAGCGGATGCTGCACACATTATGATCATTGTTTATTTTTAATGATACAAATTTGTTTATATTGGAATATTGGACTTGTATGAAAGAACAACCGAATATGCGAGCAATCACTCAAATTTAATTTTATTAGTTACGCGTTGCAAGAATAAAAAAAAACATTATGACAATAAAAAAATAAACATTGTTTAATGGATGAAATTTATGAATATTGTTTGGCTAATTGAAAAATTATGATCGATGTATTTTTTGCTTATTAAACTCTCAACCCAAAACCAATGGGGCATTAGTGGAAACACCCTTTCGCACTGGCATCTCACTGGTGCCCCACTGGTTTTAGGTTGAGAGTGTAAATTTCAAAATTTTAAATTGAATAAAAACTTCTCTTTCAGGGCAGTGCCCTTTCAAGGTTTTATAAGGAGCTTTCATGCATAATTTTAATTCAATGTCATCTTAATAATCTAAGCCAAAGAAAACACACACACACACAGTGTTTAATTTTCAAATTAAGCACAAAATACCGATTAAAATTAATAGAAACATACACTAATTACTTGAGTAATCAAAAGAACCACATAATTGATAACCGCCAGCTTGTCTGTTGAGTCTGAAATTGTGTGTGTGTTACACCATCACATTAAAAACCATTTTATCACGAACAACAACCAAGAAGAGAATGTGATGCGAATGATTGATGAGACTTGTATTGTATTGTGCTATAAAATATCAAAACTAATTTCCATAAAATTATTTTGATGCGATTAGATCTTAGTTGTAATACATATATAATTTAAAACTGTTTATATATTTAAATGGATCAAATTATTTTAACATTAAACGACAAAACATCACTGATTTAGAGAAAAAATTTAATAACAATAACTAGCACAAACTCACTAAATACCATTGATTTATATGTATAAACTTTTTTCTGCTACTTCTATTTTTTTTTTTGAATCATTTTCACAACACTTAACATTCAAATGAAAATCAAGGAAAATCATAATTGATTCAAACATAAATATTAATTAACTACATTCCAAAGGAAAATTATTACAGAAACTCAAAGGATTAAAGTTATTACATCAAAATAATAACACAACTAATTTGAAACATACAAAAAATATCCAAAATAATATGTTAAAAATCGATTTGAGTCCACTTCCTTTACCGCATAACATATTCTAATGATTATTATTATTATTAATTTTTTTTTATGGTCTTAACGTATATAAAATTTTATTAACTATGATTAGAAACGATGCAATTTAAACGCAACAACGTCTGTAATGTAACTAACTGTTGAAGAAAATTTCGTCTTGTATGAACCTTCTTTTTCTTTTTCATTACACTCATCAACAGTAGCATTCTCACGTAGATTTGTGTCAAATTTAAGCTTATAATCATATATATTTTTATGTATATGTTCAAAATGCTCCATAATCGTGTGAGTATATGTATGAAAATGTTACATTTAAACAAAATTTTACTATACAGTCAGAATCAAAGGTCGACGTAAAAAGTTTGTTAGCATAAGCCTACATAAGCAGCTTACAGTTTCTCTTCAAATATACACAAACACACAGACACACACACTTACATCATCATGATATAGGTAGTTAGTATTGGAAAGGACGCACGTGTACTTTCATCATTTAAGAGAGAAAAGTTTTTTCCTTTGCACGAGACCGCAACAGTTGAGTGTTGTAAATGTGTATTTGGTTAAGCAAGTAAATTATAGTGTGGAACATTTGTGAGAAAAGGTGTTTGGGAATTGTTCACATCAACATTAATAAGTGTATAAACTACAATATAAATATTATGTACATGTGATATGTACTAAAATGATGAAGTGAAAAGTATTTTTTTAACAGCAATAAAAAGTTAAATTTAATACTAAGGATCATTTTTTTGGGGTTTAAAATGATATCGTGTTACAGTTCGTAATTTGAGTAAAATTTTAGTTAAAATATTTAAGAAATTTCTTTGATAAATTATTTTTTCATGTTAAAAGAGGTCCTTTCCAAGCGCGGATACAGGGGGGGGGCGACAGGGGCGATCGCCCCCCTGTGTTGGAAATTTTATAAATTTTATACATGCGGAGCTGCGAAGCAGCGAAGTATTTCATATCAAAATATTTTAAGTTTTAAAAATTAATATTTTATCTCGCTCTCTCTCGAATTGCTATCTCTGATTTTCTATTTTTTTTATACCTAACCATTTTTATATCAATATATTTGAAGTTTAATGATATTAGTGTTCTCAATATGTGACATGTAAAATTCCATGCATGTACATGCATGCTTTATGTCGACATACATGTTAACATGTACTGCATGTAAAAAAACACAAGGATTTATAAAACCTAAGTCAAAAGAACTTATCATTTGGCAATCAGAATGTTTTTATCTCTCTATGCTTTTCATACAGAAATGCGGAGCTGCGAAGCAGCGGAGTATTTGTAACAGAATATTTTTTTTTCTCTCTATGCTTTTCATACAGAAATGCGGAGCTGCGAAGCTGCGGAGTATGAAAAACAGAAAGAGATAAAAAATTATTTTGTTACAAATGCTCCGCTGCTTCGCAGCTCCGCATTTCTGTATGAAAAACAGAAAGAGATAAAAAATTATTTTGTTACAAATGCTCCGCTGCTTCGCATTTCTGTATGAAAAACAGAAAGAGATAAAAAATTATTTTGTTACAAATGCTCCGCTGCTTCGCAGCTCCGCATTTCTGTATGAAAAACAGAAAGAGATAAAAAATCATTCTGATTACAAATGCTCCGCTGCTTCGCAGCTCCGCATTTAGGTATAAAAAAAACCATTCACCAAACTTAAATACTTTTTGGATAGTTTCAACAATTCGTTTATAATTTTTTTGCAAATTCGCCCCCCCTCTGAAAATAACCTGTATCCGCCCCTGGTCCTTTCTTCGTTATTCGTATATTCTTTTTTAATCCCACTCAACATTTAAGAGTAAGTAAGCTTAAACATTTTTTTTTCATTTACTTTTCAACCAAATATTCATCAGAAGGGAGAAATTAAGTACTTATTGTTATTATTTTTATGTTAAATATGAAAGAGGAAAATTATGTGTCATAAAAAATTATTCTTAAGCACGATACTTATATATTCTTTTTCTAATCTTTTATAGTGGTTCCATGTTAAAGCGTAAAATGGAGGCGTCCGGTGTTTTACATTTAATTATGTTCATTTTCAATGTCAGTTTAATAATAAAATGCGTTTTTTTCATATCTTGAGGTTACATCTATAATTTTCTTTTTGTTTTGGGTCCTGTTTTGGTGTTTTTTTTCTTGTTATCCTTTATGCAAAGAAAGACATACAAGACATTGAAATTAAACAAAGGATGAAAAAATCCATTTTATGCATTTAAAATTACAACATTTTTTTTAGTCGCTGTCGACATCGATCCAATTCTTCTTTCGTAAGATGTCGTGACACAGATCTTGATAACCTTGGTATGGAATTTCCGCTCATTATAATTTGCTTGAACATGTGCAAAGGCTTTGATCCTTATATGTGGCATATTTGCATGTTATGATTTTGTTTTTCATTTTATGAAAGAAATATTTAAAAGTATAAAAATGAAAGAACATTTAACATAAAAGGTTGTCCACTAGAGACATATAATTGGTTAAGGCAATTTAGTTTTTTTTCTTTTTGCTCTTAAAAATTATTTTTTTTTGTTTGAAACTCATAATCATAATAAGAAATATTTGAGAAAATTCCAAAGGGTCCACTTTGTTGGGTGAAACAAAAAAATTTCATATCACATCCTTTTATGGTTTTTGTGTTTAACCTAATCGTATCCCCTTTTTTCACTCAAATTTTTGATGCCTTTAAATATGATGTTCGGTTTAATTTTAATTTTGAATGTGAAGTTTCTCTTTAATTCATTTTATAAAAAAACTAATTAAAACTTTAATAACAATTTATTTTCCATAGGAAATCCGAGCAACATTATTGGAATTGTCATTTCATATGAATTCCGTTTGTCGGATGCAGAAAACAATTGAACTTCAAAAAACAACAGAAATAAATGAGATTTTAATTAATTAAAATCGATTTCATGTAGACAATTTCTGTCAAATTAAAAAAAAAAGAAAATTTGATTTTAAACCAGACCATCAGAAGTTGTCCAATTCATGTTTGAAACAAATGTTCAAAATTTACCATAAAACATTTATTTATCTGCAATACAACATAAATTTTATTCATTTTTGGTACAAAAGTTGTGCTAGAGCGATATTCAAAGACAAACTTTAACGTAAATAAAGTGTTCCAAGTAGTTTTATGGTTCTTTTTCATCGTTATCATTCTTCTTAACTTCACACATCTTGTTGTTCAAAGCGAAAGAACATTATTTTAATAAATAAAAACAAACATGTATTAGACAGTAAAATATTACCTACTAAAATACACATATGTGATCTTTTCTTTTCATAACACAATCAAAATTAAACCAGTGTTGCCAAGACTTCATTTATTTAATGCCTGTATAAGGAAAAAAATGCATATTCACTTTTGTGCTCTTGTTAAAATAATTTTTTAATATTCCTATAATAAAATACGACTTGATGCAATTAAATTTGGTCTTTGTGAATGAAAATTAAGCTGAAACAGACAATTTTTTGGAATGCACTCACGTTCACAATTTATTACGATATTTTCTTAATTTTTCATTATTTATGTTCACATTCATGTTTTAACATTATAATGCATTCAAATTCACTTTGCTACTGTTGCACATACACACAAAATGCTCTTCTTTCTGGTTCAGTGAAAGAATATCATGAAAAATGAAATATTATGATATTTTCTCAACAACAAAGATTCTTGATCCTTGTTTCATTAGACTTTGTATGGATGCCAAAAACACAATTTTTTGAGGAGAAATTTCCATTTGAAATAATTTTTTCTTCTGTATACACTGTAAGTTGAAAACGCCCCAAAGACCACCGCACATAATATGCAATGACTAAAAGAGTGCCCATAAAATTCGAATTTATTAACTGGAAATGCGATAAAAATTTCATTCATTCAATGTCCTGTAAGCGTTAATCAAAGATCTCCGTCGCCGGACCAAGTCAATTTGTACTGCGGGGCGTTTTCAGCTTTCAGTGTAGTATTTGTATATTCAAACAAAAACTTAATGTGCATTATCTCAGAAGTAAAATTATACCCTAATGCATTGTTGTACATGTTTTTGTAATGACATGCGAAACAAAAGATTTCCTTTTTACAACAATTATTTCTTTTCTATTCTAGTTTTTTCTTGTTATTTTAACTATTACTGTTACATAATCATTTTTAAAGAGACTACGATACATTTATTTTAATAGTTTTTTTTTGTTTTTCATTCACTGAATGAATGGGATTTAACTTTTTAATCGAGAAACTTCAGCTTTAAAGCTTGTTCATCGATTCAACATTTTTTTAACATTTCACAGCTTTAATTCTCAATTTCAAAGAATTCAAGTCCTTGACAAGAAATGAAATCAAATGACATAAAAAAAAACCTTTCTCATACCATTCATTTGCATAGAATGTCCCAACTTATTGATTTTCTATCTTTGACTGCATCACAATTTTCAAATAAATACAATACAAGGAATTTTATTATCAAAATGTGATGTAACCACAAACCTAAAAAATGTTTTAAAATCGGACATGAAACATAAAGAAATGTATCGATTTCTCATGAACGTAACATAAAATGATCCATTTACTGTCACACAACATTTATCAAATCAGCAAAAATGTTTTGATTTAAATTTAACTCTGTGAAATTGAGTAAAAGTATGAAAAAGGATTTTTCTTATTTCATTTTAATGACAATTTGTAACTGTACATAAATTTAATGTAAAGTTCAATGTGTCCTGTTTTTTGTATTTTTAAAAAAATAACCGTTATTGTTTATTATAAACAAACAACATTCATGATGTCCTAAATATACATTTTTGTGATCCTTCTTTCACTTTTTTGCTCAAAAAGAAAAACATTTTTCATAATCTAAGGGTCAAAAGTAAATATTTTTGTTTCAAATTGTTTATGAATGAAAATAAAATAATAATAATAATAATAACAACATAAATACAAAAAAATGGTAAAAAGTACAGCATCAGCAAAATGATTCTCAAACACCATATTACTTATTTTTTGGTTACACAATACTTTATGGTCTTAAAAGAAAGATTAATACAAACAATCATGTGGGTTGGTATCATATGATATCAAAATGTAACATAGACCACATCAAATAAAAAATTATTTGAATATTTACACAATTTTGTTTGTGTGGGATAATCTCTTTGCTGAGAAGATTTAAATTTTGAATTAGGATAATTTTTTTCTTTTTTGAAGGTAACTAAATTATTTGCTTGGTAATTTTATCCTCACATTCTAAGAATATTTCAACTCACTTTTAAATCATATCGCTTGCTCCGTGCATAAAAAACACTTTGCCTATGTATAAAAATAGGCTTTGGAGGCAAGGAACAAACGATGTAAATAAAATTCATCTTGATTTTCCTATGAAAATTATCATCAAAGGTCACTTTAAACTTCTAATTCAATTTTCCTATAATTCATTAACTGATCACAACACACCTTAAATTGAAGAAAAAAAATCACCACTTCAGTGAGCTTTTTATACATTTTTTTTCTCATTAATAATGAAATTCCATTAATTTAATGGACTAAAAATAGCAGTAATGATTCTTGTTAACATTTATTTAAATCATGAACAAAAATAATCAATCATAATTTTTTATGATGAAACAACTGGCAACTGAAATTACGTCTTTAATTTATTTTCTTTTGTATTTCAATGCAAAATGGACAACATTTCCAATTTTTCTACTTTCATCATTTATTTTTATTTCCTTCTTTTTTTATTTTTATACATATTCAAAGTACTCTACGAAATTGGGTTAAAAATTATCATAAGATAATTTATCACATAAAATACTGAAATTGAATCAATTTATTTAAAGTTAAAGTATATTTGAAGGAAATAACATAAGTGGATTAGTGTTAAAATCATGAGAGAAACATGTGTTTGGCATGTAACCTGTTGAAAAAAGGATAAAAATGTAATGTGTCTATTTTAAAGCACCTTTATTTAAATACTTCTTATGGGAAATGAATATTATTATACAGATAATTTTCAGAATTTTCATTTGATCATCTTACTTTATGTTAACGTCGATTGGTTCACAGTTTAAAAATAAAATATACAATACAAGATTAACGAACCTTGAACTTTTCACCTGTTGGCTTAGCTTCTGCACGCTACATGCTTTTTTTTCTATTGAAGTTTTCCCTCACTATTTTTTTATTATTCTAAAGTGAACACTGAATTGTATAAAAGCATCATGAGATAATTCTGAGTAGCATAACACGCGATATAATGATGCACATACACACACACACACACAGCTGGTTTCAATGAATGCTTACTGGAATGTTTCAAAAATTTTTTTTCATACTTTATTATTATTATATTTCCAGGTATATAAACAATTGTAATACAAAAAAAATGAATTCAAATAAAACCATAAAAGCAAAACACACACACACACACACTGATACATCAAGTCATAAAGTGTATAATAATTCAGATTAAAAAAGATGTGTGATGAGGGAAATGCGTATGATAAATATATATTTTCATTGAAATACAGTCGACACACTTTTTTTTGTGTTGAAATTAAATGACACCACATTCAAAAATATGAAAGTTAGTGCACATAAAAGCAAAGTAACGGTTTTGGTCGATTCACAAAAAGCTATTCAACTATTAAATTACATAAAGTGAAACGAAAATACGATTTTTTTTTTTATAAATGAAATATAACTGTTAGCAATATATATTAGCACCCTATTGAATCTGAATTGTGATCACATGTGGTGTATTTTTGCTCGGTTAGAAGAAAAAAGTCACTGTTTTAACCATATTTATTTGTGGTTTTGATATGATTTATGTTATTTTATTTTATTTATATCCAGACATTGTTTATACAATTCGTGTGACTGAAGATTATTAAGTTATTATTCTAATATAAAATATTTGTCTGTTCATGACGTGAAATTTGGCTTAAAGCATATTTTTTTTATCATAGTATTGGAGTGTTCGCTGCAAACTCTTACTTTAATTTTAAATCAGAATTTTTATCATCACAGATGTGATATTTTTTTATGATAATAATCCGTTAATGGAAATAAATCATCCAGAAAATAATATTATTTCAAAGAAATGTATAAAAAAAATCTGGTTAAAAGTAATGCACACCATTTGCTATCAAAACTTTAATATTATGGTAAAAGGCATCACTTATTTATCCAAACAAATTATGTCTTGCAATAATTTAAGCAAACAAACCGCTAGTGAAAAGTTAAATAAAAGTACATAATTTCTAGAAAATAAACTACTTTTATGAAGCAAGAGAAAAGTTCTCCACAAGTTTTCTCGTTTCTGGGTAATCACTTAATGGATTTGATGTAGGAAAGATGCATTTGTTTGAAAGTGAGATAAAAAAAAAAAGTAATTTTTTTATATACATAATTTACTTTAAAAAGAAAACGACACGTAAAAGAAAAATTTTACTTAAACTTTTTCATAAACATTAACTCAAACTTATACCTTAGGTGTGTGTTTGTATGTGTGTTTTTTTTTTTAAATCGAGCTATAAATTCAATGGAGTCAATTGAATTAGTCTCTGGCGAGTAACATATTTTATTTTATCACTTTTTTATGTAAAAGGAAAGTTTTTTCCTAAACTTATCAAATTTAACCATTATTATTATTATTATTATTGGAAGTGTTTAGAAACAAATTTCATGAGTTAACCTGTGTCTAGTGTTTAAGTTATTTTTATTTATTGGACGTGACAAGGAAGAACATAAAAAAATGGAATCAACTTAAAGTGATTTTACAATGATGATTTCTAATTTAATGTATAATAAATATTGTACCAGATAAATTACAATAAAATGAACTTTAAATTAAATTTCGTTAGAAAAAAAAAATATACAACAAAAATTGACACGTTTTCACAATTAAATAAGATTGAAATGGGATTTAACTAGAATTATACAGCATTTTTCGAACTCAAGGTCATTTACGTTTTCCAGAAATACATTTATTTTTTTTTGTAAATGAAATGACAGAATCATACATGTCATGTTGTGAATGTGGCTCATTTCAAATCAATTGAAAAAGTTTGATATGGAAACGCCTGGTTTTTTTTGAAAATATTTTTTTAGAACATAAACTAAATAAGCTCACAAAATTCAAAAAAAAACGAAATTTTCACTGTTTGAATCATCATTATCATTGGCAATCTATCATTTCTCCTTTTATTAAATATTTGTCATGTGAAAATATGATCAATATCAATTCCAAATTGTATGACAAAAAATAAATAAATATGACTAAATAACATTGAACATAATAACTCAAAACATTCACATTCGATATATTTTTTTTCAAATTCACTGATAAAAGCTATGAATTGTAATCAAAAATATCAATTTCACATGAATATGAATAAGAACATGAAAACATTATAAATAAATGTGAAATTCTATTTTTTTTTCATTTTCATGTATCTATTTTAATTGAAACATCATTTCAACTCATTAAATTAGTTTAAATCATATTTTTTTTTTATAACCGGAGGCAAAACATCGTTTATGAAATTTAGTTTAAATTAAATTTCCGCAAGGATAACTCGCAAATTCATTTTAATAAATTTCCCCTGCCTTATAATAATAATATAATTTTTTTTAATTTTTTTTTATATGTAATTTATATTTAAAAAGAGTATAAAAAAAAATGTTTTCCGTTCACTTTTGTTATTATTGTCATTATTATTCAAAATTGATGAAAATGAAATAATAATAATAACAATAGCAGTTATTTTGAATTTTACTTCATTTTAAAGAGAGTGACAAACAACAATGCAATTTTTATGTTCTTTTCTTTTTTTTTGAATTGTGGGGTGAGTAATGAATATATCATTTTTTCTTGTTTCACCATAAACAAAATGTTTCCGTCTCCTTGTTCCATTAAATGTGGATTAATGTCATTTTTTTATACAAAAAAAAAAATCATGATAAAAATATTTTTTTTTTATATTTTGTGTTTTTTTCCGTAATAAGAATTTTTATGCCTGTTAGAAAAGCTAATCAATCAATTCGTTTTTTTTTCTTTATTTGTAAACCTGACACTTTTTATGGGAATGGGATTTCTGCCTGAATGCTGTTCATCTGTATAATTTTTTTATGCCAAGCATTGAGACACAATTTCATAGCATTACATTTTGTTTGTATTTTTTTTTTTCATGTATCAAATAATATTTTTTTAGTAAAAAAATGAAAAATTTCTATCAAAGTAACAGTCAACAAAATGAAAACCCTTCACTTAATTAAACAAACAGTGAGGATCTGGTTTTGTCAGAACAAAAAACAGATAGATAGAAAACATTCATTTAATAACGCAATCTTTTATTTTTACTATATTTTCGTGTTAACGACCATGATAATGACTGTGACCACGAAAAAGCTAACAGCTTTTCACAAATTTTATGCCTAAAATAGAGTGAACATTAAGGAAATCAAGAAAATTAGTTTTTGAGAGTAAATTAAGAATGAAAATGAACAAAATAAACATGAAATTAAGTCAAACCAGCATTCAAAGCTCAGAAGTGTATACTAATAAAGAATCATTATTATTGTATGAGGTGTCGTGTGACATAATAAAATAATGTTAATTTTTTCGTCTCTGTTTATTTTTCCATTGGAAAAGTACGAAAAAAATGCATCATCAAAGCCAAGCCAAATAAAAAAAGACTCATCATCATTATCATCGACCAGCATTTCACCTTCACCACAAAAAGACCACATTTTCCATTTTAATATGAATCTGTGTATGTGATATTTTTTTAAGTGACATTTATATATTTATTTATTTTTTCTTTGTTAAATTATACATTCATGTTGATGGTTTTTGGCATGGCGTGACAATAAATTTACATAAAAGGACGTTATAATGATAATTATATTGTGAGGTATCATGTTAAATGTTAAAATGGAGTGTATTTTTTTTTTTAAATGTTGGTAAAAAAATATTTGGATTTTAAATTTAAATTTTTTTTTCTCTTCAAACCATCATCATCTCAAATAAACTGATCTCTTGACATCCTATTCAAGAGATATATAAAAAAATAATTCATTTTTTAACTGGTTTTTTATGAATTCAAAGAGGAAATCTTTTTTTAAGTATCGTGGGAAATTTAAATTTGATCATTGCATCACTGTTTGCCATCAGATTAACTTTTTAAGTGGATTCTGGTACTGTTTTTAAATTTAGAGAAAATTTAATATTCAAGTGTTAGCTGAAATGAAGTAAATTAACACAAAATAACAGTACAAAATAATAACATAATAAAATGTAATGGTTTTTCTATTCTCTTTCATTTTCATTCCATTATATGACATAATCGTACGTCTAAATATACAGTGAACATTTAATTCTATTTTTAGAATCTATATAAATGATTCGATGACTTGATAAAATACAGAAAAAGATCTAGTTTTGAATATGCTCAAAATGAACAAAATAGAAAATTGCAGAGTAATGATAAATTTAATTATGTATGTTACATTTGCTTGAATACCATAACATACGAGTAAAAGACGAACAAATATCACGAATTATAAATTACCTATCACTGATTTACCACTTTAATTTCGCCTAAGTGCATTATACACTTAATCATTTGCTCAGCATGCATGTCGAGCAAAAGAACATTTAAATAGAAAATCACAAAAGTATACACACCACCGTCTATAGAATCGCCTTTATGGCTAAATAAAATATTCTACTCATGACTCATGAATGTAAAGTACAATCCAAATCTATTTCATTAACTTTTCAATCGTATAATACGTGAAATGTATTTTACACAATATATTTATAGTAAAAAATTTCATCTAACTGCAGAATTACAACAAACACACCATAAAGATATTTCAAGTGCATTATGCAGTAAAATATAGATATTATACTAAATTCTAAGCTTAACTCAATGAAGTGTATCTTTTTGATGTTCAATATGAACAATATTGATACACAAATCTTTTATCGTATAAACTTTGAATATTAGATTGTGTTATAAAAGTTTCCCAGGCACGTTCTAACCGTATTTGTATCAAATGTGGTCTATGTTGTAATTTTATTTACATTTAATATTGTGTGTAATGTAATTTGTTAGAGAATTCATGACAATTTTTCAAATATTTTGTCATAATGACTTAATTTCAAACAATCTATTGAATATTAACTTGTTACTTTGAATACTTTTGGATTTTGATACACATGAATCGAAAAATTGTTCTTAACCAGTCGTCTCCATTATATTAAAAAAAAATGTTAATGCACAGTCGTTTCCACTATTATAGACATTTTAAATATTTAACCGGTCGTCCCTATTTTTTAAATTGTCAATGTCTTTTAATCTCCATTACAAAAAATTTAAATAGCCAGGCGTCTCCATTAAAAAATTATCATTATTAAATTGAACAAAATAAATTATGATCACTTAATCAAATAATTTACTATAATTTATTTAAACTAATTAATTTATGGACAATCAATTCTGTTCTGTATTTCCTGGCTTCTAATTGTTCTTCTTTTATTTATTTGGGTAATGACATTATGATTTTATTGATTCATTTTTGTTTTCACCTTTGATATTTTCATCATTATTATCTTTTATTACTGTGTTTTCACTAATTGTGACCGAAAATTCAAACAATATTGTGTCATTTATTATTGTTATTTTTTTTTATTATTATTGTCGCCCAAAATCATTAGTGGAAATCGTACACCTGTTATCATTTCCCACTTGTTACAGCTACATTACAGCTGTAAATAAGCTAATCTCTATTTTTTTTTTAGAAATATGTGTCACGGGAGTTAATCAAGCGTGTGGTTAATATAACAATAATATCATAGTCTCATCCGTGTGTTTCGTGACCTGTAAATTTGTTGTTTTTTTTTTAATATTTTTAATATAAATCATGCTATTTATTATTATACCATATCATAAAAGCATCATACATTAAATTATGGGATAACATTATTGTTGGTGTTTTATCACAATGTTTTTCAATAACATGGAAATGACTCAGTCAAAAAAAAAACAGCGATGATCAGGATAATAACATACACAAATAATAACGATAAATGATGAAAAACCACCTGCGTGATATGCAAATAAAATCTCTTGATACTCATGAAATGGAATTCTCTTACTCATCATTATACAATGTAATGTAAATATGTAAAACTTGTAAAAATGAAGAATAAATGATTCACCTGAGTGGGTTCACACAGGTCATGCAAATTAAAGGGAGAAGTAACTTAAATTTGTTTTATTTTTGAGTTTTTAATGTAAAATTTTTAAGAGCATTTTCTGTTTTGCTTATCTTCATTACATTACAATGAAAATATTTATTTACCATTCAATTTGAATTTCATTCATGGTCTTTTTTTAGTTGAAAAGAAAAGTGTAATTATGCTTGTCAAGTAATATTTTTGTCACGCTAGTTTTTTATGTGTCTTAATGTTGTTTTTTTTTGTGCAAAATGGTGGGATGTCATAATATTATAGAGGAAAAAAAAACATTTAATGACTTGGACACTGGAAGAAATTTTTTGTAATTTTCTTAAAAGCCATCACACAAAGAAAATGTATATGAATGGAAATATTTTTTCTTTTTTGACAACTTACTTAATGAAGTCACGTCTCACCCAAAAATATTTGGGAAAACTAGAATAGAATAGTGGCAATAAAACGTTAAATTTAATAATTCAATCAAATTAAAAAGAAATTTATTTTCTCTCAATTGCCTTGTTCAATTTCATTACGAAAAATTAATCACTTAAGTTAAAATGATGGTGAGAAGATCTTTCAAATCCATGACGATAAACTTTCATTAAATTAGCCTGAACTAACAAACTAGATGATAAAAATCAACAACTCTTAAAGTGTTTATGATATGTCACGCACTTTACTTGAACAAGGTCACGCAATTCCACAAGTTAATCTCATAATTTGTTTTTGTTTTTATCAAATTAGTCCATTAAATAACTTTTGAGTTGTTTTGAATAGAATTTTGTTCAGTTAAATTCAAATTTGAAATTGAATGATATTCCTTTAAATTGTCAATTCAATTGATTTTTATTTGTTAATTTTAAATGAATAGGAAAAAAAACTTTGAATTTCAGTTTGTTCTTTGAAATAGACGAGGAAAAACAAATTAAAAATAAAAAAACATTGGAATCCGATTCAAGTTTTCTCTTATTTTATATTTTAAAGTATTTATTCGTCATTATATTACAAATGATCTGAAGAAACATGAAAAATACAATTTTATTCGTCATGTATCCTATTTCTAGATGAAACTTGAAATAAATTGACCATTCAAAGAAAAAATAATTCCATTCCTTCATACAGTCCTTTTTTTATTTTATTTATTAAAGTATGACCTTAAAGAAAATAAAACTTTAATAGATTGAAGTAAAACCTATAAAATTTATGGCCACCCTGTGTCACGTTAAAATTTCTGTTCAAAGGCAGACAATAACGACCTACAGCAGCACACACACACACAAATAAATGTTTATCACATTAAATTACCATTTAAATTAATATATCCGTTGTGTAGCGTTTTCATTGCTTTTTTTTAGACACAAAAGGAATTTGGCATAACTACCATAAGCCAATTATTGTTGTTTCACAAGACAATTTTTCTATGAATTGGACTCAAGAAGGACATTTGAGAAATGTTAAAGTTAATTTTTTTTTAAGTTATGTCAATGATGATGGAAATAAATGTTGTTCCTTTTATTTGATGTTTTTTGCATTCAAGTTAAATTTTTTTTGGATTATAATCGCAATTTAAAATTCATTCAATTAAAATTTCTTGTCGAACTTTTCTTTTAATTGGATCAGTTTACACAAATTTCGCTGATTCAAATCTTATATTACATGAATAGTATGTTACAAGTAAAACATGCATGGAGATAATTCACACAATTTCGGAGAAATCAAATCAATGAGATTATCTCTTAATATTCAGTGTAACAATGGAAACATAAAAAAAAAATGTACCGGAAAAAATATAAAGTCTTTTTGAACATTTTCTAATTTCCGTTATTATTATGAATACAATGCACTTTTCTATCTTTATACACATACAATCAATTATTTTCCGGTTCAGATATTTACAGTTTTTTATTCCATTTTGATGATAGACATTTGAATTGAAATGATTGGCTTATTTTATGCATAATCAAATACAATTCTTAAAAAAAATGGATTTGCATGTATTTTTTTCGTATAAAGATACTGATCTGATTCAATATTTTCTGGTAGAAAATGTAACGTATATTTGCACATAAATTGATATCACTATTTTTTTATTTTATTTATGTTGAGATTTGGAAAAATAAAATCGATTTTGCATAAATTTACATTTAATTTTATAAAGTTTTCGTATTTTGTATGAAATTATTCTATAAAAGAGGTATTTTCTTGTCTAGATTCATTATCTTTTTTTTATGTATTAATAAAAAAGAATATGAAAATAGTTGAAATGGAAAATAAAATACCTTCAAGTAGTTGTTTTTCTTGTACGAAAGTTTTCTTCTACTATTTTTTTTTTTTAAAAATAATAAAAAAAGTGAAATATTTCTTCAAACATTCATTTAAATAAGTTTTCTCCTTAAATATTTACAACGTGAATATAATTTAAACTTAAAAATAAAACCCATACATTAAATAAAACAAGTCTTTATTTGTATTTGTATAAAATTTCAAATTAATTTTATATGACATCTTAAATAAGCTTTAAATTGATATGTCTCTCTACTTGTTGATACAAATATGTGTCATGGTTTTCGTTAAAATAAAACAGTTTCCAACAAAATACAAAGAAATGCTTGAGGCAAATGAAAGATTTACTTGTAAAATGTACTTAATGCGTGACAAAAACAACGTTTAATGTGATTTTTTGTCATACACATTTACCTTTAAAGAATTTCTACCTATCTCTCTCTCGTTCTTTTGTGGAAAAACTTTCAAAGATAAATAAAATTCTTTGTTTATATTTCACATCATAATACACGTAAAACCCATATATGTTTCTACGAAGCTTATGCACTTAGTCTTGTTATGATTCAAAATAACGGTTGTTTGTCATATCATATCATATGCTACTTTATTTTGCATTAAAACTTTTTCCTTTAGACGCTATCAATAGATAGAAGTTTTTGGATACACATTCAATAAATAATGAAAATAGGCATTTGAGACTTAAAAACTTTCATAGAACTCGAGAAATTTCAGAAGAAATTACAAATTATTTATGAAACATTCACATTCACAAATAAAATGTTTACATTTTATTTTTTTGCTCTCTCTTGAATTATCAAAAGTTTTCCATTTTCAAAACATTTCAAAATTAAATTCCTTCTCTTTTTAGTGCATTTCCTAAGTAAAAATGCACTATTACAGACGGTTTGACGCCGTCACTTCGTTTGTTCTTCAATAGTTTTGAGATTAGGCTCAAGATTTGGGCTCCAGAACCTCTAGAGCCTGAAAAACCGTTAAAAGCGGTTAAAAATTTTAAAAATGATTTAAAATTGATTGTTTGATTTTGTTGGATGAAGAAGCTTACTAAAATGAACTTTAACTCATTAACTCTGAGATTAAGCTCAGTGATTGAGATCAGGAAACAGGCTTCAGAGCCTGAAAACGATCAAAAGCCTAAAATGCCTGAGTTTTTCAAATTTTTTCGATTTTTTTTCAAGTATTTTCAAAATGGCGGTTTTTTCAAAATGACGGTTTTTTTCAAAATGACGGTTTTTTTTCAAAATGGTGATTATAAAACTTAACTTTATTCAATCAAACGAGTCCCATCGAAATGCACTTTCCTTAACCGCCCAGTGGTTAGAATTTCCCATTTTTCTATTTTACTTTTTTCCACTGTATTTTAATATCATAATTTTTTTTTGCAACATAATCTCACAATGAAATTGCCTTGTTATAACAACAATAATAATAATAATTTTTATTTGTTGCACTTTAACTTTGTCACTTTTTCATTGTAGTTTTTATGTTCAGAGCTCATTCAAAACTATAACGTGACATTGTTAAAAGTTTTCAAATTTCAAAAATGAATGAAAAAAATTAAGAGAAAAAAAGTTATTCATAAACATAAACAGGAAATAGAAAACAGTTGTTTACAAACAACTTTCAATTCAAAAGTTATGATGATAGGATGAGAGTTGTTTTTTGCAACATTATAAAAATTAATCCTTATATACATAATCCTTACATAAGCCGAATAGGACGATGTGTCACGATTTTATTCAAACACAAATTTTTTGAATTATTATAGACAACTTTTAACCAAACAAATCAACATCAATAACACTTTTCTTATACCAATTTTCCTTGTTTGATAAGAAAATTATGTGAAATTTCTTAACATAAAAATCCAAATGAAATTTATAGTGTGGAAAATATGTACAAAGCAAGACATTTAACATTGAAATCAAAAGAAACAACACCGATGACATGTAAACATGAATATGTCAAATATCATATTATCATATGTCTGTGTGTATGTGGGTGTATGTTAAATGGAAAAGTTGATTGACATATTTATACATAGAGAGCTAATAACATTGAATTCTTTCGTAAGAAAATTTACAACTAAAAAAGGAGACGAAACATAGAACTGAATTGATGTCACATAGATCAAATGAAAGACAAACCCTTTTTTTATTATTATATTATTTCATGGTCTTTTTTTATTTTTATTTTATTTCATAACAGAAATAACAACAAAACCGGTATGACAAAACAATGGAATGGTTGAACTGGAGCATGAAAGAATTTTTCTGTGTATATGTGTTTTTTCCTTATAGACACTTCTTTTGAAATATCTTAGTTTAACATTTTTTTATTGACAGTTCTATAAGTAGAGCTTTAACATGTTATAGACAGAGGATATTTTTATCATAATTTTTTTTCTTTTAATATATATTCCACATTTCATTAAAAACCATTGTGGCGACATACTGTCTACAGTCATAGTATTTTATTTAAATAAAATAAATGAAAGAAAAATACCCTTGTACACATAAAAAAGTGGAACAAAGTTTATTAAAATACTTTAATTAAGAAAATAACAGTAGAAACCCCAAAGAAACTTAAAAAAAAAATAAATTAAACCAAAATTGGTGACCTTTAATTGAAATTCTCTGGTTTCTTTTTTTTTCTAATGTACATAATAAAAATAGACCATGATATTACTTTTTGATCGTTAAAATGTCTGTGTTTCAGTCTTTTGTATAGAATATTTTGTTTTTTATTTTTTTTTATGTAATAATGATGTTAAAGTATGATAATACAGTATAATAAATGGACTGTATCGAGGACGTTTATTTTGAATATTTTAGTTTAATTTTGACTACTTGAATATGAAAAGAATATCAGTAATGTCCAGAAGATAAACAATACTCAAAATAGATATTAAATGGCAAAATGGAAACAGCTGAGACATAATCACATAATGCAATGGAATGGGATTTTATTTCAAGGTCATATGGTTTTCGTATTCGTTTCATACTATCCAAATACTAATTTTAAATTAATTTGAAAATATTATTCCACGAAATGGTAACTATCAAATTTGATTCAAAATAAACTCTTATTCTTAACAATCCATATAATGATGATGATTATATGCGGGTATACCCACCTCAGCCACTTAGTGTTGGGCTTTTTGTGGGCTGTCTTACGACCTACCCAAGATTGTATTCACTTTTCACAATTGGAATTCCTTTTAAGAAGTTGTAAATTTCGTGCAAGTTGAATTCAAATAAGGCTGTTGGATTTATTTGTCCGTTCAAACAACCAAAATACTTTCTTCTTCTATTTTCCAATCCTCTACAAAAGCACAGTATTTGTTTCGCAGTTCCTCTTCACAAATTCTGCACAAGTCTGTATTGCTAAGATGCATGTTTTTCAAGTGTTTGAGCACTCTGGCATGTCCTGTTAGGAATGCAACCAGTACCCTCACCTGAACCACACTCATTCCCAGCAACTCTCTTGTGCGTGCTACTGACCTTTTAGGTATAAAGTTGTGTACATGTTGTGAATGATACATCCTTTGATCTTCCCAATACAAAGTTGATTTGTCAATAAGCCATTCGAATATGGCAGATTTGGCCGTTGTTAATGCGATACCTAAGCAAGGTTCCTCTCCTGCAAATGTAGATGAACCAATCCATATTCCTTTAACAATTTACATAATTTTTTAAGACGTAAGTATATAAAAATATTAAATATTAAATAATTCAAGTCATTGAATGAATTTTTCATTTTAAAGGATGTCGTGACAGGAAGTCTAATTTCAAACACGTTTTGAACATATTTTTTAAAGATCATGTTCCTTCTCACCATTTTTTACACCTTATTTTTTTTTCATGGCCTTGTCATATTTTTATATATTTTTTTTTATTTTAAACATGTCATGACAAAGCCATTAAGTTAATCCTTTTACCTTATTTTGTATAATTATTTTCTCCTTTAAAAAGGTAATTTTTGTTAAAGTTCAACTCTTTTGTACATGCTTTATATAATAAAAATTTCTTGTCCAGGGAATGAGAACCTTAAATTATTTACCATGTAATTTTTATTGAATCAAAATATTTCAATTATTTTAATTTAATTTCATTGAATTTCAGAGGTTCACCAAGCTCACATCAAATTAATTTCATTTCAAACCACGTTATGATTTTTCATTTCATTTTGATGATGTTTTACTTGAATATGCACACCAATAAATTAATTATTTATAAGCAAATGTTACAAAATATGTGTAAGAATTAATGAATACTTAAAATGTGTGTAAAAATAACTTACCATTGAATTGAAGTTGAACGCTGATGAAATATTCATTGAAGAAATGATATCCTTTTACATGTGTAATTCCAATTTTATTATTAATATTATTAATTTTTCATTGTATTTTTATATCACAAATCAAAATCAAGTTCATTTTATTTTTAGAAATTATTATTTTTTATTATGTATTATGATGACAGGAGTATTAATGTCATAAAATTTCATTTCATTTCACACTATTTATTTTTATTATTATTTGTATCACTTAATTTTATTTTATTTTACTATTTTTCCAGTACAATAAATTTAAAAATGTTTTATTTAAATGGATTTAAATTGAAAAACTCGTTCTAAATTCATTTTCTTTAAATGTGTAACATTATTTTCTTTTTCTCAGAACGAAATAACACAATTTTCGAGTAATAATTCATTTTTGTTACGAAACATAAAGAACCGGAACATTTATATGAATATATTTCATGAAAACGTTAATTTTCACTTTTTTTTTATTGTTATAATATTAGAGTTTCAAAGTTTTGTATACTTTTAAAACAAGGAGATGACGACGAAATATTTGTTGTTATTTTAGTATCATCATAAATGTTTCTCTGTAACTAATGAAATTATTATTATTATTATTATTGTTGTTGGTTTGGCCTTATATTCATGTATAAAGTAAAACAAATATTTTACTTTACATTATTAATTTTAGCAGAGTTTATCATTTATTTGTTTATTCTTAAAATTAATATTTAATTTATTATGGAATATGATTTCCTTCCTTTTTTATTTAGATAATTAAATGTATTTTAAATTAATTTTACAAATCTTGAAGATCACAAGGAATATGCTTGAGTGTTGAATGTGAAATGTGAAATTTTATGGAATGGGTATGAAATATTTTTTGATACTTTTCAATTTGCGCAATTTTTCAAAAAATTTCAATTTGGCAGAACTTGAAATAAATATTCAATATAGCGGAAAATGGCAATTTTTCATTATTACCGCCCGTTTGAAAAATTTTTTGAAAAATCGGACATTTTAAGAAAATATGTGATTTTGGGCTTTTAACCGTTTTCAGGCTCTGGAGCTCAATCTCTGCGTCCAATCTTAAAGCTATTGAATTATAGTTCTTTTTTTAGTAAGTCCCTCTATCCAACAAAAAATTAAGCAATTTTTTGAATTCAACAGTTTAAATTTTTTAACGGTTTTTAAACTCTGAAAAAAATCCTAGGAATCTGATTCTGATGATCGAATTTAGCTGCTAAAAAGTCACACAATATTCGATGCATAGACTAAGAAATTTTAATCAACTGAAACTCTTTTTTCACTTGCATCGTCCTAGGATTCTTTTCACATCATTTAACCCATTCAAAATTTAATTGAATAAGTTTATTTCGGTTTTTTTACATTGAAAAAAAAACTGTAATAACAATAAAACTTGTATATCAAACTTTACCATTAATCGTACTTTATTATTATTATATTATTTTAAAGCACATTTTAATTTTCCACAAAAAAAAAAGAAAGTTTTTACATTCCATTCAATTATCTTCAGCATTTAACATAAAAGAACCACAACATTTTACACTTTTAGTTCTATTATTATCTGACTTGTATGTGAAAAAAAGAAATTTAGATCTTAATTTTTATTGTACTTTTATTTAAATTTTATGCTGAATTTAAAAGTGAAACAAAAAAAAACGGATGATGATGGATATGCTTAATTTTAAACAAAATATATCAAAATTAATCAAATTTTTTTCATGGGTATGAAATTTAATATAAAAAGAATCTCTATGAAAAGGGATTGCTTTCGGCCTCTCACGACTTGAATTTGACATGGCTCAAATCTCAGCCATGTCCAATTCAAGTCGTGAGAAGCCAAAATGAATTTTGAGTTTGAATCTGAAGTTTTTTCCAAAGTGACCTTGATTTAGCTAGTCAACCAAAAAAGTGATTTTAGATTGAGGTCAGAACAAATAAATTTAATTTATCACTTAAATAAAATTGACTTTAAATTTTCACACAAAAAAGTAAACTTAAAAATATTTTTCTTTGAACTTTGAATATTTCGGTATCTCATCAGTTTTCGTTCTTTATTTAATTTAAACACGCGATACATAAATAAAATAGGGAGTTACTAAACGCTAAATACCATTGAAATTTTTAATTACTTAACTTTGCCCGGTTTATAAGATTGGTTTTTGGGTTGGGTTATTGCTCATTTATTTATAGTGAATTGCTACCACTTTCAGTGGGTGAAAGTATGCTTTTTTTGGGTCAAATACTGAATTTAATGGCACGTACAAGGAAAATATAATTTTTTTTTTTAATTTGATTGGAAATAATGAATCATTTCTATTTTTATGTACAAAAACTTTTAATTTAATTCCATTTTTAATTATCACTTTGAATATTAAACGGATTTAAGAGTAATTTTAACATTACTATTAATAAACATACAGATACACACAGTCAAATTATTTATTTCACAATATTCTATTTATTGAAAATATACCCTGAAGATACACAAAAACGTCTGCTTTTGAAACGAGACATGAATAATTAATTACAATAATTTTTTTTATTTTCAGTTAACATACATTTATTTAGGATAAATAATAATTTGTATATTCCAAAATTAGTCACATTAACGATATAATTTAAAGTAAGCACCTGTTATTATTTTTTTTTTTAATTATAATAAATTTCAATGTTCACTATATTTTTCATTTATTTAACTTATATAATTATTATTTTTTTTTGTTTTTTACTTCACGATACACACGAAAAAAAGCAAAATATTTAATGAAGTAAATAGAGAGTTGATCAACTGACGACCACAACATCGAAATGCACAGTATATCTTATTTACAGGCTGAACATAAACAGCTAACTGTTGGCTGTTGAACAAAATTTTCAATTTTTCAACACAGATGATACACATACACATGAAATCATCAAACACAAAATTTTATATTTATGTATATAAACAAGTAAAAACAGCAGATTGTTGCTTGTGTCAGGGATGAAAATCGTGAAAAATTCAAATTTATTTAACGCATTTCATGTTAAAATGATAAGAGAAATACTGGTCATGTCACTGATATGATTTTTGTATAAGTATTTGTGCGCTTGTCTCTTTTTTTGTGTGTAAGAGAATTCTCCTTGAACGAGAGTGTGTTTGTGGAAAAACAGTAGAATTTTAAATGCTGCAAGAAAAGCGACAACACAAATACATGTAAACGTTAAGAGCTTTTCTTGTCTGTATATTCATATAGCATAGTATGGTATAAAAAGCTACTTGTAGCGCAAGTAATGCAGATAAGATGATGTGTTTTATGTGCAGAATGTTTAATTATACAAAGATATTATTTTTATTCTGATCCTTCTTATTGTTATTATTTTTTAAATCATAACTCATGTGAGGAATTTAAATACATTTTTTTATATATACTCAACTAATAACAAAATTGAGGTAGCAGAATGATGCTAATAGTATGTTGACAGGCAATCACGATTTTTCTTAATTCCTTAAAATGAAGTCATTTGATTTAGTCATGGAAAATAAGCATGAAATTGTATGATTTTATTTTCTGTTCATATTTGATAAGGACACGTAATCTGACTCATGAAATTGAGCACTTCAACAGTTAATTTGAAAAATTTTTCATGGATCCTGATCACATGGATTTCGACTTTTCTTATCTCACCATTTAAGAACAGGTAAGAGGTTGTGTGGCCAGACCTGGAAAATTAGTATTTCCGAATTTGATAGTTTTCAAAAATGTGAACTATTTTCATATCACGTTTCTCGACTTCGAGTTAATTTCCCTGTTTTTCAATCATCGTTTAAATTCCTTAATAGCATTTCATATCTTTTCTCATATTTCCCAAGAGATTTTAATGTTTATACGAAACTTTCTTATTATTATTTCACCTTAATCGTATGTAATGTTCATAAAATCAACAGAAATATTAAAATTTAACTTCATAGCTTTTTTTTATTATTATAATCGAAAGTGCAACACTCACGTCAATACAAAATGCAACGTAGAATAAAAAAAATACTTTTAAACATAAAATAATAAGACGAGAAGGATGAAAAAAACAAACAACATCATACATGTATATTATAAATATTTAAAGTTTTTGTATATCAAAGTTTAACACAAGAAAAATTTCACCAGAAATTAGGTTTCTACACCTTGTTTCCATTTAAATTTAGAAAAACAAAGAGAAGTCACGAAATAGTAATCATATATGCATTGCATATATGAAAGGAAAAAAAATGCTATGTGTGTAGTTTAATGAAAATTTTTAATGTGCCTTAGACGTGTGTTATCGGTAGTTTAATAGTATAATGAATATTTTAATACAATGCTTACATTTAATATTGAAAATTTTTTTTCCATCAACAAAACATACAAAAAGTCAGTCTGACATGAATCTGGTTTCGAGACACTTACAGAGAACTGCTGCAAGGACGAATGTTATTAAAAATATATTTTATTTAAATTAGTCAGGATTGGTCACATGTATTTTATAGCTGTACATGAAAAGAAGGGAAAAAATTCAATTAAATTACTTTCATATGTAGGGTAAATCCAGACCAAGCCATAAAAATTAATGGCAAATATTATGATAATTAAATTTAATACAGAAGAATTGAAGCAATGCTATGAAGCAAATTTTCCAGGAAATTTTAGATTTATTTCATTATTTCTGTAAGTCCGTTATGTGTAAGTTATTTTCATACTATTTTTTCCCCTTTTGTATGTAAGACAAATTCCAAGAAAAATTTAAAACTATTCAGATGTAAAATTTATTGTCAAGTTCTTGATTTACAATTTTAATAACTAAATTTTTTGTTAAATGATGTAAAAGTTTTTCTCTCCTGATCTATCCTTGACCTGAAATTCATATTGATATAAAGTAATTTTCAAGTTTCATATCACAGAATACCTTAATAAAAATATATACACTGTAAGTTTAAAACACGCCGCAAACCACCCTGCATTATAAGCGTGGACTACAAGAGTACCCACAATAGTTGATTTTTTACAAAGAAATGCGACAAAAATTACATCCATCAAACGCCCTGTAAGCATCAATCATAAATCTCTGTCTGCGGACCAAATCACTTTGAACTTCGGGGAGTTTTCACCTTACAGTGTACAAAATCCGTAAGAGTAGAAAAAAAATTATAACAATTGTCAACATTCATAGGATTAACAAATATTTTTTATCAGAAAGTAAAACATTGTCTCTATTGTCAATCAACCTGTCATTTAAGGGTCATTGTAGTACACTGTAAATTGAAACTGCCAGGAAACAATTCCACAGAGTACACGTACACTGTTTTTTACAAAATTAGTTTGAAATTGTTTAGATTTTAATTCCCTTTTAAACACCAGGGAAAGGTCATCAATCGCCAGGAAGAAATTGGAATAAGTTGAATCTCAATTGGGCTTCACAATGCACACAAATATTCAACTGATTAAAGGAAGAGCAGTCAAGAGTTTTTCAAAGTAATCCATTAAAACTTTAAAGAATTGAATTGTAACAGATACTTTTTCCTCTATTTACTAATGATAAATCACTTTGTATCACATACAAGTATTCTTTACCTATACAAAGAACTGAAACATTAAATAACATCTGAGTTATTGTGCAAATAAAGGAAAAATATAAAATAAACGATATAAGGAAGGATTACAGTAACTAATTCTCTGTACGCTTTGAACGTGCCTCATCTTTTGTGTACACAAAAAGAGCAAATATGTATTATAAAATACTATTTTTGTGTGTAACAGATGCATTTCAGTTGATGATGCTCATTGAAATATGCTTTGAAAAAAAAATGTCAAAAGCACTTGAAATTGAATATGAAATATGTTTTATTAGCATTATCGTTTCATAACTACTTTTATGATACAAAATTATTTAAAATAAATGTATTTAGAGCTCCATCTATGAATGGAATCATTTCAACTTTTCAATATGCATGTTAATTTATTTATATCATACTTATGACCATCATCGTGGCTTTATGAAACATGTTATGTATATATAAAGCATGAATTTCAAGGGTATGGAGAAAGGTAAGTTACATAAATGTTGATGAATTTTAATTCTACTACAAGAAGAAGAGATACAATTTGTATCATACAAAAAAAGTTAAAAAAAAAACATTTATATTGATATGAAAATGAAGGTTAATATGAGAAACGTGACTTTAAGCATTTACAGCTCTTCATTTTTTGATTGGGAACTCTTCAACTTGGAGATGGGAGATTAAATTTCTCGAACTGTAATTGTTTTATATTTTTCGATTAATATTAAGAGGATCAGATGAGTGAACAATCTCATAACCAGACTATTTTTTTTTTCTATGAAACACAAGCTTTGGTACAATAACCTCAAAATTGCAATGAAAAAAGGGTATGATCAATTTATTAGACTAATATACTTGTTTTCCTTGATTGTCATCACACATTTAAGATATGAAAATTAATTTTTTCTTTCAACAATCGATCTTAACGTCTTTTAATAGCGTTTTGTTGCGTTTAATGTACATTTTCTTTCATATTGACGAAAGGTTCCTCACTTATTTTCTAACCAACTTTTTTGAGAAATTTCATGCAATTTAAATTCATTTCATTAATTTTTTCTTAAATTGTCGCTTTAAGCCTACAATCAAAGTTCTTGATGATTATTTTTAAATATTTTTACATTAAAAAATTAAAATTAAAAAATAAAAATAACCGTTTCACGTTAAATTTCAATGAAATAGGAGTACCCCTCTCGGTTATTTCCCACTTAATTTCTCCTTTTAACTATACAAGTCATATATAAAGAAGTGTTTTTTCGGAACGCGATCTTGCGTTTATTGGGAAGTCGGTGCCACATCCAACGCCGTCACTCTTATTAAAATTTTCATCAAATATTTAAATTTAATAAAATAAACATTAAAAAAAAATTAATATTTAATATAATTTTTTTGTGTTATCTTCATCATCATCAGTTTGGGTGTTTATTGTAATAAAATTTATGCATTGACAACGATATTCAAAAGAAAAATACACAAAAAAAAACCACTACTAAAAGTGTAATTTTTATACGCACCTATATGTTATGTACTATACCCACGTAAAAAAGAAAAAAAAATAAATAAATAAAAAGCAACGAACGATTTGTGGTACAAACAGAAAAATAATCGTAATTTTTTCTTGATCACTGCACACAAATCATTCGCTTATTTGTGCTCAAGCGAGATAGTTGATAAATTTTTTTGTGGCTTGCATTTATGTAGGCTTTTTTGTAGTTATTGGGAAAAAAGACAATTTTTAATATACAGAGAAAAAGAAACAAAAAGTAAGAAAATTTCGTGTAAAAATAATTTAAAATAAATGTTTTAAGTGAAAGACAGTTAAAAATTAAAAAAAAAATTTCGAGCACACAACAAATAATTGAAATAAATATTTGTTAAAATAGGAAACAATTAAACTATGGCTAAATTTTTTGCTGTAGCCATCATTTGTGCAGTAGCTATAGCAACAGGTAAGGAGAAATTAAGATTTTTTATTTTAATTTTAAACACTCTTTTAAATTTAAATACAATTTTCAGTTAAAATTATAAAAAATAAAATCAAAATTTAATAATGAAATTAATTTGCATAAAAAAGTGATGTTGATGAAAAGTGAAATTTTTAAGTCGATCTCAAACTACACATATATGTGTATATTTCATTTCATTTTAAATTTAAGTCTCTCCATATTTTTTTTTTGTAGTCTGTGATATAATTTTTTTTTCTTCTTTAATGAATGTAAAAGTCAGAGGCGACAATATGGCGATATCTTATTTTATGTATCAATGAATTTTTTTTTTCTTTTAACAAAAGGTTGTTTTTTTTTAATTATTATTTTTTTTTTAAATTTACCATACATTTAAATAATGTCTCAAAAGAAAATGAAAACGAATGTATTAAAATGTGATTCAACATTCATTTTTTATTATCATCATCTTTCTTTGACATTTTCAATAATTAAGAGACAAAGTTGTTTGAATAACTAATGTATTTATTTATTTTTTATTTTATTTTTTTGTTCAGATAAAAAAAAAAGTTTTATTTCTTTTATTTTATTCAAATATGAAAATTATGTTAATCAGATTGCATATACTGCACTTAAATATCAACGCGTGGGGATTTAAAAATGAGGCTGGTTTACATTTTATTCAAATTTACACATTTATTGGAATAAAATTTAACCGAAACAACAAGTAAAAAGTTTCTACTTCGTCTACGTGTTACAGCACCAAAACAAAAAGGAAAACAAGTGCAAAAATTTTTGTCTTGCATAACAGATAATATGCATGCGGCAATCTATGTCCAAGATTTCATGTATTAATCAATATGTATAATTTATGTTGTTTTTTTTTTGTTGCAAATCAAAAAAAAAAATTAAAAATTATATTAAGTTGAAACAAAATCGAAAGAAAAAGAAATAAAAAGATCACTATTTAAAAAAAAAAACCACAATTCACAAATATTTTGTATAGTAAAGTGTATTTCATATGAAAAATAAAATTACTATAAGCAAATATTGTACATAAAATAAATGAATGTGTGAAAAAACTGGTCTTTGAATACAGCATTTCTCTTATAATAATAATAATAATCAATATAAATTACACAGATATAAATAAACGTATTGCTCGCCTGAGTGACTCGAGTACACACCTTTTAAGATTTTGCTCAGTTAATGGCAGGTAGTAATTTTATTATTTTTATATGGACGTCAATGAATACTATGAAGAAAAAAAACATGCAATTTCACAGCGTGTGACGAAAAGTAATGCAAGCAGTCACTTCATAACCTTTTTGAAAAATCTCCAATTCAATGAAATTTTTGCATTGAGACAATTTTCATAGCAGTGGGATCACTTTTCAATGTCTTAGAGGATCAGGAGACTCAAAAATCCTTATTAATCTTTTATTTGAAGCCATTTAAGATTAATTGCATTCAATTTGTCCTAAATCATAATCTTAAGACTTGAATTAACCTCATTTCATCAAATTCATGTAAAACTTACCACAATTAACATACAGGTTCAACTCGAACTCAACCAGAATAAGCTTTTATTGTAAAACAACTTTGTATTTAAAATATTCATTTCTAGAACCTGACTTACACAAAACCTTCAAGGAAATAAAAACTCATAATACCAGTAAATGATTGTAAAAGTTGCATCACGAACATAAATCATGTCCAATTAAATAATACCAGTAGTGTGTAAAAGTACAGTTTTTTTCTTCAAAAGTATTTTCCAAGAGAGACACATGCCAAATTCGGAAGTAACCTAAGCAAACTTTCTGCTTTCAAATCCTAAAAGCGACCTTAAAATGAATCGATAAAAGAAAAAATAACATTTTTTTAACTTATGGCTCGCCAATTATGATAAAAAAAAAACTATATAAGACTAGGTTACCTTGTCAGTAAACCATCATCATGACAAACATTAAACAACTTATATCACTCATGCATGCATAAATTTCATATTATTAAACCACAAAAAGCCACAAATAGGCATATCACGTACGTAATATATGTGAAATTGTGTTATTTATAATTTTCCAATGCAAAATATGCATTTTACTCTACAAGATACAAGTATTTATTTATGTTAAAATGAAAACAACATTCCAATAGTGTCTGCATTAATTGGATAATTGAACTATAATTGTAAATTGATGCCGTGTATGAAATTTGTATTTAACGAACTTTAATGTTATTTTTACTCAAAATTTAGTATTAAAAGTATTTTTGAATGGAAACGCCTTGTACTTTATTCTTTACATTTTACATTTATTTACAGCTTCCGCAAATGATCGAGTGAAACGACAATCTGACGAGTCCTCAAAAAAAGAAGAATCTTTTGAACAGGAATTGTGTAAAGACAAAGATGCGGGTGAATGGTTTCGATTAGTTGCTGGAGAAGGTGACAATTGTCGTGATGTTATTCAATGTACATCATCGGTATGTAATGCAAAATATAACCAATCCCTTTGTATGTCTCTTATGATGACCATTCACTGTATTGAATAAGGAAATGAAATGACTTTTTCAAGTACATTTTGTATCTCACTTATGTTATTATTGTACTTATTTAAATTGAACCCACTTATAAACGTTATTAATTATTCAGTTTAATGTATTAAATGTGTATTGATGTGTTATATTAAAAAAAAAATATTATATGTTTCAGGGTCTTCAAGCTATTCGTTGTCCGGCCGGTCTTTACTTTGACATTGAAAAACAAACATGCGATTGGAAAGCTGCTGTCAAGAATTGCAAGTCAAAGAACAAGGAACGCAAAGTCAAGCCTTTGTTGGTCACTGATGAGCCATTGTGTCAAGATGGTTTCTTGGCTTGTGGTGATGGTACTTGCATTGAGCGTGGTCTCTTCTGTAACGGTGAAAAGGATTGTACCGATGGATCTGATGAAAATTCATGTGGTAAGTGGGTCACGATTACTATTTCATAACTTTTTTTTTCTTATATCTTAAACATACAATTTTACAAAACATCATCAAGTCGCACCCAATTTAACCTATTGAATTCAATAGAAGTTTTATTGCAAATCATTTTAGCAACAATGTTTTTTTTTAATTTCAACGCTTATTATAATATAACTGATTGCATCGAACATTATTATTATTATATTATGATTATAAAATAAAATGAATCGAGAAAAAAAAAGTAAAAGTTATTGCAACACAATTCCTTCTCGTATAATCTTATTGTTTCTATTGAACACGCGCCAGACAAATGACATTTAAAATTTGCCTGCATCAACATTCAAATGACAAAACCTTTCAGCAACTAAAAAACACCAAGTTTTTAAGGTCAATCATTTTATCATTTCTTGCATCACAAATTCAAATGAAGTGACGATAAAAAATGATTGTTTTTCCCAATTTATGTTAATTTTATTTAATAACATAAATATATGCATTTAAAGTTAATCAAAAAATAAAATAAAAAAAATTATACATTGTAAAATTTTGAAATATTCTTACACAGTATAATTGCAATTGAACATCAAAAATACACAAAGCAGGTTTTAGTTAAACCGCTTGTTCAGACAATTTATTTAATAATATTAAATATTACAAACCTTTTTGATCATTACTCGAATAAGTATGCTTTTAAATACCATATGATGCAAGTTTATATATATTTTTTGACAGTAAAACTGTTAGTTATTGCAATATTTTTCGCGTTAAATTTAAAATTTATATGAAAAGAAAAGTAATTTTAAAATTCAATCAGTAAGCGCATTTTTCTCGTTTCAATTTTTTTCTTCTTTTTAACTTCTCACAACTGAACCTCTCACGGAAATCTCTCTTTATAATTTTTTATTGATTCCTGGAACGGACAGACCTGTTCCTGTCAAAACCCATATAATTTAACATACAATTATTGGAAATAAAACATAGAATAATGTGTATAAAAATCAACTATGATAAAGGAGACAATAACTTGTTATTTTATGTGTAAATGAAATATTATAATAATTTACATGTGAAATGATACCAGTTGGTTGTGAAATAATCGGACTTGAAAAACACTTTTTTTTTTGTTTTGCTGTTTTTTTTTCATTGTAAATTAGTTTAAATCTTTTTTTTTTTGTTGATCGAAAAGTTATTGTATAAGAGTGTTATACATAAATTTGTAGTTATAACTCGTTTATTATGTGAGAGGATTTATGATGCTTTCTTATCATCATTAACATTTTTTGACCATTCAAGGCCTTACCTTTAGTGCATTTTTTAACATGTTATTCAATTATTGACCATTATAGTGGTAAAAATATGACATTGATATTAGAAATGGAAAAAAAAATTTCTGATGGTTGATTATTTTAAGATAAGAAATGAAATAACAACTTTCTTAATCATCTTTCATAATATATTTAATGTGTATTTTATTAATAATTTTTTTATGATTATACAGTTTTTTGTTTAATCTGAATAAATTTTGTATATTTATTATGCATAAATTTTATGCATTCACTCTTTTAAACTTTAATAATAAAACAATTGATATGCAGTAAAACTTTTAAATTAAATTTTTGGGTGGCTCGTGTCCCATTCATGTGTCTGTCCATAAAGAAATTATCTAAATCTTTAAAGGAAACAGTAAAATTTTCATATATTTTTTTAATTAGACTCTGATACCGATCCAAATCGTGCACCACCATGTGATCCAGCTGTTTGTGTTTTACCTGATTGTTTCTGCTCTGAAGATGGAACAACAATTCCGGGAGACTTGTCAGCCAAAGATGTACCTATGATGATTACAATTACATTCGATGATGCCATCAATAATAATAACATTCAATTGTACAAAGATATCTTTGATGGAAAACGTAAGAATCCAAATGGATGTGATATTAAGGCAACATTTTTCGTTTCACACAAATACAGTAATTACTCTGCCATCCAAGAAACACATCGTAAAGGACATGAAATTGCAGTTCATTCAATTTCGTGAGTAAAATTTTAATATTCAAGTTTTTTTTTTAAATATTATGGTAGTCAAGATTTCAGTGGTTTTCTTTTTTTTATTTAATCCTTATACAGTAAAAATACGTAAGAATTGGGAAGGGCTACAATCGTTACAGTTGCTTTCTTTCTTTTATTTTTTTCACCTTTTCTTAAACGTTTCTTTTCTTTCTTTCTAATCTACAGTCATAATGATGATGAGCGTTTCTGGTCAAATGCAACTGTTGATGACTGGGCCAAGGAAATGGCAGGCATGCGTATAATTATTGAAAAGTATGCAAATATCACAGATAACTCTGTAGTTGGTGTTCGTGCTCCATATTTACGTGTTGGTGGCAACAATCAATTTACCATGATGGAAGAACAAGCATTCTTGTATGATTCAACAATCACTGCCCCATTATCAAATCCACCACTATGGCCATATACCATGTATTTCCGTATGCCACACAGATGTCATGGAAATCTTCAAAGTTGTCCAACACGATCACATGCTGTCTGGGAAATGGTTATGAATGAATTAGATCGTCGTGAGGATCCAGGAAATGATGAATACTTACCTGGATGTGCTATGGTTGATTCATGCTCCAACATTTTGACTGGTGATCAATTCTACAATTTCTTGAATCACAATTTCGATCGTCATTATGATCAAAATCGTGCTCCATTGGGTCTTTACTTCCATGCTGCTTGGTTGAAAAACAATCCAGAATTCTTGGATGCCTTCTTGTACTGGATCGATGAAGTTTTGGCTAATCACAATGATGTTTACTTTGTTACCATGACCCAAGTTATTCAATGGATGCAAAATCCAAGAACTGTCAGTGAAGTCAAGAACTTTGAACCATGGAAGGAGAAGTGTGCCGTTGAAGGTGTTCAAGCTTGTTGGGTACCAAACTCATGTAAATTGACATCAAAGGAAGTTCCCGGAGAAACAATCAATTTACAAACATGTATCAGATGTCCAAACAATTATCCATGGATCAACGATCCAACTGGTGATGGTTTCTACTAAGTCAAAACAAATTATGGAACTGAAATATAAGAAAAAAAAACACTTCTAAAAAGTCATAATCTCCCCTCCTTTTTTCATAAAATTTCCTCCTGAAAAAGCGCATTGTTACAACCAATCAACAAATTAAGAAGGCCTTCTAATTCAAGTACAAGCAAACACATCACATCAAATCAATTACAACCGAGAGCTCATTCAATAACCAACATATCGTGATGTAAAAAAAATATTTTTAAATACAAATGCCAAGTTTATCCATTTAATTAATAATTAGACTAGATTAGAAGACCAAAAGCTATAATTTTTATTTATCAATTTATTATATTTTAAAAATATTATTATTAAAAAAAAAACACATTCAGGCTATGCAACATATTTAAAAATAAAAAAAACGTTGTGTAAATACCCAAAATTAATACTCAATTTTTTTAACTCATTTTTTTATTTAGCTTTTGAAACATTTAAAAAAATTTAGGATGGCATATCATATTTTTAAATAATTAAAGACACAATTTAATGCTCATTTCACTGCAATTTAGGATTAAAAAAAATTTGTTTTAAATGAAAAAAATAATAAAAGTGATCAATAAATAAAAAATAAATTTAAATTGAAAAATTAACAATATGTTCTTTAAAAAAAATTCCATAGACACAAAAAAGTCTTAATGCCTTATATGGTAAGTCATGTAAATCACTAAACATCTTCCGGTCAGCAACGTATTCTATTTTATTTAAAAATGGAGTAGAAAATCAACTTTCAAGGTTAGAATTTAAATTTAAATTTAAAATATGTAAATGAATTTCAATGTAGCATTTCTTCAGATGTGATATGATAAGGTGACATACTTACCTATTTTTAAAATTCAATAAAAAAAAATCTGGTTCGAAACTAACTGTTGAATGCGTACCAGGCACATTTGATGATTACCGGTTCTAAATTTTTAGAAAAATATAAGCCGGCATTATAAAAATTATCATAAATATTCAATTATTACCAAATATAGGTAGTAAAATGACTTTCAAGAAGATTCTTTGTAAAAAAATACTTATGAGGACCTTGAATTTATTGAATTTGAATACGTATGCAGTGTTTTAAGTTCTTGTTATTTCTTCTTTATATGAATTATGAAGGTATTGGATTTCCCCTTAAATTGCTCACTTCGAAGAAGAAGAGGTGCTTAAGATCAAGGTGATTTTTTCATACATTTAATTTTATGCCACTATCATTAACTTTTAGATTAACTTTTGAATGTAATTTTTCTTAGAAATCCGTATAACAATTACAAAAAGGTCAAACAATGAATATTTAATTTAAATTATTTTTTTGCAATAACAATCAACATCATCAAAACACTCAAATATTATTTTTTTTTTGCTTGAAATGTAAAGATGATGATAATTCAATTATTTCCAGGAGTGCCATGGCATCACAAAGAAACTCAAACAACATTGTATTCAAATTGGTACTTTCATAATTGCAATAAACAAATCGATGAAACTTAAAATAACATGTTGTGGATGCCTTTAATCCAAAAAAAACAAAAAAATGTAGGAAGATGACATGTCATGCATTTCTGGTTTGCCCACTTTAAAGTTAATTTGATTGTTGTGTAATTATTCATTTAAATTTATTTTTTTATACGTTATTCAATTTTCGTTACACAGTCAAAGACACATCAAAGACGAAAACATATGAGTCATCATTTAATTAATTAACATAATAAGTTGATTTATTTTTACAATTTTTTTTGATTCAATCAATTTAACTAGAAGGATCATGAAAAAATTATGATTCGTAGAACTTCACATTAACTATTTTTTATTAAATTGCATTCACTCGCGTAATTCTTTTTTATTTTAATTTAAATTTAGGGTAATTGCAGTTCGTTTTATTCACATACCCGTTTAAATCAGTTCTAAGAAAAGACAAGGTTTGGTTTTGTGGTTGTTTATTTATGTATTTTATACTCAATTTATAATTTAATTAACAGATGCTACAACTAACACCGTAGATTGTTCAAATTCAAATTATGAGTTCATGTTAAAATGAGTTTCACTTTCGTTCAATGAGATTTCGGTATGTACTTGTTAATTTTTTGTCCAAGTGAGACTTAAACCCCTTTATTCATGATATGCCCTAGCTCTCGACCCTTTACAGTTTTTTTTCAATTTATTTGATCTGATTGACCTACCCATCCTAGTCAATCAACCATGCAAAATACTTGCCAAAAGGGATACGCTCACAATAATCTTGTTAGATATTTATGTGGTATGATATTAAATTTCATAACAATTCAAAATATAAATAATATTTAAATAATAATACAACAGCAATGTCATTTGCGGTAAACAAGAGTTCATCCCATTCATTGTTTGTACATTACATGACATGTTTTTATGTTTCATTATTTTAATATTTCATTTTAATTTGAATTGAGCTTATCTTAAACCTTACATTTGAATATTTCTTTTTCAAAATTAACAAAATTTTATAATCACAAATGAGTAAAAGGTGACAAAACGACCTAATAACAAGAATAACAAAATAAAATAAACAAACACATAAAAATTTAATTGAATAAATTTATACAAAGCACATACATGAATTAAGCTTGTAGTGAAATGCTTGCATCATGGAATGAAACCAAATTGATCATTGTAATTTGAGAGAAGAGTATCAAAAGTACTAGATTCAAAGTTGTTGATATCACTTAAAAGGTATCATCTCAGATTTTGAATCAGAATGAATGAGATTTCGCTTTGGTAAAACATTTCAAGCTGGTGGATTTAAATGATTTGAATGCGCTAGATTTTTCTCTCTTTAAGGGTATGTTAAAAAATATATTTTTTTTATTGAACATACTCTTATCATCATTTAAGTACAATTTAACTTCCAACAAAAGAGAATCTTAATAGAAATCAGTGATGTGAAATTGCATCAATCATACACGAGCCGTAGTGATTGGTCTGCATTTGCTGGTTCCTTACCACCAACTTCAGCTGGAGACTCGAAGATCTTCTTCACTGACGGATCACTTATAGACTGCATTGCTGCAGTGGATTTCTACTCCGACGACTTTGACTTCTCTTCGAGTGTATACCTAGGTCAATTTTCGACCATTTTTGAAGCAGAAATTGCCCCCATAATATTCTGTTCATTTGCTCTCCGATCTCTAGAGATTGTTGAACCCAAAATCTGCATCAATATCGACAGTCTAGCTGATATGACCAATACCAGTTCTTCCACTTTTTCTAACCTGTATGAATTCTCTTGGGCACACTGGCTTCTTTATCAAGGAACCTGATTCCGGTTTATCTAGCTAATTGATCAGATTGGACCGAACTGAGTTCAGAGTTGTAGTTGGTATGTTCACTGGTCATTGTACTCTAGACTATCATCTCAGACTATCATTTTGACTCTAGAGATCCAATGAGCAAATGCTGTTCTGAACAAGAGGGAACTGCTGCACACCTGCTTTGTGTATGTCCCAACCATACCGGATTGCGTGGTATCACGCTGGGTGAGTACATTCCTAGTCATGATTCCATCATAAAAGTAACCCATTCGGCATGAAGGTCCATCCAAATATTACACTGCACTGCAATTTGCACAAATAAAATGAGAGATTCAAATATAGTTCGAATAGGGGACTATTAAATTTATATACAACGGAAACACTTACTCAGAAAAAAATCATTACACATTGAGTTGTTGAGTTGAGAGTTAATCTAATTGAATTCGGAAATTTACCAAAAAAAAAACAACATTTTACTTTAAAAACAAAAGTTATTTAAAACATTCAGCATGTATTCAACAATTAAATATTTTGCAAGTATTTTGGTCGTGGTATTAATTGCCTTTTGCATTGCAAACCCATTCACAAGCGAACTGCTAACAGAAAAAATCACATCAGAACAACAGGTTGGAATTCTAGAATAATTTATTTTTGATATAATTTCAATATATTTTCTCTTTCAATTACGACGCAGATAAGCAGACAGAAACGCGAGTCATTTTGCAGTAGAAATCAAGCGTGTGGATGGCAGATATATGACAAAGAAACCGATGAACTACATTCATTTGAACATAGCCAGTAAGTATTTATTCTATTATTTTAATAAATATAATAATAATAATATTTTTTACGATTATTACGATTATATTACTTTAAATTAGCATCAATTGAAAATTCTCATATTTCTCATATTTTTTTTTAAATTTAAGATTTTGCCACTGCAGAACATCACAAAAGTGTTTAAAAGGGGATTATTCGTCAGCACAGAAAAAGTACATTTATAAATGTTGGAAGCCACGCTCATAAATTTCATGGATATCACAAAATTCTTCGATAATGTAATGGAAGTATTGTTTAATTGTATAAGTGAATAATAAAATTGAACTGACAAAACAAAAACAAATTAGTATAAGATTTAAATTTCATTTTGTGAGTACCTCTACACAAAAGTTGCTTTCGAATTTTTTTTATTTCTCTCATATTAATTGAAAATTGTCAGTTAAAAGTGAAATAATAATAACAAAATAATCAACTTAAAACACACAATAGACGAGACAAATGTTTAGTAATAAACAATGAAAAGTAAAAAAAATAATACAAAATGAAATTAAATGAAGAAGCGTGGATGTCAAATTTTGTTTTTGTGAATATAATTCTTCAACCTTTCATTATGTGTTACCTTGACATTTCACTTTTAAATTATTACACTTTCTAAGTTGATTTAATGTTAATTTAGTATTACCTTCATTTAAATACATTCAAAGAAAAACCTTAATATCTTGAATTAAAATCATTGTTTTCTATTAACATAGTATAAAGTTATCATTATTTCTATTATTATTATTATTATAAAAAAAAATTATCTTATTATAGTAAAAAAATATGTTTTTTTTTATATGTAAATAAAATAATCTAATAAATAATATTTAATATGACAGTAAAAAATAATATGTTTATAAAACACAATTAACTGTATTCGATTTGTATAATAAATAAATTATTTTAGATAATATAAAAGCTTTTTAACACCAAACTAAGCCGAAAAACTTTTCTTCTTTAATGCCATGCCATTTCTTTGTCGGAAGCAGCAGCACTTTTCCTTTGTTGTTTTTTTTTGCACTTTTCATCATAATAATGATATGATAAAAATGCTAAATAGACCACAGAGATAGTGAAAAAAATATGCAACTGCGGTAATTTCGTCGGCAATTTTTTTTTCTTGTTGTTTTGACGAAAAGATCAATCAGATTATTCAAAATTATGGATAACAATTTTTTTATTTGACACTGAATAAACAATATTATCATTTCTTTTGCGTGACTTGGACAATGTATTATTTTTTTTTATTATTTTTATATTTAATAAGCTTATCATATTGATTAGGAGTGCGGTATTGGATGATTTTTTCTTTTGATTTCTTTAACAACAAGAGGAAAAGATCAAAGAAAGCTTTTGATAAATTGAGATGGGTGTGACTCATAATACTTCATTAACTATAAGGGAAAATAAAATAAAAAATAACCTTCACCTTTTGCAATATTTTTCCCTTTTAAAATAATAAAAAATAAATTTGATGATTCAATTAAAAAGAAACAAAAACTTTGATACCATACAAAAAATGATAAATTTCTCTTGAATATTCATATAAGTTACTCAATAGCAGTTGATACTATTTTGGTGAAGGTATATTGGCGCCAATGCACAGCTTCCATGTACGAAAATCGGTTTTAATAACAAAAAAAGTAAAATGATGATCGAATTTATTACATCAGTTTTAATCTTTTTTTTTTAAATAAAAATAAAACATCACAATCATATGTATTGAAATCAGACTGATAATGAATATTCAAAGAGAAAGAAATTTATGGTAAAAGTAAGTTTAAAGTGGTTAACTTGATTGCATTTCAGTCATCCTTACACTGTAAGTTGAAAACGCCCCTAGATTTAAAGAGTGCCCATAATATTTGAAATTTTTATCCAAATTAACAGAAAATGTGTTAAAAATTGGATTCATCAAACATTTTGTAAGCGTTAATCAAAGATTTCTGTCTACGGACCAAATCAATTTGTACTGCGGGGCGTTTTCAACTAACAGTGCAAAGACAATGTTAATCAATTAAAATTTCTTGGACGTCGTCTAGAAGAGAAGCAACGGCCAGTGAACTGTTAAATTAGTTAAATTAAGAATACGATACCACTCACCTTAATATTAGAGCCTTTCTAGATGATTTAACCCATCTGACACATTTTCAATATTAAAAACTATCGAAAAGTACATCCCACAAGATGCATTTAAGTCGATTATAGGAAATAAGCTTAAATGTTATTCAATAGTACAAAAAAAATGGCTCATATGATCCAAATACGATGAATCTCATAATGAATGGAAAATTAACAAAAAATTGCTTTGACCATTTCACAAAATCTAACTGTGATGTCCCATTGTTTACCTTATTCCAATCAAGAGTAACAAAAAATTAGTATTCAAGAAACTTCCCATAATTTGTTTATATCAATAAATAAATATTTTTAGCAGTCATTACACTTCTTTTCCGTTTCTCAGAAGTTACTCGAACAAATAAAAATAAAAACAATTTCAAACAACTAAATGCAAATAACAAAATAAAATATCGTCATGCATTTAGTATTGGATTTGGCACCATATATTTCAAATTAAAATAAGAATTTTGTCTTTTGATTTCATTTTAACTTCAAAGTGAATGAACTTTCAAATGTGTGATCAATGAAACTTTGATATTTGTTTGTACAATACATTTTAGAATAATAAACAGAAGCCCTTTTCGTATTCAAATTGGGTTTCATATCAGAATCATGCTCAAATTACTAATCAAGTTAATATGAAAGTGATAGGTCACAAATATGCTATTTTATTGTTGAGGATGTCGTGAAATGATTTTAATCTGAAATTGCAGATTACAAAAAAAGTAAAAATTATTTTTAGTTTTATTTTATTGTAAAAATCTTGTAACTTCAACATTGTTCTAGAACTAAATTTGATTACTTTGTAAAATTCATACCCGATTCACTTAAATTTAATAACGAACAGCAACGTGTTAACGTTTAAAACCACTTGATTCGTATTTTTTGTCTCTTTTTACAATTTTAACGAAAATTCTACCTGGAGAAATCGATAATTCAAATGTGCCAACATAATTTTGAAGAAAAAACGCAAAAAATTAGCGTTTTAATTAAAAATTTATACATTTTCCCTTTGTCTTCGTTAAACGACGGACTATAACCGATTATGATCCCACTTAAATTATATCAGCTTTTGTTACCCTACTCTTTAAATAAGTTGTTTTGTAAACCCCACTTACAAGTGAAAGTCTTAATAAATAGACCTCAGGTATGTCGAACCATGACTAGTTGCATCGCGAATGTGCGTTTAAAAGCACACACAGCGATTAAATATTAAAAAAAAAAATATTTTTTTAAAAAATTATATCTTTTCAAAAAAAAAAATAAAAATAAATTTTAGTATAAGTTTATCGTGTAATTAATTAATCAATTAATCAAAGAAAAAAAACTAAATAGAAGGCCCCGTGAAAATGGGTCGATTAATTAAATTACTAGGAATCTCATTGTTTTTAGTGGCTGTTGTCTCAGGTAAGCTTGATTTATTACAATTTATTTTATTTTTAATTAAATTTGCACATGTTAAATTAAAAAAAAATTGAAGAGACGTTATCCTTGAATAAAAAAAAAATTAAATTAATAAAATACACGCATCTTGTCACAATGAAATGTCATCCTGGTAAAAACTTTTTAATTATTAGCATAATAAAACAATTAATAAACAATTAAGAGAGAGATTTTTTTTTGTTAAATTTAATTTAACATTTAAATAAATTATCATATTTTCACAAAATCTGAAGCATGAAGATCCAGACATATAACAGACAGTTAACGTGACGATGAAATGCGATTATTCACGTACCTTTTTGTACCATTGCTCTTAAAATTTTTAAAATGACAATAAATTAATTTCATTAATATTTAATGATGATGTTATGCAACATCTTTTTTTTAACACACTTTACCTTAAACACATAATAAAAGTTAATGAATTCGTGGAAATTGTTTAAAATATTCTCTTTATTACACGTGTTTTTTTTCTTAATTTTAATACTTATTTTTTATTGAAATGAATACAAAAAAAAAATAAAAACTTACGAAATTTTTATTATTATTTTATGTTTCAATCATAAGTGTTATTAACTAGTCGCACCCATTTAAATAAATTTTTGTTATTATTTATTATTATTATAATAATAATAATAAATCTCAAACAAATTTTACACATTTATAATTTGATTGCCTTATAAGATAATTTTATTTTAATATTATTATTGTTCATGCTCACTTCGCGAAACCGGCCGGGTTCGTACTTTGATGTAAATAAAATTTATTGTAAATTAAATGTTCAAACACAATTGAAAGTGAGTTTCCATCCATTTAATTGTGTAACAAGCAATAACAGTGGAAAAGTACATTAAATCGGTCGGTTGATTGGCCTTCAAGTAGATTGTTAAGTTAAATTTGAATAATGAAAAGTTACAATCAAGACAAAGACAAGTTTTTCTATCGTTAGACCACTTATAACATCACGAATTATTATATTTATTATTATTATTACAATTTCAACATTAATTTCAACGTTAAATGTCACTTATTAATAAAGCTTGTGTAAACTTATAAGAGACAAGGAAGAGAATCATGCAACTTTTTTCTGGGTGTGTGTGTTTTTGTGTGTATAAAACTGCATTTTTTTCATGTAAAACTCATATTTTTATAATAAAATTAATGATATACCATTCTATTTTCATATAATTTTATGTGAGTTTCTGTACGAAATTAAATGACATATGCCTTGTGTTGTAAAATCTGGTTTATGTGTTGACATAAAACTATACCAAAAAAATAAAAATTATTATGTAAAGTTTTTATTTAATTTTTTTTTTTAATTAAGTAAAACGAGATATTCAAATTCAATAATAAACTAACAATAATAATAATTTCACTTTCGATATGCATTTATTTGTATTTTTTTGTATCGAAGGTGAAAACTTTCTTGTTACTTATAAATATTCAATATTATGACATTGTCAAGTTAATTTTTATGCAACACTCTCCTAAATCATGATTCTGATTCGGTTTTAATGGAATTAATCCTTTAAAGTTAACGTTAAATCGCTGATTTAAGAGATTAAAGTGAAAGTTTTTTTTTGTTTTATATGCAAAACCAATTGATTTGACTATCTTCATTATCACATTATAATTTTTTGGCCATATTTGTTTCAATATTCAAATTTTAAGTATAATTTCATTTTTTTTTCAAATTTAATTTCAGCAGCTGAAGTCCGCGTTAAACGACAAGATGATGGAGACGATGAACCAAATGTAGATGAATTGTGTCATGATAGACCTGGAGATGAATATTTCCGTCTTTCAACCGACGGTGATTGTCGTGATGTTGTCAGGTAAATTTTGGACCATTCAATCGTTAATCAATTCAAAAATTTACACCATCTTCAAATAAAAAACCAATAAAATTTTTAAATAAACAACAAAAAAAAAACGATCTCAATTAAATTGATCAAAAAATAGGTGCGATAACGCTGGTGAAAATGGTGTAACCAGATTAGCTACTGTCCGTTGTCCAGTTGGTTTAGCATTTGATGTTGCACGACAAACGTGTGATTGGAAATCAAATGTTAAAAACTGTGATCAACTTGGAAGTAAGTCAAATTTAAATGGACGTTACTCATATTTAATTTTAACATTTTTTTTTTTGAATTTTATTGCCAATACATTTTAAAAGAGTTTTTTTTATCACATACTTTCACCTATAAATGTGATAATATTATCTCATATCGCGATTATTTAACTGTTTGCAGATTTAATGAGATAATTTATATGTTAAATGATATGAAAAATGTTAAAACGAACTGGTGATGTAACGTCCATACTTTCATGCTTTACTAAAATATTTTCTCTTCTTTTTTTTTCTTTCTTTCATTTTATATAAAAAAAATTTTACTACTGAAATAAATGTTAAAATGTGTATTACTTCTGTGTTACTACTACTACCACTACTATCTGCATTCTTATCATGGGTCATTTATGTGTCTTCTTACGAACAAAAAAAATTAATATTTATATGAAATTTATAAATATTTCATAATATTACAATGTCCAGATGTACTCGATCTGGACTCAAAAAAATCACATGCCCTTCTGGTTTAGCTTTTGACATTGAAAAGCAAACTTGTGATTGGAAAGCTAAGGTTAGCAATTGCGACAAAAAAGAAAGTAAGTCTCAAACCAAGAACACAACTTTATTATACAAGTAGAAAAATTATTATTAAGTGGTTGAATTGGTTTTTTTTTTAAGATTAAGCGACAGACTTTATATCTGGTTTGGAATTATACACCAAAAGTCATGATTACGAATCAAATGAATATTTCAACTGCTTCAACTGAAATTTTGCTTCATCTTTCAATACTCATGATTAAGTTAAATAACCAAAACTTGTAAATATTTATACTACTAAAAAATTAAATCTTTAACTTTCCTGTAGATCAAACTTCAATGAAGTATTTAAGCCATATAACATGAAATTTGTTACTAACATAATTTTAATAACTTAAATTTAGTTGAGGTAGAGGGTTAATTAATAAGCATGTTTAACAAAATCTTTTGTCTCATATTCAATTTGTTTTTTTTTGAATTCTTTTTTTTTTTCAAAGTATTTAATATCACAATTAAAAAAAACTGTTCAATTTTAAAAAATAATCAATATTTTAATTTTCAAAATTTCTATGTAAATAACCGTTTTTATTTTTTTCTTAAATAATACCTGCATGTTTTTTGCTTTAATTTCCTTTTTTTCTCGTGATGTTTCGTCAAAAACTTATTGACATTTCAATTTAAATACCATGAGACTTAAGAACCACTTCAGTTAGTGATAATTTTAAATACAAACAGACACATAAATAGCACCACCATATTTTAATAACTATTTAGCATATAGATGATTGTTAATAACACAGCTTTCACTTTCAATCAAATAATATTAGAAGAGATTTCATTTAAAATTTTGAATGAGACATGTGTTAATTTTTTTTTTCTTTAATTTGATTTGATAATTAGAGCCACGCAAGGCTTTACCAAATTTCAAGACCGATGAACCTGTGTGTCCTGAAGGTAAATTGCAATGTGGTGACGGAGAATGTTTGGACAAGGAGTTGTTCTGTAATGGAAAACCTGATTGCAAAGATGAGTCAGATGAAAATGCTTGCTGTAAGTTAAATTAAATCTATTTTTTTTAAAGTATGTCAGTTAGTAATGTAATTTTTTGTATATAGCTGTTGAAACTGATCCAAATCGTGCACCTGATTGTGATCCAACACAATGTGTCTTGCCAGATTGTTTCTGCTCAGCTGATGGTACTCGTATTCCTGGTAACATTGAGCCACAACAAGTCCCACAAATGATTACAATTACATTTAATGGTGCTGTAAATGTTGACAACATTGATTTGTATGAAGATATTTTCAATGGTCAACGTCAAAATCCAAATGGTTGTCAAATTCGTGGAACATTCTTCGTATCTCACAAATATACCAATTACTCAGCTGTTCAAGATTTGCATCGTCGTGGTCATGAAATCTCTGCTTTCTCATTGACACACAAAGATGATCCAAATTACTGGTCCGAAGGAACCTATGACGACTGGTTAGCTGAAATGGCTGGTGGTCGTTTGATCATTGAACGTTTTGCTAATATCACTGATGGCTCAATTATTGGTGTTCGTGCTCCATATTTACGTGTTGGTGGCAATAAACAATTTGAAATGATGGCTGACCAATTTTTCGTTTATGATGCATCAATTACAGCTTCATTAGGACGTGTACCAATCTGGCCATACACCTTGTATTTCCGCATGCCACACAAATGTAATGGTAATGCTCACAATTGTCCATCACGTAGTCATCCAGTCTGGGAAATGGTCATGAATGAATTAGATCGTCGTGATGATCCAACATTCGATGAATCTCTACCAGGTTGTCATATGGTTGATTCATGTTCAAATATTCAAACTGGTGAACAATTCGGTCGTCTTTTGAGACACAATTTCAATCGTCACTACAGTAGTAACCGTGCTCCATTAGGTCTTCACTTCCACGCTTCATGGTTGAAATCAAAGAAAGAATACAGAGACGAACTTATTAAATTTATCGAAGAAATGTTGGGACGTAATGATGTCTTCTTTGTTACAATGTTACAAGTTATTCAATGGATGCAAAACCCAACTGAACTCAATTCACTCAGAGACTTCCAAGAATGGAAAGAAAAATGTGATGTTAAGGGACAACCTTTCTGCTCGTTGCCAAATGCCTGTCCATTAACAACTCGTGAATTACCTGGAGAAACATTAAGATTATTCACATGCATGGAATGCCCTAACAACTATCCATGGATTCTTGACCCAACTGGTGATGGATTCAGTGCAAGATAAACTACAACTCAATCTCTTAAATACTTTCCACCACCGAAAGTCTGATTCATTTTAAACAACAAAAATTTAAACAAAAATAAATTTAAGAAAAAAAAATTCAAATTAAAGAAAATTAATATCAGATTTATCAGATCAATTTAATTGAAACTTAAACAAATTATACTACGAAGATTATTAATTTATTAGCGCAATTTTATAGACAAGCGCATTCAGATACATTTAATTGTTTTTAGACTTTAATATTCTATTTTATGAATGAAATGATTTTGAATAAAATAAAACAGAAAAAAGAAACACGGTAATATAAAACTCAAATTATTTTCGTTTATTATTTCACATTTTCAAAGCGATTCAATTACAAAATCTTCAAATTTAAAAATGTTTTTTGATGTTCTTGAGACACCTTTGTACGAAAATGAATCAAAGAGTTTAACAACCGCATGGAACACATTTTTGCTCTTCCGAATCGAATTTTTCACCTCTTCCACATTTCAGAGCTGGTTTTTCACACTGCCCAAATATAATAAAAAATATTAGAAAAATTCATGATTTGGAATAAAAGTTATGAACTTACCCGATAATATACGTCATCAGTTCCTGCTTTTTCAACGTAAATGTAAGAGCCGCCACTTGAACCGCCTCCACAACTGGTGCTGGTACAGGTTGAGATGTCAACTTTTCCAGAATAAACAGTTACAAAAACCATTGCAAAAACAGCAAAAAATATTGCGAATTTCATTGTTGACTTTATTGATAAATTTTTTTGGGTACTCACTTTAACTTTTAAGCTTGTTCTGATTCTTTTGGTCAAAATGCCCGTATTTATATCAAAAAATAAGTTTATTTTTATACATATTATGTATGAATATTTATGATTAACAGGTTTCTTTTTTATTTTTACCTTTTTTTCTTATAAATATAATCCAAATTTTGTGCAAAAAATCCAGGTGTTTATAATCTTAACTTCTTTTTCTAAAAATAGAACCATTTATTTTTATTTGATGGCAACAAATTTAAATAAAAATCAGGTTTCAAAATTTAAATTAGTTTATTGACAATATTTGAGGATAAATTTAAAGTATCAATATTGCATTACGATGCTTTCATCCAATACTGATATATCAAAGTCGTCTTCATCATCCCAAACACTTTTACTTGTACTTGGTGTGGGCTTTGGTTTAGATTGATCAGGCTTCGATTCAGGTTTTTTTTTTCAATGGATGCAAAGCCCAACTGAAGATTATTAATTTATTGGCGTAATTTTATAGACAAGGGCAATAGTTCAGATACATTTGATTGTTTTTATACTTTAATATTCTATTTTATGAAAATGATTTTGAATAAAATAAAACAGAAAAACAAAAGACGATCAAATAAAACTCAAACTATTTTCGTTTATTATCTCACATTTTCAAAGCGATTCAATTACAAAATCTTCAAGTTTAAAATTTTTTTTTGATGTTCTACAGACGAAAGTTGTACGAAAGTAAATTAAAAAGTTGAAAAATCTTATGTAACACATTTTTGCTCTGGCGGATAAAATTTTTCACCCTTTTCACATTCTAAAGCTGGTTTTAAACACTGCCCAAATATAATAAAAAAAATATAAAAAAAAGAAAAGATTTGGAAAAGTTCTGGACTTACACGATAATATACGGTTTCAGATCCTTCTTTTGGAACGTAAATGTAAGGCTTTATATTTGAGCCTACACAACCGGGTCCATCATTGCTACAGGTTTCGACTTCTTTTGCAGAATAAACAGTCACAAAAACCATTGCAAAAGCAGCAAAAAATATTGCGAATTTCATTGTAGACTTTATTGATAAATTGTTTATGGTACTCACTTTAACTTTTAAGCTTGTTCTGATTCTTTTGGTCAAAATGTCCGTATTTATATCAAAAAATTTGACAGGTTTCTTTTTTCATTTTTACTCTTTTTTATCAATATAAACCAAATTTAGTGAAAAATTAACTGGTATAAAGTATCCTAGGAGTTGGATTAATATTCTTAACAATCTTAACTTCTTTTTCTAAAAATAGAACCATTTATTTTTATTTGATGGCAACAAATTTAAATAAAAATCAGGTTTTCAAAATTTAAATTGGTTTATTGACAATTTTTCAGGATGAATTTTAAGTATCAATATTGCATTACGATGCTTTCATCCAATTCTGATATATCAAAGTCATCTTCATCATCCCAAACACTTTTACTTGTACTTGGTGTGGGCGTTGGTTTAGATTGATCAGGCTTCGATTCAGGTTTTTTGTTTTCTTTTTCTGGTGGTTTTTGACCCAACCTAGCATAATACTTTTCCTCTTCTTCTTGAGTTAATTTCCATAAATCAGCGTCATACTCACTTTCAAACATTTCTTGTTGTTTTTTCTTCTTTAAAATTAAATCCTTTTGACGGCTTTTCTGTGAGGCTGCGGTTGGTGTAGAAGGTTTTTTTGCTTGACGACTTCCAACAACTTCTTGACTTAGCTCAAAATAACCATTAGGATGGTTAATACCTTGTTCTATTTTGGTATCGTGAGTAATTTCAAAGTACTTTCCACATGCCACTTGATAATGTCCTTTTTGCGCTAAATCGACAACCTCTTGTGAATGGAAGTTGGAAAGACCATATTTCGTTAGTTTTTGTTTTAAATCAGATGGAGAAAATAATTTGAATGGGCATCCACAACAGTCACCTTGTGAAGGAATTTGATTTATTACTTTTATACAAGAATGTGGACTCCAATTTGTACGACTGCCTTCTTTTCCATAATTATATCGAATATTATAACGATGTTCTTTTTCAAATTTATCCACATCCATTATTTTACAAAACTCATCACGCCAAAAACGAAGTGAGTCCTCTAATGTTACACCGATTCCTTTCAAAAAAAGTCCGTATTGTAATCTTCCGTTATGCTTCAATTTGTGGGTTTCTCGAAGATGATCATGTGCCATTCGCATACACAATGGATAACTTTTTTTGGATAATTGATCCAAATTTTCAATTGCGACAACATTCTCACCAACAGCATAATCTTTACCAGTATAAGTTGTAAGGAAACTTTTTACAATTTTTGCTAATTTTTCATCAGCTTGCAAATCACTTAGAATATTCAATTGACTTTTCAATCCGTCGATGAGTAATTTTTCATGAATTCCAGCAGCAATGTGAACAAAATCCGAACTACTTACATATGCAAAACCTTTCTTAACAAAACAATTTCGATTTGTAATGAGATTAAGAACTTTAGTGAATGGAACTTTGTAAAAATCCATTTCCTCGATTTTGAACATTGAATTTTCGTTTGTACTATCAAAAAGACCGTTACGAATTTCAAGTTTTTCATTTTCTGAAATTGGTTCATAGCTCAGTTGATAAGCATTTTTGAATTCATGAACTCCTGTTTTGGACAATTCGCTGAACTTGAAACGAAACATCAAAAGTTCATGCCGCACAAACCATCTATAAAATTAAAATATGAAATAAAACCACCAATTTATATCAAATGAATGTTCTAGTTACCTTCTTAAATCTTCACTTTGACAGTAAGCCCACTTGAGTGCAAAATGTGAAATATAATCCTTCTTTCGTGCTTCTAAGTCAGCTGGAGTGTTTCCGTTACCTTTAAATAGCCGCGTATATGATTTCAGACCTTCACCAAGCATTTCTCGAATAATTGAGTCTTTCCAATCCTGAGACATGGGAGTGTATTTGGCTGAAGATGTTTCAATGATGCGAAGGATCTTCAAACGATCTGTTGCCCATTCCTAAATTTAATTCAATAATTTGATTATTTTTCTTGATGTCAACTAAAATCAGAATTACCTCAAACTCATAAATGGTGATTGTATTTAATGGGGGAAATATGTAAAGCATCACATTATGAATCAGTAATTGTTCCAACTCATATGGAGCCTCATCTGACTTTATTGGGGCGTGAATTCTCTTTTTAATTGCTCCTTGTTGACTCATGATAGAATTTGTTTTTTTTTGTTAATTTGAACAATTTGGCGCAAAATAGCAATGCCCAAGTAACAATTGTATGAATTCTAAAACTTTACTCTGAAAATTTTGATTCATATGAATAATAGAAATAAAAGCAGTATAAGATCAAATTGATATTAAAAAATTCAAAGAAAAATGACAAAACTGAATTCAATTTCATGGAAAATCTTAAAAAAAGATATGATAAAAATTTATTTCCCAAATTATTTACATGCAAATCCAACCCTGTTAAATTTTTACTTGTGACCACGAATTCCAGAGTGCGCTGGCGGCAAGAACTAAATTATTTTTCTGTGTTTTTCTTGAGATTCTCATCATTTTCACTTAAAATACGAAGTAAATAAGTCATTCTTATAAAAAAAATTGTAAATAAGCATCTCAGAATTTCAAGAACAATAAAATTTGAGTGAGAATCACTGTAATTATTCAATAGCGTATGTCTATAAAATCAGCCGGTCTGTAATAAAAAAAAAATCGAACATGGAAAATAAAATTCTTGACTCTTTTGAACTTGTTGGGTAAAGAAATGGATTTTAAGTATTAGAACATTTTATTTAAATGCAATATTTTTCAGCTACAAGGGCAATTTACTTGAACCATCGGCTCTATCACAAATTGTAAGTGATGATAAAATCAATGTTGAATTTCGTAATATGGTGTCTTGGATATCTAATGAAATAGCCGGATTAGGAAACCTTGATGAAAGAGTAAGAGAATGTTCAAATAAATACATTTTAAAATATTTCTGATTATTGATTTTCATTTCAGATAAGTAAAGATGATGACTTGAATACATTCATGTTGGAACTTTCTGGGTTTTTGAAAGAAATTCAATGTCCTTACAACATTTTCATGAGTGGTCCTGTTTCATCTCGCTTGAATTCTACAGAGACTCGATTTTTATTGTTAGAATTCCTGCTGAACGAGTTAATGGCACAAAAGATGTGTAATGTCACCCGAAGTAAAGATTCCAAAAAGGATTTAGCTATTACATTAGTAAGGATATTTTCATTTTTAATTAATTTTTTGTTAAAAATCTTTGTTTTTACTTAGCACGAAACACCAACAGCAGCAGCTTTAAAAGATATTGCCATCACATTAAATTTAGGAAAACCTCCAGATAATATAAGTCCCAAGTTGATTTTCGACAAGATAAATCAAAAATTTGATGAAATAATTAATCGTACTAATGGACTCAAACGGTTAGGTAAACCATTGTTTTGTCCAAAGACTCGTGTAAGTGATGAAAATTGGGCAAAGTTAGCCATTTTGCAAAAAGAACTAGATGATGAGTATGATATGTGTCGAAAAATGTTACTCACTCGACTGGATTGTACTGTTCAAAGTTTCCAATGGTCCGAAAAATTGAAAGGAAAAGAAGCTGAAATTACTGAGAGATTTGCTTCTAAACGACAAAAGTTAGAACAGTTGACTTGTGGTGGACAACGAACTGATATTCCAGCTTTATTGGCAGCTCGAGAAAATTTAGCTATCATTGAGAAAACGAGCAGTGCTAATGTAAGAAAAAACACAAAGAGCAAAATTCAAAGACACATTATGGGTAATGTTCCTGATAGAGGCGGTAGAGCCTACGAGCATCAAGTTCCTCCTCCAGAAATGCCATCATGGCAAAAGAATAGAGCTGGAGGTCCTCAAGGAGGTGGTGGAAGAGTAAGTTTCATACAATTAACATTTGATCTCTTTATTATTCTTTTATTTTTATTCAATAGTCACAAAAAAAGTATAAGAAACGATTCTAATTGGGCTAAACAAATTGAACTGCATTTTCTTTTAAATTTATTTTTTTATTTACATTATAATTTAATAAAAGAAGGGCTGAGAGCTCAAAAACCTTCACTACACATTAAACTATCTTCATATTATCATTTTTTTTTTTTATTACAAAAGACTGATTTCATGTTCATTCAAATTCATAAGACTTTTCATTGAAATTGTAGGGTGGAAACTTCAGTCAACGTGGAAATCAGCACAATGCAGGTTATCAACAGCAGTCGTATGGAAATAATCAGCAAGGATTTCAAGGTCAACAACAAAATTACGGAGGAAATTATAATAAAAATAATTACAATCAGAATCAAGGGAATAATTTCAATCAGGGTCAATCTTATCAAAGGCAAGATTCTGACAATAGAGGAGGATATAGGGATAATCGAGGAGGTTATCAAGATAATCGAGGGGGTTATCAAGATAATCGAGGAGGCTACCAAGACAATCGAGGAGGTTACCAAGACAATCGAGGTAGAGGTCGTGGTTCGAGAGTCCAAGGCGGATGGTCGCAACGAGGATCTGAATCCTACAATGATCGTAAAGATGATGGAAATTATCAACCAAGAGGCCATTCTAACTACAATCGTGGTGGTCGTCGTTAAAAACAAAAAAAAATGAAATCTCATACTTCTAATTTTTTTTAATTTAATTTATAAAAATATTATTTGATAAATGAAACATTTTTTATTATTTCATATCCTACGTTTTTACATATCTTCTGTGCTATACAAATAAGCCTCTTCTTTAGTTGCTTTCCTAACATTAATAGCTTCAAAATGCCGTTTTTCATAACCATTAGATCTATCAACTCCATCCCAACGATAACCTGGACGAATATTGAATCGATTGTCCGGAAAAAGTCCTTTGTAAATTGGTTTCGTAGGAACCTTTTCCTTTATTTCTTTTTGTTTGCGTTTCGATCTAATATAGTTGAGCATTGGATCTTCCAGTCTCTCTTGCTCTTTTAGATGCCGCTCAACATCCTCATCTCCAGCATATCTTGCAAATGGTTTACTAGCATCACGAGCTGCTATCTCTAAATGTTCTCTATAATCTTCTAATTGTTTCACACCTTTGCCCCATTTATCATACACTTGCTTACGTTCTGCATATTTTTCCTCTTTTTCTCGTTCTTTTGCTAGATTTGCTTCAAGTTTTCTTCGGTCAACAGCTCCAGTAGCTCTTACTCTAGCTTGGGCATTTCTACCAGACATTTCTTCAGACATTTTTTCATACATCTCAGCTTCACGTTTACTGTGTGCCGCATTTTCAACTTTTAAATTGTTTGCATTTTGTAATCCAGCCATTTTTCCATCCATTGTACGTTTCATTTTACCATGAGTTGGAGGAGGTGACTCTGTAGATTTACGACGATTACGATTTACTCGTTGAGGTGAAAGATCGGGAGATCGTCTTCTTCTACCAGGACTCTGATTATTACGTCTTGGTGACCGTGAATACTTATTTGATTTTCTATTTCGATCAGGCGATAAATCTAAATCTTTTCTAGCACGAGTCGGTGATAAGCTTGGTGTTCGTTTACGTCTTTTTCTTACAGGTGACAAATCTAAATCTTTTCGAGCACGCGAAGGACTCATGTAAGGACTATTTCTTTGCGTTCGATTTTCTCTTTCAGGTGAAATATCAGTAAACCTAGATCTTCTCTGTCGTTTAGATGACGATTCTCGATTATTCTCATCATTTCTTCGTGTTTGAGGAGAAATATTAGGACTCCTATTCTTCCTTGGTCGTGGAGGTGATAAATCTTCATCAGAACTTTTCCTTCTACGGGATCTTTGTGGTGAAACATCTTCACTTCTTTTTCTGGATCGTTTTGGAGATAAATCTTCATCAGAATTTTTCCTCCTGCGGGATCTTTGTGGTGAAAGATCTTCACTTCTTTTTCTAGATCGTTTTGGAGATAAATCTTCATCAGAACTTCTTCTTTTACGCGACCTTTGTGGTGAAAGATCTTCACTTCTTTTTCTGGATCGTTTTGGCGATAAATCTTCATCAGAACTTTTCCTTCTACGGGATCTTTGTGGTGAAAGATCTTCACTTCTTTTTCTGGATCGTCTTGGAGATAAATCTTCATTAGAACTTCTTCTTTTACGCGACCTTTGTGGTGAAAGATCTTCACTTCTTTTTCTAGATCGTTTTGGAGATAAATCTTCATCAGAACTTTTCCTTCTACGGGATCTTTGTGGTGAAAGATCTGGACTCTTTTGTCTTGATCGTTTTGGTGACAAATCATCATGTCTTTCTTTTTTGAATTTAACTTCAATTGAAAGAGATTTGCTACTCTTTGTAGAGCTTGGTCTATCAATCTCGTTCAATCCTTTCCATAATTTGTTTTTATAATCTAGAGCTTTCAATTCTGGTGGGCGCTCATCAATAACACCTACGATTTGTGGAGCATCTTCATTAAGCAAAACAGCTGCTTCAATTTCTGCATCATCATCAAGGTGTTTGATTTTAGAAAAATCCCAATCGTCATCAACAACAGTTACTCTGAAAAAGAACAACATGTAATTTTATTTTACCAAAAAATAATGTTATATAAAATCTTACGTCTTTCCCTTGATTTCTTTCGACTTTTTCTTCTTTTTCTTTTTCTCACTCCCCACATCGCCAGAAAGATACTTCTTTAAATACTCTTTTTGATCAATCTTTTGTGCCATTTCGGATTCAAAATCTTATTTAATTTCAGGATTAAAATTTATTAGAAACGTTTTGCGGTTGTTTACAAACATTGTTGAATCCCAAAATGTCAAATGTCAAAGAGAAGTTGTCATTCAAATAAAAAGACCGTTACAAAACATTTCTATGTTGATCGGGCACGTGCTGTCCATTTGTAGAACGGCCTTTCAAACAAAAATAACAGTTCATTTTTTTTGTCGATAAAAATAGGTGATTTCACTCAATTCAGAGAATTCGAAGGATAACTGATGTAATGTTCAGGGAAAACATTATAAAGAAAATTAAAGAAAAACGATTTTGGAATTATTCTTTATCATTTTATTTGCATTTATAATGTTTGACTAAGATATGAATAACGTTGATTTACTTTAATGGCTCTTAAATATAACAAATAAAGCGATAACAATAATTAAAATCGTATTATGTAACTTATTAAACAATGCATTCACTCCATTTGTGACTCTGATAACCACACCAGTGTCCTTAGGTATATTTACTTTATTTAATTGCAATTCATCCCTGAAAAAAAAGGAAAAGTATTTATTAACTCTCATAGAACATATGATTTATTTTACCCTTCATTTAAACCAGAGTTCAAAGATGCAACTTCAACTTTTCCTTTCTTGCCTATTGTTCGATACGCTTCCTCAAAGTTGACTGTTTCAGTTTGCTTTCCAAAATTTAATGCCACAATAAATGTATCAGTGCTATTTGCTCTTATATAAGAATATAAATTATTATTTATATTATTGCATCCCTCATAAATTCCATCGTTGAAAGCTGGTGATTTGTGAAGTTTGACAAGTTTTTTAAAGATTTTCAAATGACTATTTGGTTCACTGAGTTGTTTTTCTACATTATATTTAGGATAGTCCGTTCCAGCTGGCAACCATGGTTTACAAGAAGTGAAACCAGCATTTTTAGAGCCATCCCATGGAAATGGAGTACGAGCAGGATCCCTTGAATGCTCATGATAAACTGTTCTATTTGTATTACAGGCTTGAGGATCTTGTGTATCTTCCCAACTTACCACTACATTTGGCATACACAATTCTTCACCTTGATAAGTGATTGCATTGCCAGGCATTGTCTGAATAAAAATGTTATACAAATCAGCTCGACTTTCACCCAAACGGGATGCTAAACGATGTTGATCATGATTTCCTAATACCCAATTAGGTAAATAACCTTTACCAGTTGGTATGTAATTCAAATAATTTTCAGCAATGACTTTAAGATCTCTTGCAGTACTGTCTTTATTTAATTTTGTAAGAACTTCAAAGTTAAAGGGGACTTGACTTCCATTATGAGTGTCATTGCCATAATATTCAACAATGATATTCAAGGGAGAATATGCTTCAGTCATCAATATTTTTGGACCATCACCTCTAAATTCTTCTAATACTTGATGCCATTGATATGCCATATCCATAGTCTCAGGTAAATTAGCAGTGTAAATATGATTTAAATAGCAATGAGATTCAGGATCGTCACAATATCCGCTAACTGGTTCATCTGGAAAACTTCCATCTGCATTGACAGTCTCAAATAAATTTGGAATTGTATCGATTCTGAATCCAGAAACACCACGTCTCATCCAAAATCGCAAAACTTCCTTCATTTCAGCTACAACTTTTGGTTCACGATAATTTAAATCAGGCTTGAATAATGAAACGAAATTATTGTTTACTCAAAATATTTGGTCAATACTTTACCTGTCCGGCTACGAATTGATGGAGGTAATATTCACCTCGTTGTTCATTCCATTCCCATGCACTAAATCGAAACACACTTAACCAGTTGCTGGGTGGCAAATTTCTACCACCAGCAGGATTTGGTTTTCCCGGATGCCAAACATAAAAATTTTCGTAATAAGGATCACGTTCAACAGATTTCTTGAACCAAACAGACTCGTCTGATGTATGCTGTGAGCGAAAATTAAAATTATTATATTTATTTTTTCAAACATGTTAAAAATTTGCTTGATTTACATTTGGAACGTAATCTAAAATAAGGTGCATTCCATTTTCTTTGACGGTTTTGATAAGTTGATCAAAGTCATTCATTGTACCAAACATTGGATCAATTTCCGTATAATTTGTTATATCATAACCACCATCTTTTTGTGGGGAAGTATAAATAGGTGACAACCAAACCCCATCAATTCCAAGATCTTTCAAATAAGGAATTTTTGACCGAATTCCTTGTAAATCACCATATCCATCATCATCGGAATCCATAAAACTTTTCGGATAAATTTGATAAAAATTTGCACCTTGCCACCATTCCTTGGCATTTATAAAACACGAATGTGAAACTAACAATAAAATTAATTTAAACCACATTTTAACTAAATTTCAATGAAAAATCACGACAGAGCAACGATATGAACTAATTAATGCTGAGTTGTGCTTCCCTTTATATCATTGCTGGAACTTATTTACATTATTTTGTTTATCATATATAAATTGAACTTGAAAAGTCCTTAAATTTAGAAGTATTTGCTCATTTTAGATAAAAACTGAGACACATTGATAAAAAATAATAATCATTGCATAAGAATGAAATCAGATTTTAGTCACAAAAGAGTTGCGATAATGAAAAGTCCTATCATATTTATTATTTTTGCGATTCATTCAGTTTATGCTCAAAAATGGCATGAAAACGCAAATTTTTATCAAATATATCCGCGAAGTTTCAAGGATTCAGATGGAGACGGAATTGGTGACATTCAAGGTGTCATAAGTAATTTGCGATATTTACAAGAATTGGGAATTGATGGCATTTGGCTGAACCCTATAATGAAAAGTCCTCAAATTGATGCAGGATATGACATTTCAGATTATCGAGAAATTGAACCATTGTTTGGTACAATGAAAGATTTCGAAGAATTAATTGATCGAACAAAGTCTCTCGGAATACATCTTATTATGGATTTCGTTCCAAATCATACAAGCAATGAACATGAATGGTTCATTAAATCTGAAAATAAAGAGGTGGGTTATGAGGACTATTATATTTGGCATCCTGGTTTTATTGATGAGTCGGAAGGAGCTATTCGACCAAGACCACCAAATGAGTGGGTTAGTGTAATGGTTGGAAGTATGTGGGAATGGAGTGAAAAACGAAAGGAATATTATTTTCATCAATTTATGCCACAACAAGTAATATTATCATCATAATATTCGTTATTTGAATATAATTTTTTTTTTGTATTTTCAGCCTGATTTAAATTATCGCAATCCAAAAGTTGTTGAAGAAATGAAAAATGTTATGCGATTTTGGCTGAATAAGGGAATCTCAGGCTTTCGAATTGACGCAGTTCCATGTCTTTTTGAAGTTGCACCTGATACAGCTGAATTTCTTTTACAAGAGCCTCCAAGTGGAGAATGTGACAACCCAGCATTGAGCTGTTATTATAAAGTAATTAATTTATTTTATTTTATTACTTATAAGTACTCTTAATTTAATTTTTTTATAGCACATTTACACACAAAATCAAAGTGAAACATATGACATGGTATCTGAATGGCGTAAAGTCCTTGACGAATTTAGCAGTACTGAATCAAAAATAATGATGTTAGAAGTTGCTGCTCCACCCGAGGATCTTCAAAGGTATCATTTACGTGGTGCTGATATTCCATTTAATTTTGAACCACTTCTGACATGGACAAAAGAAACTTCAGCCCGTGAAATGCGAAATTTCATAGAAAACTACTTGAGCTACATCCCAAGTGGATATTCACCGAATTGGGTTCTGGGAAATCACGACCAAAAACGCCTTGCAACACGTTTTGGTACAAATCGTATTGATTTGTATAACACTTTGATACAAACTTTGCCTGGACACGCCGTTACTTATAATGGTGAAGAAATTGGCATGACAGATGTTTTTATTTCTTGGCAAGATACACAAGATCCACAAGCATGTGCTACAAATTCGACTTTTTATGTGGAACGAACACGAGATCCCACCAGAACTCCATTTCAATGGAGTAATGAGAAAAATGCTGGATTCAGTACAGCAGAAAAAACTTGGTTACCTGTTGGCCCTGATTATGAAACAGTGAATGTAAAAAATCAGTTGGTTGCAGAGCAAAGTCACCTTAAAATATTCAAGGAGCTAATTAAGTTCCATAAGTTAATGAAGGAGAGTTCATTCAAATTCAGTTCAAAAATAAATATGAATGAAAATATTTTGATTTACATGAGAAAACTGAGTGATGTCTTAACCTATGTCATCGCAATCAACTTTGAGAACAAAAGTGTCGCTGTCAATTTATATGATCACTTTTCAAAATCTGATATACCGAGCAAATTTCGAGTTGAAATGACATCACTTGATAGTGGTTTGATCAGAAAGTAAGTAGCGGAATATTTTAGTTGATTTTTAAACTCAAAACTAACAATTTCACTACTTTTACAGCCAATTAATTTACAACCAAGATTTGGTATTGCCAGCAGAATCAGCTGTTGTTCTTAGAGCTAAAGGATTTTCATTTTCACTTTCAATTACTTTGAAAATCTTCTTCTTTTTTCTTAATTTTATTACTTACCTTCGATTATAATAAAAAAAAAAAAATTTTTATAGGATTTTTTATGAGATATAATCTTTTTATGATTTATTAATAATTATTTTTTTACACATTTTCCGTTGTAAAAGTTTTACAAGTAAAGTAATTTCCAGTATTTTAATCGTTATATTACAATATGAATAAATAATTTAATCAACATCACAGATTTAAAAATTTCACATGTTTCCTTTGTCAACATGAAATTATAAAATAAAAACATTGATAATTCAAAATAAAAATAATTAGAAGCAAGTTTCAAGTCATCTAAATTATGTTTTTATAACTAAGTGTAGAGTTCAAGGCAAATACCTTCGTTTTTTAATATATATATTTTTTATCAATAGATCACAAATATTCAATCAATTATCTTATTCTTATAATGATAACAAAAGAATATGAAGCAGAAATATTTCATAATTAAATTATAATTTTATCGTATGATGGAGGTGGTGCCTCATCGGGTTGTTCTTTTGCGTTATCTGGAATAAAAAAATTAAAAATTTAAATTTAAAAAATATCACAATCAATTTTACAGTACCTGGAAGTAAAATAGCAATATGATATGGTGGTGGAGGAGCTATCGCTTGTTGATGATGAATTTGTGCTACTGCAATTGCATCATAATTGTTCTGTAATAAAAGAAAAATAAACAGATAATAATTTTATAATTGCAATCAATTGCGAATTAAAAAAAAAACTGACCTATCGTAACATTTTAATAGTATTTATAATTTTTTGATGATTTTTTGCGTTTATTTATTCATTTCATGATATTTGAAACAAATTAAAATGAATTTTATTCGAAAATCATAAATAAATATAATTATTTTTATAAATGTGTCTGGAGATAAGACGAATTAAAAAAAATATTTACAATATTCAAATAAAAAAATCATGCTTGTTTCTAAAGCCAAAATTGATAATGGTATGTGGACCTTAATCATCATAATTAACATTGATAATGAAAAATGTAACACAAATTATGTTAATTAAATGATTTTATTTTTTCCGATTTAAATTTGGAACAACGAACATTGAGCACGTGTTAGTCGCGTTTCGTATGAAAACAATTAAAAAAAATCAATTTGTTATCAGTTGATTGTTTTTTTTTGAGAATTGTGAAAATATTTTTTTGTCTAGTTGAATATTTATCAGTTCTACGTATTAATTTGATGCTGAATATTTAATTTGTGAAATGATGTATTTAGTTTTCAGTTTCTTTCAAAACGTTCAAGTAACAAGTCGTGAATTGTGATAACAATTTGTGAATTATTTAAATAAGCAAGTAAGTAGTTAATTACCTGTACAATTGGTTCGACAGATGAGAGTTGATCTGTTTGTGTTTGAATTGTGTGCGCTGTATTAATGCTAGGTTCTCTACTTGGACCGGGTCTTCTACAAATCGATATTGTGCATGCTGCTAAAAAGAATGTGGCAGAAAATGCACAGAATAAGAGGACTTCTAATCCGGTGCCTTGATGATCAAGGTAAAATTTTGCACTTGTAACAAAAATTGTGGCAAGTACAAGTGATGCCCACATTCCAAATTTGAGATGAGTTGGTAGCAGTTGTGATTCTTCAGACCCACCTACACGACTACCGGCTGCTAGTAGTTGAACATGATGCGATGGACGTGATGAAATTGCTGAAATCATCGTGGTATTTGTTGTTGTACCTGTTGCACTACTGTTATTTGTGTCGACAGGATTTGATTGTGAGCTGTATGTGTGAGAGGAAAATGAGAAATGAGCCAAAAATGTGTCAAAAAAAAAGAAATCAATAATATACAAATAACCATACTTATTGTAAACTCGATGAATACTATATTGGTTGGCTGAGGCCGAGGAAGATGAATGATGTTGTGCAGATGTTCCTAAATGATGGAAATTATGTGTTTGGTGTGAAATACTATTAGGACTTTGTTGTTGCTGTGATTGGTTTCTATATAAATGAGGACGAGTGCATTCGACAGTTGGGAATCGATGAATCGGTGTGACCATGGATTTTGTTGCTGATCTAGGTATTCGACGTCCGGCCGTTAATTGACTAACTCCAAAATTACTACTATTTGTTCCTAATGAAGCTGCTACACGTGCTCTACTACCACTATAAATACAAGCTTGGGGTGATCTCTTATCAATCCAAAAATGCATTTCTGGATACTTTTCCAAAGATGTCGAACATCAAGTTTCCCTTTCTCCTATACTTGGAACTTGAATTTTATTTTCAATACAATTTCTTTTTTTTAAATCAATTTTATTCAAAGATATCTTTATTTTATATTTGAATAATTTAACTTTTTTATCACTTCCTTTTTATTTTTTATTTTCTTTTGATTGAAATTTAAAATTGTCGACTACACTACACAAGTTTTCGTATGTCCCGATTTTTCTTTACAAATCCTACATTCTTTATCATGTTTTTTTCTTGCCTATTCGTATCTATTTATATTTATTTTAAATTGTACACCATTGGAGACTATCTGGCAGCTGTGTTGATAATGATTGCCATTGGGTTCTTGCATCTGATTCAAATAAATTGGATTGAAATGATACAAATGTTATGCAATAAAATATCAATTGGATACGAAATACACACACACATTGCATGGGGACAAAAAGATCAAATTTAATGTAAAATTTTATTCAAATCCATTTTCTGCAATAAAATAAGATGATAGAAAAAAAAATATCGAAACTAGATAGAAATAAATTACAAAAGGGTTTTAAATTTACATCAATTCAGTTGATAAAATAACAATGAAATTTCTTTGAATTTATATTGAACTTAAAATGTCATTTAACGAGAATAAATTAGTCGAATAAATCTTGTCAATTTACATTCTATCCAAGATCAATAGATTCATGATGAGGTGACTATAGTCCATTGTATTTTCATTATCACTGATAAAATCTCTTTTGATTTGAAACAGCGTGTCATGGGATTTTGAATAAATACAAATATTGATGTGTAGTTTTAGTTCGATCGACAATGAACTTTCTCACATACTCCAATGAATATGAATTCATTTCAATTAAGTAACTTTTTGTGTGTGTGTATGTGAATGTAAATTATAATGATATGTGTAAGTAACATGAATGAATACTGGAAGAATAAAGTGAATCAACAGTTTTAATTTAACATTCAATGAGTGTAGATCGTATTTGAAAATAAATTGAAATTTCTGAATTTTCTTCAAAGAAATATATTACAGAATAAAAACAAACAATTTTAATGAGTTATTGTCATCAAATTTTTATGAGAAAAGCGAATATTTTTGCACTTTTGACTAGTTTTGTTAAGTTTGGTGAGTTTTTATTAAATAATAATAAAAAAAAAATAATCAAACATATTCTGGAATATTCCTCTTTATGTATCATTACAAAGAAGTATGTTATGTGCGTGTGTGTATCGACATCATTTTTATCGAAATACGATTATTTAACTTTAATATGCACTGAAAACCTTAAAAAATAATCATTTTAAGACAAATCCATCATGACTTTGCTTTGTCAACATGAAGCTCGTTAAATATTCTTATCAGATAACGATAAAACTCATTTGACACCTTTTTCAGATGTGTAATTATGAATTTAATTACATTTGCAATTAAACTAAAAATAAAATACACAAATATTGAATTACAACAACAACAAAAATGTATGATCACGCATTTACAGCGTGATACCTTTTTAAATAAACATACTTAAAAGTTGTATTATATTATAGTTGAACGAAACTTCAACTCTATTTTTTTCATTTATTTCTTTTTATTTTAAAATGTTTATGTTAGTCATCTGTTTATGGTACAAATATTGTGTACGATGTTTGAGTTAAGGTTTAAAAATGTGAATGATTTCTATAAAAAAAAAAATTGTATGAAAGCGTCATTGTACTTTTGCTTTGAATGAAGTTTTAATGGAAAAATACGTGAATGTGTGTTGAAATATGTTCATTACCATTGGAAACCGGTATATCTAGTGATGTAATATTTTTGTTTATATTTTTTTTCTTATGGATTAATATCAGAATGTGCAATTCTGAACTTTTTAATTAATTTTTCCTTGTATTGAGACCGATACTGCTCATTTTTAAAAAAAGTGATTTTTTGCCTTAAGATATCTTCGAAGTATTTTTTTTTTCTCTGAATATTATGACTGTTTATTCAATTTCAAAACAATCTTATTACATGTAACAGCACGTATTCAAAATATTACAAATAAATTTTTATTATTGTTTTTTTTATTTATCATTTACATTCTCATAGTGTTGCTTGGTAAACAAAAAAATCTTTCCATCATTAGTCATGAAATATCATTTTAATTATCTTGAAATTGTCTTGAAGACTCAATTGAAAAGAATTTCTTCATTTAAGCTTCTTAAAACTCACATTAAAATCAAATGTCAATGAATTTGATTGTTTATTGCCTAATTGAAAAAAATAGTCCAGATTTTTCCACACGAGTCCATGTAAGACAACGTTTTGCGAAAAAATCTGAAAAACTTGATCTTAACAAAAAATATAACAAGCATAAGCGGATTGCAGGCATAAATTAGACCAAATTTTTCAAAGAATTTAATGTCAATGACTTGAAACATCACGGTTTTGTTTAAATTTATGAATTTACTGGATAATTGAGGATCAGGTTGTCCAAAAAAGGGACTTGATAGATTGACCTATCCTGATAAAGCTTAATTTCTCATGTTTTTTTGTAAAAATATACGACACGCAATGAAATTTTCAGAGCGGCCGACGGAGATCTCTAATTGACGCTCAAAAGGCATTTTTAACGCATTTCCTGTTAATTTGGATAAAAATTTCGAATATCTCCCCTTCTCTTCAGTCTATGCAGTCTAGGGTTGTTTGCGGGGCGTGTTCAATTTACAGTGTAAAACCCAAAGTCCGCTGTCGACATTTTTCAAGCTCGTTGAGTGAATGATTGAATAAAATTCGTTTTTCTGACATTTTTTACGTTAAATCAACACACATAAAAATGTGCTAAATTGAATGATATATCATGAATTGATTCTATTTAAGATCAACCAATATGTCTGATTCTATTGAATTTATTTAACAGTGAATTAATTTGATTCTGTCAATAAAGGTGGATAAATGAAGTGATATCATTTTAAGTAGGCGTCATCATTCTAAGGATTGGCTAATTTATTTTTAGTTAATTATCAAATTGACCTTTCATTTTATCACATGATAAAAAGTCAATTATCCTTTTTCAAAAAAATATTGTGATAAAGATGTAATTTATTTAATGAAATTAAGATTTTCATTTCAATGTTATCCAGATGACACTGAAATTGTGAATGGAAAACTTTTCTATAGATTAGATTCTTTAGATGATATACAAGGATGCTGTTTCAATGCTATAAATTTTCATTGTTTTATGTTTACACACGATTTTTATGCTACTTATACACTTTTGGCATTAATTATTTCATCATAATTCATAAAAGAAAAGCATCACGTCCTTTATTTATTGATTTTCCTGTTTTTCTTTTGTTTATCTCATTTTGTTATCATTCTGTACATCTTTTTTTTTTGAAACGTAAAGAAGACTGATGCAATGTTTTTATGTGTGTGTATCGTATAAACTTTTATTTTGAAAAAAAAGAAAGATTTTTAACCTTCGGCAATGAAAAGCCTACATTTTTTTTTTTTAATTTAATACAAAAGTTTTTGTTTAAATAATAATAATAATAAATGCAATGAAAGAGAACCTTTTTTTTGTTTTCACAAAATTTATAAAAAAAAACAATAGTATGTGTTTAAATATTAAATAAAATTACAATTAAAAGAGTATTTCTTAGAAATGAGTTCCATTCATTTTATTTAAAAATATTAAAGCTTCACCCCCAAAATTATAATGAAATCTTCTGAATTTGTTTATCAATTATTTAAGATTCAAAATAATGTACGTAGTAGAATTGGATCATCCATTTTTTTCTATGCCATTTCAATTCTTAACATTTATTTAATTTTCACTTTTAATTTAACATACTTTTGATAGATTTTTAACACATGATCTTATTTCTTTAATTTTTTCAGTTTCAATTCCAGTTTCTTTTTTATTTTTATTTATTATAAATTTCACGATTCTCGGATCAAAACTTGGCTCTAATCGAAACGCGAATAACATGGAGACTGATTGATATACACACAATGAATTGTTGAAAAGGTGCAAGATATTTTCTTTAAATTATGTATTATGTGGTATGTTTTGAGAGAAAATTGAGTGAAATTCTCATGAAAAGTATAAATAAAATGTAAACACAGATGTTCAGAGCCATTTCTATGTTTTTTTTTTATGAATGGTTTAGACCCGTTGAGGAATTTTTCGATTACATTTCCGTATTATTATGCATTGTGTGTTGTGAGAGACGGAGAATAAAATAAACGCACATGCGTATTATTCAAAATTTTATTTGAAATTTTTGAATGTTTATCTTTTTAAGGAATATTTATGTGGAATTCTATGTAAAAATTTTCCTGGAACTAGTTTCATTGAATTTCATTTTAATTTTCACATGCCATCTAACATTGATGTTTACTTTGAGAAAAATTCTTAATTAACTAAGTACTTTCACGTTGTGAATTGTCTTGAACATTACAATGAGAAATTGGAAACAGTTTGGCACCGTATTCCAATTTTGTAAACAATCAATGAGAATGTTCATGAATGAAATTTTACAAAAAAAAACATCAATGAATTTTTTTTTAGTTTTTGTAAATAATTTAATTTACTTAAACTTTTTTTATGAATTGTAATTTTTAAATAAAGCGTGTTACTATTCAAGGAAAATCAATTCAAGTCAATTCCCATTCGATATGAACGATACCATCATAGTTGACATGCACTAAATCGATATTATTTCTAGATGTTTTGATTCTCAAACAAACACACACATTCTAATAATTTAAATATAAAATTAAACTCTTATTGATCAAAAACTACTTTAAATACCCCAAAAACTGTGTTTAAATGAAAAGATCAAGAACAAGTGACTCAAATAATAACAAATCAAATTATATTTTTTTAGATACATCAATTAAGTATAAAAATGCCTGAAACAATCAGCAAATTATTCGGTGGTGAAATGACAAAGAACTTAATCTCAGATACTGCCCCACCATTCTGCAAATGCAGCAAACGAATGATTGATCGGAGATTAGCTACAAATGATATCCTGAAAAATAGTTGTACATGTGGCGAAGATGTCGGACAAAAATTATGGTCTTGGGATGTTGCTGAAAACCGGTCAGATGTTATGTTGGAAGATAACATTTTGACATTTCATCCAATTTATAGTCAAGGAACAGCGGTAATTAAAGGAGAAAAGGCACTGGAACATGGAATGCAGCATTATTGGGAAGTGAAAATCATGTCATTCCTGACTGGAACAGACTTGGTAAGATTATATTTATAATATTATGAGATGTAAAATAATCTTTTCATTTTATTCCATAGATGATTGGAATTGGTACTGATAAAGTTGACATTGATAAACATCATTATGAGTATTCGAGTTTCCTTGGTGAAGACGACCAATCATGGGGATTTTCTTATCGAGGTCTTGTACAACACAATCGCCGTGTCAAGTATTATGGTCAAAAATATTCAAGAGGATGCATTGTGGGAGTGCATGTAGATCTTGATCGTGGCTCGATTGAATTCTACTTGAATCGTCGACCACAAGGCAAAGCTTACTTAAATGTCCCATTAGATCCTAATGTTAAAATCTATCCAATGATATGTTCAACTTCAGCAAAAACGTCAATTAAACTTATTAATTCAACATGTGTTAAAGCAAATTTGCAATATTATTGCATGGAAACAATCGCCAAAAATCCCGAAATGATAGAGGTAGGCACGTTAAATTATAAATGTCAAATTAAAATTTCAATATTTTTTTTTTTTGTAATTTTAGCGAGTTAAAAGCATTCCAGGATTAGTTCGTCTTTCAAATGAGCTTTGGTTCCTTCAAAGCAAACAACGTTATCAATACCACACAGACTTTGAGAAGAACAATCTTTTGTTGGAAGATGAGGCAATAATTAGCTCCAAAAAGAAAAAATACATCGAAGAAATTGACAGTTCGTATCTTTTAAAAAAGAAAATGCAGTGTTAAAAAAAATTACTTTTGTCATCTTAACTGCACCAAGTCCTCAATAACTAAAAGAAATACTCTAACTTACATTACCTCTTTAATTATAGACGACGACGAATCATCTTTAGATTCACTCGATGACCTCTACAAAAACGCTCATCGTATCAAGCATTTTAAACGTAGTACCACAACTAACGATAGTAGTAACGATAGTGACTTCAGCGATCAAGAAGATGCCCCATTAATGTTTTTTTGTAACCATTTTTAAATTTTAATTGATATATTCACCTTTATATCTAATCTTAACTGTGATGCATTTATAAAATCATTAATTGTAAATATCAACATTTATTCAATGAATAATTTTCTTTCGTATAGAGCTTTGATTTAATTGAATTCGTTTAAATGTTATTTTTTTGTGTTTAAATTTATTAAATCGAGAAAAAATTCATTTGAATTTGCATTAAAATTTGCGATGAATATTCCAAACAAAAAACAAATAAAAATGTATGATTATTATACATGATAAGCATTTTCAATTTTAATTTTAAAAATCATTAGTCAATCAGATTTGAGGTATCAGCTTCCTGTGACCTTTTCTAATCATTTCTTGTGAAAAAAATCTTATCTCATGATTAAAAACAAACATGGGTCAATTATTTCAATTAAAATTTAACTTTATTTATTCGAAGTGATTCATTACTCAATTCCTTATACTTTTGTTGCATCAAATCCCTTGTTACTTTAATTAAATATTCAATGTCATTTTTGGTCATTCCTTTCGTTGATATTGAAGGCAATATTTCGATAATACTTTTTCCCGAACCAAATCTATATGATTTCGAGTCCAAAAAATGATATCTCGAAACAACAACTGGGTAAATATCAGATTGTGCGTCCAAAGCAATATGAAAAGCTCCTTTTTTGAATGGTAACAATTCGGTACCTTGGTTTCGTGTACCCTCAGGATATATTAAAACCTTTACTTGATTATTTTTAATTTCTTCAATTTCTTGACTAATGAAATTCCTACCAGCTTTTTTGTTTTTCCGATCAAGATAAATTGTACCCCAAAGCCATCCAAATGGAAATACGTAAAATATTTCTTTTTTTACAACAGCTGTAAATTTTCCAATCACAAGAGCAAGATGACAACAAATAATTATATCTAGAGCACTTTGATGATTGACAACAACAACACCACCACGTTCCTTATCAATATTTTCTAATCCTCTCACTTCAAAGGTAATTCCAAGCAATTTTCCTAAAAATATGAAACATTTTGATGGCACCAGAACATTACGATAATCTCTGCCTCGCAATAACATAAACGGAACAAAAGGAACTGTAACTAAGATGACACCAAGTCCAAGTAACATGAATTTCGCGTAAAATCTGGCACGTTTCGAACAAACACCAATAATGAGTGTAGCTAATGTGGTTATAAGTAAACCGGACATTATTAAGTCCGTTCAAGTCTATGACTTTAAATAAACTAAATGGATTGAAATGTTTTAAAATATTTAGCAAATAGTATTTAAAACATAGATAATCAAATTGAAATTGGTCAGCAGAATTTTATCAATACACAGGTCATTATTATCTCAATAGATTTTTTTATTACATATTAAAGTTTTGATCCTGATTATGATAACATTGAAATTATTATAAAATAGAAGTGTTATCAAGATAACACGCTCTATTGACTTATATTTATACAGATTTGATTTTGAAAATAAATCTTTCTGAATTCAATAAATTAGAAATACATATAAAATATAAACTTTAATTTAACTTTATAGACAATGTGCTTGCTGATACCAAACACATGTATGATCATACATGTCAAATTTAAAGGCAACTGGACATTTTTGTAAAGTTGAAATTCCATCTTGACAAAAAACGAAAAATTCACATCGGACTGGATGTGGTAAGGTATATGTTCCAATTTGAGGACAACTCACTCCATTATGGTCAGTTGTTACTTCTGGACTTGATGTTGTAGTTGTTGGTATTGTGGATTCTTCTGTTGTGGTTATGGTTGATTCTGCTGTTGAAGTTACGGTTGATGGTTCTGTTGAACTTATGGTTGATGGTTCTGTTGATATAATAGTTGTCTCTTCTGTTGTAGGAGTTGTTACAATGGATGATTGTGTAGTTGGCTCTGTTGATGAAGTGATTGTACTCTCTTCAGTACTGCTACTTGTTGGTGTTGTTGTAGTAATTGAAGGTGTTGTGGTAAATACAATCTTTTGAATACGCAAGAATAAAATTAGAATACGCAATTTTTTTAATATCTTAATCGTCAGATGACTGTACCTGACAATTTGCATTTTGTGGAAAGTCACATTGGAATTTTGCTTGGTTCCAGTGGTAGCCAGGAGCACAAGACAATCTATGTGGTTTGCCACCCGAACACAAATAATACCAATCACATCGAATTTGACTTGGATAAAAAATTAAATTTGATGGATCATCTTCAGGTGGACACTGCAACTCGTTCACTTCATTTTCTTCCTGTGGTTCACACTGCACATCCTCAGGATATTCGCATGTCAGAGTTTGTGGATTGAAATGTAAGCCTTCTGGACAATTCAAAATTGTTCCAACTCCACCATTACAAATATAAAAATCACTACAATTGTACGGATTTGGCATCAATGTACCTTAAATTTCATGGAAATTTATTCTACAGACTTTTCAATCAATATTTTTCAAAAAAAAATTACCATCAGGCATTCCGTTACATATTCCATCAGCAGAACAAACTGTTAACAATGCACATGAAATTAAAATATAAAATAATTGTTTGTATTGCATTTTTCTTTTAATTTATTATTTTCTTTATTATCAAATTTGTTTGATACTGTTTAAAAGTTTCTTTACAACTAAACAACATTAGAACTAAAGTGTCGTTAAATAAACTTATTTTTGACTCATTAACTACAAATTGATCATAATACATCATTTTGGTTAATTAATTATTTTGTCATGAATTGCGATAAATGATTGTTTAATATGACGTCTCATGATTAATATTGCACCATTTTGTTTGAATGAATCCCAAAATTTAAACTTAAATTTTACTTTTTACCATTAAATTTTTTTTCTATAAATTTCACTTTTTAAAAGAAATTATTTTTATAAGTCTTAGCATTCACAGTTGCATAGTCTAACAACATTGAGGTGATAAATCGTTATAAAAAATATTAGATAAGAAAAAATTAATCATTGTTAAATGTTAAATTATTGCATTGAGTATCATGATTCAGAAAATATTGGTTTTGATCGAAACTTCTCAAAAATATTTGTTTTTTTTACTGATTTCTAGAAGCATCCTAAGCAGTTTTGTCAGCAGGAACATCACAAAACTATTAAGAGAATATTAAATTGAGAGTAGTACATTAAAGTATTTGAATTAACTTACAGAGAATTCTGGAGCCGTTGCGTTATAAGTGAAAACTTCTCCAGGTTGGCATTGTAAAACGCAAGCTTTGTTTGAATGATCACAATGGCAATTTATAAATCTAGTATTGTCTCCGGTGCATGAGTAATAATGGCTGAAATTCTATTTCATATTAAATTATAATTAATTTCAATCAATTTATTTTCTCTTAAAAAAACGTACGTTTATAGCACAGTTTTGAGTACACTTAACACCATCACTTTCTTGGCAATATTTAACTCCCGGTTTTTCACATGGATGTTCGGTTGTTTCTTCACTCGAAATTCTCGATATACCAAAAATAGTGATAAACAGTGATAAGACAATAAGGAATTTCATACTTTAAAATGATTTAATGTTTAATTTGACTGTTAAAACACACTATTGGAATCACATTTAAAATTCGACTATTTATACAAATTTTTTGTTTAATATTTTACTTGACACGTAAATGTTTAAAAAAAAGTCACATTTTACAATTGAAAAAATAAAATAATAAATAAAAAATCTTCATATAAAACTGGAATACTCGCCCATATATGTTTCAGATAAGACGAAAAATTAAAAAAGTATAATTCGTATTTCGTATTAAAAGGTCTTGTGATAAAAAAATAATTAGTGAATACGTCATCAAATCAAAGTGAAGCATTTACTAGGAAGAAACTTTACTTATCAATCCGGATATTGATTAATTTTTCATTTCATTACAATACGTTCTTGAACGAGGACACGATAAAATTTTATCATAATTTAGATTGCAATCTTAAAATATTTTAAGAACTTTAGCGCGATGTAATGATCGATTGCTAAGGTTGGCAAGGAGATAGAAGAAGGCGAAAAACATATTTCTATGAAAAAAATATCTATTTTCGTGGGTAATTAAGTACATTAATCAAAAATAATCCCATTTGTCATACTAAATCAATGTCTGATTAAATTTAATATATTTGATAATTATTTTTGTCAATTATAAAATAAATAGTCTCGAATTTTATCAAGTTAAAGTCAGTTTAGTCTTCAACTTGATACTGAAAATAGGGACTAATAAACGAAATATAAATTCACATATCAGACGAAAAAAATAATATAAAATGAAAGGAGTTTTGTTTTTGGTTCTATTCACATTTGCATATGTTTCGGCATATGATGGATCAAATGGTGCTTGTGCAAATTTAGGAGATGGCTACCATTTAAAGAATGATACTGGATGTAAAACATATTATTCTTGTTCAGGTGGAGTAGGCTTGGAATATAACTGCCCAGATGGATATTTATTTGATCCAGATAGAAACGCTTGTGCAGAACAAGGTTCATTTGTTTGTCCATCAGCTCCAGTACCACTTTGTCCATCAACTGGTGTATCACAAATACCTGTTCCTGGAACATTTTGCAAAAAATATGCATATTGTGTCAATGGACAAGCATATGAATTTGAATGTGCTCCTGGTAAAAAAATAAATACATAATGTTTAATGAATTTTAGTGATATTTACAAAAAAACATTTTAAAGGATTATTATTTGATGAAGCAGAGGAATCGTGTAACTTTGAACATGAAGTCCCATGTCTAGAATGTCCACAGCCAGATGATCCATTTAATCTTGTTTATCATCCAAATAAGCAAAATTGTAAGGGATATTACATTTGTTTGAAAGGTCAAGCAATGCCACAAACGTAAGATATAATTTAAATTTGTAATTTATGTTTCAATTGACCATATTTCATTATAATTAGTTGTGCCGAAGGTTTACATTATTCTGAAACAGAAAAACAGTGTTTACCTGAAGACAAAGCTGAATGTAAAGTAAGTTAACTTTAGTCCGAAATATTTTGTCTAAATTATATTAATGTTACTCTTTTATATAGTACATTGAATATCAAACATCTGAATCACCCACAACAACACCAGCAGAATCAACATCACCGGCAGAATCGACTGAACCAGGAGAATCAACAACAGCAGCTGAATCGACAGAACCAGGAGAATCAACAACAGCAGCAGAATCGACACCAGAAGAGTCAACACCAGAAGAGTCAACACCAGAAGAGTCAACAACAGAAGAGTCAACAACAGAAGAGTCAACAACAGAAGAGTCAACAACAGAAGAGTCAACCACAGAAGAGTCAACAACAGAAGAGGTAGTACCACCTCGTCATTAAATTGCCTCTTATAAGTCTTTTGCTAAAGAATTATGGAAAAACAGGAGAATAAACAAATATTTTAAGTGTTTGGGTTTAAAAAATATTTTTTGTATTTTGTTCAATAAAATTAATCAATTTGTTCTGAAAAATTCTACTTTTTTTTTGATCCAATTGAACTACTCGAACCGAGATTTAAAAATAAAACAAAAAGATGAAATGTGCATAAATAAGAATTCAGTGATAGAGCTAAACAATTTTGAAAATTAGAATCTTGAAAAACTATAAAAAATATTTAGAATGCCATGGTGCACGAAATACACGATTTGTTTTGAAAATTTATCATGTTTATACAAGATGACACAGATGACGGGTAGACAGACAAAGGTCACGAAAGCACACAATATTCCATAATGGCTTTTTAATTAACGAAAAATTAAACGATCAACCTCACCAGGAAAAACAGTTGTATAAACTATTTTTACGTTCTTTTATGTTCAAGAACTTCGGCAGATCAAACTACCTTAAATCTTCAAAACATTATTAAAAATTTCAAATTTTATCATTTATTGCAAAAATAAACAGATTTTTGTTTTGGACATGCTTTTTATTTAATTCTTTAAAAAAAATAAATTATTCTGCTTAACTATGGCTTAACATAACGAATTGGGGATTGAGGAATAAATATAATTCGGATATTGTTTTTTTTTCACTTAATATTTATAAAAACACCTTTCAACTAAATTTTTGTATACACACGTCTTCTTAGTCTGATCCCATGCCGTTCCAGCGGGACATTCGAATAAATGCGATTTTCCATTATTACAACCGAAATAATATTCACATTCTGTAGGACTTGGAAGGAAGTGAATTCCAAAGAACGGGCATGCAATTGAAAACGTCGTTGATGCTGGAATGGGCTCCATTGCAGCTAGAGCAATTTTGAATGATTGAGCATTCTATAAAAAATGGAAAAAAGCATGAAGAGAAGAAATTAAAATAATCATAAAAATTAAGTTCTTACACATCCTGCTGTTTCATTTGATTCACAACGACTATTTGCGACTGACCAATGTAATCCATCAGCACATGATTGTGGTACTGGTTGTCCCTTGACACAAATGTAGTATGAACCACAATCTTTTTTGTTTGGCAAGAAAACAAGCTCATCCGAATCTTCAGGACAATTCAAAATTTCACAAGTGCTTGACTCAATCAAGACACATTTTTTGATTAATGGATCAAATTCTAAACCTTCGGCGCATGTTTGAGGGACTGGAGTACCATCAAAACATAACACATATTCATTGCATGCATATGGAGTTGGTAAATAATCAATTCCTCCTACTGGACACTCATACTTTGGACAATATTTTTCATCAATATTACTTGGATAGTCACAGTATTTGTTGGCTGGATTGAACCAAAATCCGTCAGGGCATCTTTTAATGATTAAAATGAATTTTGTTTCTTAAAGTTTTTTTTAACAAATCAAAAATAATCCCTTACTTTTGTTCATATCCTACTCCATTAACACAAGAATAATATTTTGAGCAATCTTTTGGATATGGGATAAAAGTTTCACCATCTTTACATTCTACTGCCTCTGATATTTGTAAAAATCCAGTTAGGCACAAGCCCAATATCAATGCTATTCCTTTTGAATGTAAATTATAAATTTTAAAATTTTGTTTTATATCACACAACATCTCTGGACACTTACTTTTCATGATTTTCTTGTTTTTTTTCACTGTCTCTATTTAACGGTGTCGAATTTACAAAATACAGAACAACAATACGATGATAATTATTTTGACTATCGAATTTATACTCTCAAAAAAGAAAATTTTGATGTTTTGATTGAATTTCTTATCAAACATGAGTATCACACATTTGGTATGTACACTTATTGATAGCTTGTCTATTTGACATTCGACAAATTATTGTTAAGATATACATCGTCGATTTTCTTTGTAAAATCATTGTAACGAAACCAATTAAATAAATTAAAAATAAAATCTTTGAAATGTAACTTATGTTGATAAGATACAGTGAATTACAAATTTTGGTTAGTATCCGCTTTATCTCTTAATACTCAAAAAAATTCGTATGACCAATCTGAAAGACTTCTAGAAAATAATTTGCTATGATTTCAATTTCAAATCTAATCAGGAGCAATCAGATAACATTTGGATTCAATTCATAAAATATTTGATATCATGTGACATATGAACTAATGGAAAATAATAAGAGACAATCACATATTTTTTTTAAGAAATTAAAGTAGAATAATTTAAGTTTTTATTTTCCGATTAATACTTTTTATTTATCATCATTTTCAATTGAAATAATATGATGGTGATGATGATCAGACATTACAGTCTTTACAAACTGCATTGGGCAACCTCTGGCCAATTGCAAACATTTTCCTTGACGTCCCACTGAAGTCTTGTTTCTTCATTAATTTTGGGACAAAGCATCTCAATTGAACGTCCATTGGTGCACTATTTTTACAAATCTCTGTTAAATTTTTCAAAAATTTATATTCAAATGCATATTTACCATATAATATTTTGAGCAATCAGTTTCATGTGGAAGATAAGTGACTTCTGATTCTGATGATTCGTCTACAGGGCAACGGGGATCCAATACAATTTCATCGCAATAGACTGTTGCAATTACAAATGCAAAAATAGCGAAAAGTGCAATGAATTTCATGTTGATTATTTTTTTTACTTTAACTTGGATTAGTTCACAAAAATTAATTCACTTCTGAGTTTGAACGTGTTCTGATATGGATTAACTGTTTAGCGTCTGTTTTTATAGCTGAAAAATGACTTTTATCATTGCAAATGATAAAAAAATATTCGGCGTAAATGATAATTGTATTAATTCCATCTACAGAAGCTGATAACTTGAGATAAAGTGGGTGATTAACCAATTCAATATAATAAAAATTTCAGATATTGATTGCGATTAAAATTAATGATATCAAATCGGAATTTGCTAAAATTTATTGCGATGTATGCATTCTCTGAAATCAATTCCTGCTTTGCTTCAATTTCAAAGAGACACTCAGGAGCTGATTTTGACATGTCCGATGATCGTTCGCTCTTAAGATGACTTCAATTAAGCCTCTTTCAAGCTTTCAAGCTTAAAGCATTTTTTTGTTCATATTCAAGATTAAACTTGAGATATTGATTTTCAGTAAAAAAGCTTAATTACCCATCAATTGAATGCATTTATTTTCATTTGATCATGATTCATTAAATTATTTCCTTTCGTCATAAATCAATTCTTCATGATTCATATTTTATTTTAAATTTAACACGAAAATTAAACTTTTCAAACAAGTTCAATGCTGAAATTCGTATTCAATGACGTCGAAATGATTGATCGACGGTAAGTTACCAATAACATACGCTGACAAGATAAGGATACAATTCAAACGACGACAATTCAGTAGAAAATGCACGAACCTTGAAGTAAACAAAAAAATACACAAAAATTAAAATTGATGATGTATTACTTAGAGTTCTACAAAATTGAATTGACAAATTCTGTTTAAAACAAAAATTTGAAGTTCAATAAAAAAATTTCAAATCAAATATTTATTATCTTGTTAGATAGACAGAGTATGTCATATCCGGTTGATAATATTCTCCTTCATAAATGTTGAATTTACGTGAGAATGTGATTTTTTTCTTCAAATTTATCAGATAAGATCAAGATTCTCATAAAATGGTGTCAATATGGGTAAATTATCTTCAAATTATTCAACAATCATATTTTTTTTAATTTTTATCACATTTATTTGCGATTTCAATTTAAATAAGAAAATAAAAAATTTCAGTTTTATTGATTTATTGCTTTAAACTTGACAATTAGCTGCATAAGGCCAGTTGCAATATTCATTCTTTTGGTCCCAATGAAGTCTTTCTCCTGTTTCCATTGGTGGACAAATTTTTTCATATCGTTTTCCATTTGAGCACTAAAATTTTACATTTGATTAAGCATTCAAATTATAATTTTAATAAAAGTTACCATCCAATATTTTGTACAATCAGATTCGTGTGGCAAATAAGTAGGTTTAGTGTTTGGTGGATCATAAGGAGGACATCGTGGGTCATAGATGCCCTCGGCACAATATGCGATTGCGATGGTGATTGCAATGACCGCTAAAAATACGGCGAATTTCATTTTGAATCAAAATTTTAGTACAGATTTGTTCAGTTTCAATTTTGAATTTGTTTTGAATGTGATTTATGTTGTAGCCCAGTTTTTATAGGTAAAAAAATTATCTTAATCCTGGAAGATAAAAGAAATTAAATTAAAAACAAAGTGGTTGATAACTTTTTTTTGGGTATTTTTGAAATCGATTTAAAAATAAGATTTCGCGATTCAATTCAATTGATTGACATTGAAATTACTCAATTGTTATTATGATAAAAAATTCTTTTTTAAATAAAACCTTGAAAGGAGACGCCTGGTTATTTATGCATTATGTATTAAAAATAAATTTATATATTTTTTTAATATTTATTTATTTTATCAAAATTCACAGATTATGTTTTAAATTTTAATAATACTGATTTTTCTTGTATTGTTGATGGATTTTCACTTCAATTTGCAGTTAGCAACCTCAGGCCAGTTACAAATTTGTTCCTTAGCATCCCAATGAAGTCGATTTCCATCAGCCATTTCGGGACAAAGTAAAACAAATGAGCGTCCATTTGTGCACTACATTAAAATAATATTTATATTACGAATGAAATTTGTTTTTTTTTAATGAACTCACCATGTAATATTTGCTGCAATCTTTTTCATGAGGCAAATAAGTTGTCTCAGACTCAGATGACTCGTCTTGAGGACATCTTGGATCGAGTTCACCGTTACAGAGAGCAGTTGCAATCAAAATTGCAAAAATAAATGTTACTGTAATGAATTTCATTGTGATTAACTGGGATATTTTTTTAAAAATTTTTATTATTGATTCAATTAAGAACTCAAAACGATTTATGATGCTTACAATTAAAACAACTTAGGTTTTTATATCAAAAATTTATCACACACAATTTTACGGATTAACAGAAATTCAATCATAATCAGATGGTATCTTATCAGTTTTAAGAACCGTATTAATTTAATATTCTTTTTCTTTATTAAGATTACGTTGATTGATATCATCAATTTGGTGATTTTTTTTTTAAATTTTTCACTTGAAATTAGTCACACGAGCACCTTATAAGGTCAAAACTGAAGATCACTTTGAATTGAAAGAAATTTATAGTTTCAGGTGATCACTTCTGGTGTTCTTCGACCCATTTTCAAGGCAATGATCTATTGATGAATGTTTCTAGTTCTAAGTAAATAATTTTTCATAAAATTAGAACAAATATTTTCAATAAAATATTTTACACAAAAAATCAATTACATTAAAATTTTGATAACATGTTTGATAATATAAAATATTTTTTGCGCAAATGTTCAAAGTCAAGACATTTCATAGGCAGGGAAATGAAATCGGTTAACATTAGACGAAAAACAAATTCTTTAAAGTATTTGTAGTTTGATTGATGAATTGTGAAGACGTGAAAGTAGATTTTTACATTGCAAAATTTTTTATTTTAATACAAAAATGAGAGTTTATGTGATTCGTGTGCTATTTTTTGTTGTTTCATTCTCCATTGGAACAAATGCAGGTGAATGGGATTTCTTATGTGAAGGAATAGAGGCATACACTCAAATTCCAAATCCGTATGATTGCAAAAAAGTATGTGAAATTTTTCTATTCGTGATTTTTGTTAAATGAGTTAAAATTTCTTTATTTATTATCAGTATTTTCAATGCATGGAAAATGGTGAAGCAATACCAGGAAATTGTCCACCAGGTTTAGCTTTCGATATAAATCTGGAAATTTGTTTTCCCGAAAATTTGGTCGATTGTAGTCACATTTCATCAACGATACTTTCAACAGAAGGAACCACAACCACAATTGAAAGCTCAACAGAAACTTCGAGTTCAGATTTGAGTACAACAGAGCCCACAGGTCCTGGAGGTGAATGGGACTATTTATGTAAAGATGTGACTCCTAATACAGTTGTTCATCATCCATATGACTGTCAAAAGGTAAATTTCTATTTAAAACAAATTATGAATTTTCACATGAAGTAATTCGTTTTTCAGTTCTTCCAATGTGGAAATAATGGAGAAGCCATTCCAGGTCAATGTCAAGCAGGACAAGCATTTGATAAGGATATTGGTTTTTGTTTACCAGAAAGCATGGTAGATTGTAGTCATATCATGTCAAGTACAGTCGGGTCATCAACTTCACCTGAAACTACAACAGCAGTGAGTACAAGTGAAGAATCGAGTACTGTCACAGAGGAATCGACAACAGAAGCAACTACCACTGTTACGAGCACAGAGTCAAGCACAATTGAAACTACTCCAGAAACAACGACAACTGAAACACCAACTGAGACCACAACGGAAGAAATAACAACTGTGAGTAGCACAGAATCAAGTACTTCAGAAACCACAACAGAAACAATTCCTGAAACCACAATGACTCCTGAACCAACAACCGAATCAACAACAACTGAACTTTCAAGTTCTTCATCTAGTGTATCTGAAACAAGTTCTACTACGACAGAGGAAATTACAACAACGTCAGAAGAAATTTCATCAAGCACGACAACAACGACACCAGAAGAAATTTCGTCAAGCACGACCACAAATGCATTAACATCAACAATCACATATCCAACCGGTTTTCCAATATCACCAGGACCTGAAATTCCAGAACCAGGTGTCCAATGTCCACCTCTTAGTGACACAGAAAACAAACCCGTTTTCCTAGCTAGTAAAATAAATTGTAGTAAATATTATCTATGCTATTTAGGACTTCCAGTTGCATTAGAATGCCAAGAAAATACACATTTTAACAGATTTGAAAATAATTGTGATGATCCATTTTATGCACATTGTCAAGCAGCAAATTGGACAGATCCTAATCCATTTCCTGAATGTCCACGACGTGGCAGAGTTAACTTACCAAGAGTTAGCAATTGTGAATATTTTGTCTCTTGTAACGAAGGTGTTGGATCTCTTCAAAAATGTCCATTTTATCATGGATGGGATCTTAGAACACAAAGTTGTCAGTTAAGAAATGTTGCTTTGTGTGCTTGAATTTAAGAGTGATAATTAATTTTAAATTAAAATTACATTAAATAAAATTCATATCAAAGTTGACAGATCCTGCATTTTATTTAAAATAAATTCATACAATGAGTCTACATTTTTATTGAGAAAATAAGCATAAAATTATTACATGTTTTCATTTCAATTAAAATCCAAATCCGATTTTGGGAATTGGTGCTGAGAAATCAAGTACTTGAGGAGTTCCATTATCACATAAAATGTAAATTGTTCCACTTTTTGGAATGTGCATCAAATATTTTCCAGTTGAACGACACGTCACAAAATCAACATTTAAATCAGTGTACGGATATGTGAGAGCCTGAAATTTAATAAAAACTTTAAAAATCTTGTTTAACTTGTACAAAATCTGAGTAAGTTACCCGACAATTGGAATTTCCTTTCACTACACAAATTTCTTTTTCTTGATCCCAATCTTGACCTGGAGCACATTGAAGTGGCACAGGACTTCCATTGAAACAAAGATAAAAACTGTTACAGTCATAAATATTTTCTAATACAAATGTTTCGTCATTGCCACAGATGGTGCCATCGGATACACATGGAGCTTCGCGTTTTGGTACACATCTGTTGGTTTTAAGATTAAAATTTAAGCCAGGAGCACAAACTTGAGGTACTGCATTTCCATCAAAACAGAGAATATATTCATTGCATTTAAATGGATGAGGCAAGTAATGAATATCGTTTTTATTGCAATATTTGTCAAATTCTGAAGGTGCAATCGTGCTAGATGGTGAAACTGTTGACGTTAATCCAATCTAGTTAAGAAAATAAAATTGAATATTTTTTATGGTAGTGAAAGAAAAATTTGTAATTACTTGACAATTTGCGGTTTCAGAAGATTCACATTGCTTTCTTTCATCACACCAATGTAAACCGACAGCACACGTAAGACGACTAGGCACTCCCTGTAAGCAAATATAATACCAATCACATCGAACTTTACTTCCAATGAACTCGATGTCTTGCTGTGATGGGCATTCAACTTTTTCGTCTTCTTCAGGCACTTCAGATGTTGATGATGATGGGGGTAATACAGTTGTACTACTAGGAGATGAAGTTGAAGAAGGAGCACTTGTTGATGATAATCCAATCTATGAAAGAAAAATTTAACACTATCTTTCTTTATTTTCAAATATATTTCATATCACTTGACAATTTGCTGTCTCAGCTTCCTCACATCTCTTTCTCTCATCATTCCAATGGAAATTTTCAGCACATTGTTGACGACTAGGCACTCCTTGAATACAAATATAATACCAATCACAACGAATTTTACTTGCAATAAAATCTAAAGTCTCGCTAGGAGGCGGACAAACAATTTCCTCATCATCTTCAGGTTTGTCCTTACACTCGACATTAGAAGGATAATCACAGCTTGACGTTATTGGATTAAAATACAATTCTCCTGGACAATTTCCTTCGTAAGCTATTCCAGAAAAACAATGATAAAATTTATTGCAATCCGTAGAATGTGGTAGTAATGTTCCTAATTTCAATATTTCGGCATAAATATAAATTTGTATTATTAAATTTTTTCGTACCATCTGGCTGTCCAACACACGCAGCACTAGCTTTATCTTCAACTTTAGAAAATGCAATTGGTAAAAGCGTTAAAAAAACTATACAAAAGTTTTTTGGAAACATTTTCGTATTTTTTTAAGTGTTCGTTATTATTCTTGTCCTTGCAAGAGTCGAAAAGTAACTGAAAATCTTCATAAATGGTCAACCAAATAAATAGTGAAAAATTGAACATCAATCACCTAATTCTGACAAAGAACAACAAGATGTTCATGCATTTCATATATCTTGATTCAAAAAAACATCTGTTTTATATTAGATAGATCGGTAGGCTACCGAAAAAAATATAGTTTGAATTACAATTTCTTGGTTACGATAAAAATACTTTTATTCTGATATCATTTTTATAGGAAAAAAACAATATTAAATTGATGTCATTTTAGATAATATTGCACTCGACTTCATGTTTATCACGACATGTTTGTTTCTCTTGATCAAACCATTTACCTTCAGCACATTTCTTGAAATAAGGTCTCTCAAAAACACACTGATAATAGTGAGCACAATTATATGGACTTGGTACCTACGATTAAAAATTAAGATTTTTGTGGATGTTTTTTATTTATTAATTTAAATTGAAAAAACTCACGTATTTAAAATTTGATACTCCAACGCATATATCTTCTGGGGGATTTGGTGGATTGAATACCAAACAATCCACATTTTCAGGCTTATCACATCTTTGATTTTTCTGATCGAACCATTGATTGTTATCGCATCGATAATAATAAGCAATGTCATTGACACACATGTAATAATCTTCACAATAGTAAGGACTTTCAAGTTTTTGAAAATTGGGTACATTTTCACAATAACCCTCTGGGGCTTCACGCGTACAACTTGATTCTCTCTGTGGTACACATCCTTGTCTTCTTTGATCGAACCAATCTCCATCTGGGCATTCTCGTGGATATGTCACATCATTTATGCAAAGGTAATATTTCTGGCAATCCTCTTCATTTGGAAGCATAATCCAGTTTTTCTGACCTTCACACATTGTGAGTTCTCCTTCCTCAGATGAATGAATTTCTAGTTTCAAAAAATTAATTAACTTTACACAATTCAATTGAAAATTTAGTGAAAATTCACCTCTCACAAATCTCCTAAGTTTTTTCTCAGTAACAGGATCTTTCGCATATGAATTTAATGGTTTTGGTTTTACACGTAAACGTGATGCAATTAATTTTGCATGTTCCCTTGAATGTGGTCTAACTCCAATTCTTGGAGACGGTCGTGGTCTGGTGGTTAATCTAGATTTAGGATCTTGCACACATTTTTGCTGCCTTGCATCAAATGATCTCTTTCCTGGACAAACCCTTTCGATACTCTCGCCGTCAATACATTCAAAGAAACTCCTCTTATCAAATGGATTATTTAATTTTACATTATTCTCAATATCACGACACACATCTTCCATAAATATACCGCTATCAGCAACAGGGTCATCAATACTAGCGATACATTGTGTGACGTAAACTAGCAATAGAATAGAGAAATTCCCTGAAAATGACTCACTGATAAGTTAAGTGAACTGAAAATAAACATATAATTGCACTTACATTTTTTCATTATTATTATTTTTATTTTTAACCATTAAGTTTGTACTAAAATGGATATAAATGTTAAAAATGCAATTGAAAATGAAATAAACAATTAAATATCAAAAAATTGAATACCTTGTTGATACTCGAGCAAATATTTTGTCAAACTGACAGTATTAAGTGTGTTATTTTAAAAGCAATCAACATTGTGTTTTAAAATAAACAGCAAAAATTATCATTTACAGATAATGGCAGTTCATACTATATGATAATGGGAGACCTAGATATTGATTCATACACAATATGCCAAATAGAAACGAATACAGGATGTTATCATTGTTTTTTTTTTTTAAGTTTTAATTATAAGATACAGAGAAAAACAATTTTGAACATTTATTGTTAATTAACGTCTTATCAATATTGGGCATTATACAGTCATAAATTGTAATTAAGATACGAAAATATATGGCAAAAGAAGTTGTAAGAATAAAATTAAAATTTATTTTTCTATCCAAAACAAACTGCTTCATTTTCGTATTTGCATTTCAACTCTTTAGCATCAAATAACAATCCTACACCACATTTGAATAAGGAAGGAGTTCCATTATCGTTGCAGTAATAGAATGCAGAACAATCCTCAGGATGTGGCACGAATGATTTTGGTGGTTTTCCTGTACATGCCTATTAAAGGGAATGAGTGAAAAATTATTGAAAACGAAAATTCAATCAATTGATGAATGTCTTACATTGCTTTCACTTCCTTCTGTAGTACTTTGAACGGAACTCAAACTCTCAGTACTAGACGACTCAATTGTTGTGACTTCTTCTGTTTCTGTTTCAGTCTCAGTTTGCATACTACTAGAACTCTCACTTGTTGTAACAATTTCTTCCGAAGTAGTATGAATTTCTGTCGTTGTCACTTCTTCCGTTGAAGTTTCCGTCGAAATTGGTACTTCTGTTGTTTGTTCTTCCGTTGATTCGGTGCTTGGTGCTTGAGTTGACTCAAAATTACAACCTCCATTAATCGGTCGATCACACAGCTCTCGAATTGGATTAAAAACCAATGTTTGAGGACATGTCAACTTATACCAAACTTTAGCTAAGCATGCATAGTAATATTCACAACTTTCCGGATCACTGATAAATTTACCCGAATTTTCATCGTTGCATGGGATATTGGGGAATGATAAAATCAAATTTGGGCAAAGACAAAAAATTCCAATGCCAGATAAAATAAGTGCTTTAAACATTTTGATATTGATGTTTCACAATGACTGATTGATTGACAGTATCATTGGTATTTATATAGTAAGTAGTTTTATTTTATCTAGTCAAAAACATGTCTATTAGATAAAAATATCTATCTTCCAAAAGTACATATCCATGTTAAGGAAGCTACTGTGAGAGCAATTGTTCTGGAAAACAGATACAAAGAATGTGGCTCAGATAAAAATTATGAAGGTCATTCAAGATAAGAAAATTAGGTGAATTTTTATCGGTCATTACAGGATGGACAAATTCATGATTCTGCTCTCGGAAATATAGTCACAATCTGTTTTACTCACGCATTTAAATCTTTCAGATACCATTTACAATACTGAACTAACATCATCAAACATTTTAAGCAAATTTCAAGTCCATTGAATTTCACATCCAAATCACAGATGTCACTACTCATTCATTTTAATTGTCCATTACCGCTCTTTTTATTATTACTTCATATATCATTACTTTCAGACATTAATTTAAAAAAAAAAGACAAGACCTTTATTAAATAAAGTGACTGAATACTCAAAATGTATGTACACCTTGAACGTAAATGTAGTGCATATCTGATACTTTTGTTTTTATTTTATATTTAATTGAGTCAAAAATGATAAGATAATTTTCTGCTAGCTACATTTTTCTTCATAAAGACCATACAACTAATAATATAACTCATGTTTGTTCAAATTGTACCTTGCTTTTTTATTTTATTATTTTGCTTTTAATTTTATTACATGCCTAAAAAAGTTTTCTTTCATATATCGAAATAAAAGTCGCGGATTATATCGTTATCGTGTGTGCGGTGTTGAAGTGAGATCAATCCGAATTATCTTCTCAGTGAATAACATAAAATATCTAATTGTTTAGTGATTTGAACAATGAACTTATTGTCATCATAATACAAATATATCACAAAACATATCAAAACTATAAAATGCAAAAAATTAAAAATTAATTCAATATCACATAAGTGTTGTATATGGTCAAGAATAGCACATTTTATTCATTTTAAATGAATCAATCAATAATAAAAAAAGTAAATAATAAATATTTAATGAAAACTTAACTATATTGCAAGGTATTGTTAGTAACTGACTGGACTGGTACTTGAAGTGTGTGTACGATAAATCTCAATAGTGTTCCAATATAGGAATGACACAGCAACAAGGCGAGCATGGGCCTTAATAAGTGTTAGTGAGATTAAATTTATGGATAAATTATGATGAGGGTGGACAATTGACCCAGATTTTTTTTTCATAAAAGTTAAAATTTTGCTTTTTTTTAAAATTACAAAAAATTTTTCACTTCCTGAATTTTAAAATAAAAATTTAAAATCACTTTCCAAACACCCCTTTTTATGATTAGCGAAAAATTAGCTTGCTCAAATTAAAGTGCAAACATCACATATGGGACTCAGTAGTAATAATTCATCTAGTATTATAGAGTAACCGCGGCAATTAAACATCAACTAAAATGTGATTCACGTATAAAAAATTCAAACGGTATGCGAAGGAAAGTGTGAAAGTGCATTCGCATTTTATCGCGTTAAGTGTTTGTCCGTCCATTATAAATTATACAAAGGAAAGTGAAGATCCGTATTTTAGACCATCAACCTAATTGAGTTTTAGGATTAAATTTTATCGTGAGTTTCTTGTAAATGAACCGACACCCATCAATCAAGCATAAAAGAGCATTTTGCAAATTATATTTTTACTATTTCAAGAAAAAAAATTTTTTTTTTTAAACTTTTACCAGTTCCAGTTTCTTCATCACATGTACAAAAAAAAGTTGACAGTTTATAAAACAAAATTAACTGAACAACGTGCTCTGTCATTGTTTTAATAATAATTTATGGTTTAATTGTAAAAAAAAATCAAAATAAAAATCAAAACATTCTTTTAATTACATCTAAAATGATATTTTTAGTGATATTTCTTATCAAAATATTTCATTTTCAACATGATATTTTAAAAAAAAAATTTTTTTTGTTAATTCTATAGAAGTAATTGAGTGTTGACTTTAACATTGAAATGGTCGCATTTAGAGATTACAATACATTTCATACAACACATAAATGGGCATGGTTGAGTTTGTTTTTAAAAAATACACATAAATGATATTAAATTCATTTTATGTATGATATAATCGCTAAATAAAGACTCAGCTGTTTTTAACTGTATTTGTGTGTATGATATCAATAATAAGATTGTTGACTTTTTTTTACTAGCAAGTTGTATTTATATGTGATTTATTATTTATTTGATTGAGTCTGGTTCAAAATAATAATAATAAATAATTATCGGTAGTGTTTTTAAAATCTGTTTTTATTTTCTAAACAGAAACATTTGCAAATAAAAAGTGAAAATACTGATACACGATGAATCAACAACAAAAAAATCGTGCTAATAATAATAAGAATGCAAAAAAATCTGTCGGGAATGCAAAAAAGAAGAAATCTGTGACAGAAGCACCCGCAATTAAGAAAGAAATGAACAAGAAAAGTGAAAATAATATTAATAACAATAATAAAAATGTTTCAAAGAAAGAAAAAAGCAAAATAAAAGTTGATAAAGAAAAAAAAATGCTGCCAGATCCTCCGGTCAAGTTAGAACGATCAAAAACATTTGTTTTCGGTAATAAAATAAATAAAGTTTTAAATAAATTAACCGGAAGTCGTGATTCATTGAACAAAATAGACAATAATAATATTGATGAGCAACCAAGTGATAACCGGTTCAATTTAAAACGAAGCCTCACCCTGTCTTCCATAAGTATTAAGAGAAATAATCGTAAAAGTTTACGAGAACCAGTATTAGAAGAACTAAAAGAAGATGCTGTTTTAGAGAAAATTAACAATAACATTTCTGAAAATAATTCCAAAACTCTTCCAGTTATCGCACACCGCTCATCAGCCACCTTTGAACCTCCTCCATTCAAACGGTCCGGGAGTTTCATTGATCGTTTAAAAAGTAAACTGAGTACTGGCAAAACACAATCAAATTTGGTGAGAAACAGTTGGTCAGCGTCATTGCAAAGTCTCCAACAAATTGATACGATGGTCAAATATGATGATCTAAAATTCGTTGACTATGACAAATTCAATACATATGAACAGCGTCTTGAAAAGGATTTGAATAGTTTGAATACGAGTCAAAGTGATTTATGGTCATTGGGAAACCCAAGTGCAAGTGGAAGTATGGGGAAACGATATCCAAGTGCTAGTAGTTTAAAGTCAATTGAAAGTATTAATGCAACTGTTAGAATGCGTGCCAAAAAACGAATTAGTTTCAATATGAGTAATTTGGATGAGGACAAAAATGTATTTCGACATAGTTTAGAAACAACATCCATCAATGCATTAAGTAAAGACAAACAACGAACGGTTTTGAATAAGAGAGGAAGTATCGGTGGATTTGAAGATGTCAACGATTATGTGCAATTCTTAAAAGAATCCTTCATCAATGAACAAAATGAGCCAAACAACGATATCGATGTTGTTGATTCAGCACAAAAAGAGGATAAATCCTCTCAAAATGAGACTAAATCAGCAATTTTAAGACCAAAATCATTGCCCTGCATTTCTGAGACTGTAGAAGAGAGATCAAACAAGGTAGGAACTTTTTAAACTAATTTAATGCTTGTCATGATAAATAAATGCATTTACCTTCACCATCTGCTTGCATCAAACTGTAAAATATTTGAAAAAATATTTCATTTTAGTAACTTAATAAGATAAATTAACTTCTTTATCCCTCTTCCTTATTCAGTTTTATGAAAACTTTTAAAATTTCATTTATTTATCATGCAAGTGTCTTTTAGAAGAATATTAATAATAAATACTAAATAACTTCTTGGCAAAACAACACATTTATATAAAGTGGATGGAGAGAATTTAACTTGAACTGTAATTATTTACGATCATTCCATGCCTAATTACATGGATTTATCTCTATGATAGATTATTATGAGTTTGTCTTCCAACTTTACTCTAAAATTTTGTTGTGCATAAAAAAATTGAAATTTATAAATATTTTATTGTGATTTCATTCAAAAAAAATTCTTTGGCCTTTAATTTACAAGAAAAAAAATTGATAAGATTAGATTTCAATCAATAAAATGTTTGAAATTAATACACTCATTAATTTCATTCTTATCAAGACAGTTTGGCCAATTCAAATTTATGGTAAATTTCCAGTTGCATTGATACCAAAAAAAAATATTTCATAAAATTGTGATGCCAGTTCAAAACATAGCATGTATAAAGACACTATTTAAAAATCCCTTATTCATCATAAAATTAGTTTTTAAATGCTTACATTAAATTTTCATATGCTTCTATAAAAATATAAAATATGCTCGTAACATCTGTCTTCTAGTCTTTGAGAAGAGAAAATATGAACATAATGATGAATTTAAACTTTTTTTTTTATAGTCGTTTAATTTATGACCAAGTCTGTGCTCACTCACTCAAAATCGACCATCTCAAGTGCAGACATTTCAAATTGAGCATCTTCTTTCATTTGATTTTTCTCTTAAATGAGTGTTCATTTATGTGGCTACCATAAAAGTGAATATTTTATTTATTTTTATTTTTTTTATTGTTTTTTTCTCGTTATCTACAATTAAACTATTATGATGAAGAAAAATTTAATAGGATGTCCGTTAATTTTACATTGAATTTGATTTATTTCGATGATTTTGTGAACACTTTTTTAGTGTCTTCCTATTTAAACTATTCAGGAAGTATTATAATTACTTTCTAAGAACTTAATTAAGAAAAAATAATAAGTTTTATTTGATTTAAATTACTTTTTCAGTTTTTTTTTTTTAAAAAAGAACAAATGGTGTGCTATGATGAATATAAAAAAAATATGTTATAAATCTTTTTTCTGTCAATTTTTAGCAAAATGAAGGAAAGCCAAAACTGTGTCTATCAGATACAAGGCACCTTCGACCACACATAAACAGCCCAATGCAATACCAACCTAGAAAATAAATATTTTTATAGTTTGAGGTTAAAACTTTTAATTTGAAAAAATAAAGTGGTCTTACTGCACGTTCTGTTATGATATGAATAAAATCATGATCTGGCATGTAACCGGCCCAATAGTGCAAGGCAACTCCACCAACACTCAACCACATTATTGTTCCAACAACATTCATGATTGTGTCAGACAGTTCTCTGTTAAGTAAAAAAAAGTATGATAATAATAAAAAAATATATATAAGAGGAATGTGTACAATTACGATTCTAAGTAAATGAATCTCGTTGTATTTTGTTTAATTTTATGAATGAAAGCATAAAATTTGATAGGTTTGCATCATCAAAATTTTATGTACTTCACTTTCGTTTATGGTATAAAACTTTCTTGTATTGTTCATAAAAATAATGATTTTTTTTGTATCTTTACCTCTTATGCTTTGTCGTTCCAAACCCGAATGCGAGTAAATGACATCCAGTATAAATTATATATCCAACAAAAACACCAGATGCTACAATTTCCGCATCTGGACTCTTTTCTTCATTCAAATTCCATGTCCCACCGACACCCAAAAAGTCACCAGCATAACCAGTACGATAAAGTATCAAAATGACAAGATTGAGTACCTAGAATTAAAAAAATGTTAAAATTATTTTAAATTCATTTTTGTGGCAGTGAACTTTAACTTTTATCATTATACCAAATTCTAAAGGAACTCATTTAAACAAAATACTTTTAATCCGGAAATCATGATGAAAAAAAACAAAATGAAATGAAATGGATTGGAAATTGTTTGAAAAGTCTCTTGTTTTGCATTTCCTCTTGAAAATATGATAAAAATGAATGAAATGAAATAAAACCGAATAAAAAAGAGCAGTGTTACAATGGTGAAAAAAATATCAATTTACATTCTTCATATTTAAAAAAAGGGTTTGAGTGTCAATGTATTCAAATAAAACACAATAATTTCAGGTTTTGATGTTGTATTGGGTCAATAATCTAATAAAAGTTCAGGTGATTCCACTTGACTTGATTTTTCCAAATGATACGTAGCACGAAAAAAAATTCACTTATTGATAACCCCTTGATTTATAATGTTTGCAAAAGTAAAAAGGATGTGAAATGATAAAAGGATATTGTTTTCTATAAAATTACATTAGAATTTGTAAACAGTCAAACTGATGGAACAACAAAAATCAATTACCGCTTTTTTGAAGGTTCGATTACTGAAAATGTGATTTTTATTTTGTTTTGTTTTTCTGTATACTGAGAAGGTTTTGGGGAAAAAATACACATTAAAAATGTAAGCATTTTACTTGAGAGTATTTTTTCAGATAGATTTTTAAATACAACACTAAAAGTTAGTTGACCCAAATTTATGTTAACACAATACAAAAGTCTCAGAAGAGAATAACAAAAAAAAAAGTTATTTTTTACTTTCGTAATCTCATTTCATTTAACCCTCAAGCACATAATACATAGATTCATTTCATGTGTAATCAGGTCAATTTTATCAAATATTAACGTATTTTCCTTATCCTTATATCCTATTTCTATTATTAATGTGACTAATATGAGAAATAAAATCTTTTTGCTAAATATTTTTACCCAAAATAACGATAAATACTGATATGATTTTATACAGACAACTGGTAGTGATGGTGTCAATATCCTGCCAATCCTACTTACATACACACACACACACATTGACAAACGACAGACATGCCAATTAATCTCATGTCTCTTTCCCCATATTAGTATGTATTAAATAATAAATGTACATGTCGATAATTTATCGGAATACCCCAAAAACCATCACCACATCAATTATTTGAATTTTGGTTTATAAATTAATGTAAAATAATATGAGATTGGATGTAGGTGACACGGAATCATAATAATAATTATTATTATATCGGTAGGCAATCTTAATAACAAGGATAAATGTATTAATTAATTGAATTATGTTACTCTGTTTATTTACATTTAAGAAATTTCTACATGGTTATCTTCTGCTAACAGAAGGAAATGTACTTTAAAATATTCATTAAAATGAAGTCAAATAAAATGAGTTGGGAAAAAGTTAAATATAAAGTAAAAAATCGTGTATTTTGTACAAAAATAATAGTTTATGCTAAAAATAGCGACAAAAACTCACGTAAATGTTATAAAAACATGTAAATACATAAAGTGGTATTTTGTTAAGAAGACTTAAAACAGACAAAAACTTTTACACAAACATTTCATTTGGCATTTATGTTTTTTATATAGCTCAAATATTTTATATTTTCTATTCATGACACAACGCAACGTCACACAAAGTCGAAAGGAAAACACAAATAAGAGAGTTATTGATTTTATCTCGAATATTTTCATTCAACATTTTCATAAATTTTGGTACAAAACATATTTTTTTTAATAAAACGAACAATCACGATCAACCTCTTCAATTATCATAAATATTTAACATGCGAAACTGTGCAGATGCTTTTTACTCTCAAATCAAATATGTTATTCATTTATATAAATAAAAAAAAATTGTTTCAAAATTTCTTTCAATGGAATGAATCAAGAAATAACACTTTACTAGTTTTACAATTATTTAAAAGAAAAAAAAATCATGTGTGAACTTTTTACACTTGAACAATTTGATGACGTTAGTTGAAGATGTTATGAAAAAATAAAATGAAACGACTTTTAGTGATAAAATTTGCATCAATGAGCACCTTGGGAAATGCACTTACAAATTTTCATTTTAATAAACATTGTTTTTAAACTTTAAGATCTTTTATCTTTTTATATATAAATGTAAAGCAGGATTATTTTCCATGCTATTATAATAATTTAACTGAAATTCAAAATATATTGAAAACTTAAAAGTTTAAGGTATTTGAAACTTCTCCCATAAAATTTAGAAGTTTTTATAATTGAATTTTGCTTTAATTTTACAAAATACCAGGCGTTTCCACTACATAAATTTATATTATTATAAAAATAAATGATTAGGATTATTTTTTTTTTCAATTTTCTCAGTGCAAACGCAAACGATGAATGACGTTTAATGAAAATGGATTATAATTTTATTATGAAAAATTATAAACATTAGTTATTTGTCATCTTCCATGTTCTTTTTTTTTTTTAAAAAAAAGAGATACTAAGATTTATTTTCATTTCATGATGCAACAAGTTGTTTAATTAAAAAAAATGAATGATAATTGGGTTAAAATACGGAATAAACGTTTAAACCTTAATAAGATACGGATTAATATGAAAATTTATCAGGAAATTAATTTTCTTTCATCATCATCATAATGTCGACCATATTTTTTTTTCTATAAATCTCAGATAGATCAAATTTGAGCTCAATTAAAAAAAAATAAGAATTTCATCGATTTTAAACCAAAATAGGTCATTGAACATTCAAGTACAAATGAAAACTGTAAGATGATTATTATGGGAAAGTCTAAAAAAGAAGATGGCATAATCGTACAAAGAATTTTAGATATAGAGGAGTTTTTCTTTCATTATCAGAGAAATTTCTTTGTTTTTTTTCTCTCTTCTGCTTTTCTTGTTTTTTATCATTTTATGTTATTCGTATCCGACCAAAAATATATTCCATGTAAAATGAAAATGAATGATAAAGAAATAAAATATGTTTATTGCCAAATAATATGACTATGGCCCATAAATGTCATCTAAATGTAATAATAAGGGCTTGTTATTATTATGAAATATTGTAACTCTTTTTCTTGTAACAAATTTTACTTTTTCTTGAAGTAAAATAATATTACATTTAAATTTGTATCCAATTTTCCAGTGATTGACTAAATCAAACTTTATTATTTGTCTTCAATTATAAACCATAAATCAAAGATGAAAGAGAATTTTCGTTCAAGATCAAAAGACTTGTAATTTAACTCATTAGCATTAAAACAATTTCCCAAGTTTACGTTTACACAAGTGGTAATTAATTATCGAATGTATGTTCTTAATCATTGTAAATGATGACACAAATTACACAAAATCGATTTTATAATCCAAATTTCATTATTCTACTTTATTCTAAGAAACATGACTCAAGTCTACCAACACTACTTTAAAATTCATATTTTCATATTGGCATCATCATCATTATTATCATTAGTATGATAATTATCATTAAAAATCTAAACGATCATCAAGGAACGCGATGAAGTGTTTGTGTAAATATGTGACACATATGAAAATAATTATCAGTCTATGTGTGTGTGTGTGGGTAGGTCTATAGTGACATTTTATCTTATCAGTTTGATATCATACTATAATTATTGATTAATTATTTCTTTCAACAACATTTTCTGCGTTGAACCTGTTTTTACTACTTTATTTATTATGATATGCTTGAATTTCAATTAATATCCTCATTAAGTCTATTTTTAATCCGAATCCTTAAAGATTGAATGAGATTTTTACAAAAAAAAATGTTTATATGAAAGGAAAAAATTTAATTACATTTAAGCATTTTTTTTTTGTTTCAAATCAATGAAATACGGGTGTGGCTTTCAAATAAAACTCCCTATGATTTAATGACTCACCAAAAATAGACATTCATTTATGCGAATTTCACATGAAATTTTTTCTTGTCAGTCATTTATGACAAAGAAATTCAGACAAATCTATTATTTTTTTAAATTTAATACACTTTTAGTATAATTTTCACTTGAAATCAATTCCACGTGTGTTTTAATGTTCACGTTCCATTAAATTACGGTTGAAGACATTAGAATTTTGAAAATATACGTACCAATTTGAGTACTTTAATAAAAATTGAGGCAATTGTTTCTGCTGATACCATTTTTTTGAATTATATTTTTATTATATTTCCTTGTATTGTACTCCTTACTTTCAAAAGTAATACTAAATTCCAAAAAATATTAATAATAATGATTCTTAATCGTTGATAATCTTTTCTTCAATCTTTAATTATTATTATTAGTTTCTTGTTCAAACAAATGATGCCAAAAGTTTTACTTCCTCTTTGAAAAGATTTTTATTTTAATATGTATTTCAAAAAATTTAACCAAGCTTCTAGTCAACAACTGCTATGACTAACAAGTGAAAATGATTACACGGTTAACGAAGTGTTTCTTTTCCGAAATTATTGTTATTTGTTGATAAGATATCGTTTTTTTTCAATGTACACGATTGTAATATATGAATTATTGTGATAAGTATTTAAAAGCATAAAGATAATTTCTATTAATTTTCAGGCATTCTTATATGATACATTTAAAAAAAAATAATTCAAGATAAGATAAGATAAGGCGATTTATGTTAAGGTGTATGTAGAAAGGTATGAATAATATAATTTTTTTTATGTTTATTTTTGATTTCACAATTTCGGTTATGTTGCTTTAGTATTTTAAGGTATTTATGCGTGTGTATGTATTTTTTTGTAAGAATGATAACAAAATCACTCTTATAGTATATTTTTTTAGGGAAAATTGTTGTGTAAGTGAACTCATGTTAAATTCTTCGAAAAGTGGGTCAATTTTTGTATAACAATACTGTTAAAATACATTAAGTTGAATTCTTTTGTCGTGATTCTTTCGTACTGGATTTCAATTGAATTTAAGCTACACTGAAAATTGAAAACGCCCGGTAAACAAGCCCGCATTATATGAATAGAATAAAAGATTGCGCACAATATTCGATTTTTTTATCCAAATTAATGTAAGCGTCAATCAAAGATCTCCGTCTACGGACCGTGTCAATTTGTACTGCGGGACGTTTTCAATTTACAGCGTGTAAGTAAGATTACAATTAAAATTATATTTATCATGAATTTGCCGTGAAAAACATGAGGAACTTTTGTATTTTTTATTTGAAATTTCAAGAAAAATTAATAACTTTAAATTATTTTCTTTAATTAAACTGTGGCTTCTTCAGTTTTACAGTTATAAATTAAAATTGTGTCCCAGATTCAAGCATTTCATAAAATGTTAATTTTCAAACCAATCTCTGGCAATCATTTTCAGTCACCAACAAACAATTAACATTTCTTACTTTCATTAAATACTTACACCATCGTTTTGTTCGTATTTTTTTTTTTCAATGATTCTATTTTTAGAATTGAATGTGATTTGATTTGGAATTCTAATAGATTCATTCTTTTCTTTTTTCAATAAAAAAAAATACACAAAGTTATAATCAAACAGTTGTTTTCAACATGAAGCAAGCTACGAATAAGCACAACTAGAAAAGAAGAAGATTAATGATCGTCACTTGTCTGATGACACAAACAACACATTTTACCTGTCTACAATCAGTTTAAAAAGTTTTTCCTCCCATTTTCCTTCTTATTTTATTTTATTTAAAAAAAAAGAACCCACACATTTTCTATTCAGGTGTGAAAACACCATGAAATTAAACTAAATTCTTTTCATTTAATAACAATAAGGGAACAGCATCTGCATTATTAAAAGAAAAGAAATGTATTCAACTAGAAGACGAAATGACGTGTCGAAACTTGAACTTTTGAAATTAAATTTCATTAAAATCATTTTGTGTTTGCAGAAAATAGAAACATATGCGGTTTAAATTTTTATTTTCTTACATTTATCATACTTTTCCTAATAAATTAGCATTACGAACGTTTTCTCCTTATATTGTTTTAAAAATCTTTGCAAAGTTTTCTGATTTGTATGCACATCATAAATGAAAAGAAATGAAAGGAAAATATGTGCAAACAAATTACCTTAAAGCATGTCATTTAAACAAAAATTTAAGATTTCATGTTTTTTTTTTACTAAAAATTGATGGAGACGCCTTGTCATCACAACTTTTATTGACCGAAGTATTTATAAACTAAATATTCATAATAATTTGATTTTACTCATCAGACATGTGTCTTATATTTGAAAGCAATTTCAAAGTATCACTACATAAAAAGCACAATGTGATTATTTTCCTTTTTCTATACAAAATAATTTACCACTTAAGACCTTAAACAAATGAATATGAACGTGCTAGATTCACACATCCCTCATCAATCTTAATAAATTTTGTATTCATTTACTCACATGTACAATTTTATTATATTGGTTTTACGTGATTTAACATGCTGATTGTTTTTCGATGGAAAAATATTACATAATTTTACTATACACATAGAATGGACATTAAATATCTAGAAGGATTTGAAAGAGTAAAGGATTTGATAAGAAATTTGTTGTCACTTTGAGTTTAATTGATCACAATGTTAATATTCCAAGCTCATTTCACATGTTCTTTATATAACGTTGTCTTAAATATTGATTTTCTCACTGAAATAAATAAAATTAAAATTCAGACCTTGAATACTAAAAATATCTTTGTTTGTCCCGAATTCTGTTAGAAGTGAAAGAAAAAAATATCATAAATCAAATAGCAAATCCAGCCGTACTAACCTTCAATAAGACTGCTACTCTTTTGTTTTTTCTTTTGTTTTCCTCTCACGATCTCATTTTTATTTGTCTAAATAAGAAAATTTCAACTGAAAATAAAATGCCATGCACATGTCTATCACGAGACATGTCAAAAGCAATGCAAACCATTTTTTGGATATTTCCATTTCAATATTTTGTTTTATGTTGTCTTTCGTTTCATGTAAACAGAAATTTGAAATTTAAATCACCTTTTAGTAATTTTTCCATTGAATAATGTCATGAGACACCAAACTGGTCCCTTAAAATTGAATTGAATTTTTGAAAACAAAAGAAAACTCTTGATATAAAATTTATGCACCTATCAAAAGGGGATTTTTATAACATTAAATATAATTTTATATTATTACGTCAAGCAAAGCAACGGCAAACACTCAGTCAGTGTAATTTAAGGGTATAATGCAATAATACAATATCAAATTTGTAAGTTAATATTATACTTTTTGTGTATGCATTCATTGAATCGTTATGGGAAATCGAATGCTTTTGGATTTTCCATTCAAGTATTTTGTTATTGTCTATATTTTTACTGTAAAATAATATGTATTTTTCAACAGAAATATTCGTAAATTTATTTTATATATAAAAATATGATTGTGTGGTATGGTAATGTAATAGGAAAAAAAAGAATATTGATACGAATGTTAGCATGAAATGTGATACGCTGTTATTTTTTCTTTATTTTGTATGGATTTTATCATGTTTGTTTATGGAGGAAATAAAAGGAAAGTATTTGGAAAGTGGCCAACAAATATTGGTTACTTTCAAAAGTTTTTCTAAGCGATTTTGAATATTTGTGAGTCATCGGAAGTGTTTTGAGAGGAAATTTTGTATTTGAGTCGAGTCCATGTCATATTTCAATAGATTTTTTTAATGATTTACATTCTCAACCCAAAACCAGTGGGGTGCCAGTGGGAACACCCTTTCCCACTGGTCTCTCAATGGTGCCCTACTGACTTTGGGTTGAGAGTGTACAACTGAATTCATTAAATGTGCTCTGATACTCCATTAAGGAAATTCTCCAAGACTTTTCTGCTTAAAGAGTACAGCACATTTTTTTGTTAACTTTTAAATTATACATTTAAAAACCACTTTTACTCATTTAAAACGAATGGTTACAACACAAACTTCATATGAAAGCCACAAAATGTGCTTCGCATTCAGTTTATATTTTTTTTACATTCATGAATGTAGGAAGCATTTAATTCGTAATAAAAAATGAAAGCTATGGGAAAGTTAATGTACTGTATCAAAGGAATAAAACCAAGTAATAAGTCGAGTAAGAAGGATTTTCCACTTTTTATCCTCCAAATATAAAATTAAGTGAATAATCCAAGTTGGTGAAAGGACTCACTCGACATAATTTATGAAATAAATCGAGCATTTATGTTACAACCCACAAAAAATAAAAAAAAACAGCTTTAAATCGTAATACGAGTGAAATTTAAACATATTTCACTTAGTTTTCTTATAAATTTAACAAAATAGCATAATATGTTATTGTAAATTCAATTTTCATCTACTAGATTTTCTAATAATACCAAATGTATGTTCACAAAAATCTTGAAATGCAATTAAAAGTAAGGGTATACATTATGGGATTATTTCCATATGTTTTTTTCCTGTGTAAAAGTTTTGGTACGAGAATGGTAATTTTATTGTTTAAATTGAATTAAAATTTATATCTAGACCATATATTTTTCTCAAGTACTTTTAATTAAGGTGTTAATGTAATCAAAATTGTTCTACCTACACTTATTCGAGTGAATGTGAACAGTTTTCAGTGTGCCAAGAAATTTTAAATAATACTGTAAGTAAGCTAATATCATTTAAACATAAATTACTATGTGAATAAAACAAATTCCTCTGTTATGCAATGCATATTACATGAAATTGGAAACCTACATTATTTAACACGAACAGAGATAAGAATGCATGTTTGATACTAATTTCCAGTGAAGAGTAATGGGCTTTATTAGAACAGAAATTTTTAATGACTCTCCCTTTAACTTAAATACATTTGAATTGTAATTGTCTCAAAGTAAAAATAACAATAAATAATAAAAAAGAGCCTAAAAGTTCATCTTATGATTAATATTGTATTGAATTTGTCATTAAATGTCACTAGTCGTTTGAGTTGTTTATTTACTTTCATACCACTTTTAACCATAATATAACAAGAAACGAACAGACATTACCCATAATTCATAATGTAGGATAAAGTTTGTGACTAATGTTAAACATAACGATTATTTCACAACTTCTACATCGTCGATAAAGGCTACTTATTACACTTAAACTCAATCATTATTAGTACACTCATCATACTTACACGCCTACATATAGCTTTATGTTTAAAAACGTGATTGCAAAACATAAAAATCCTACAAATAACGAAATGTTTTTCTGATGTCTATTGAAATTTTCCCCTTTTTTCATAGTAGAATACTCGCTGTTCAAAGGAAATGTATATGATATAAATGAGAGACATGGAAAAACAGCTGATTTTCTCTCTCTCACATACATTTTATTTTTTATATACGTGACAAGGAAAATTTTCGTTAATGTTTTAATATAATCACATGTTCAATATGTTGTTCAATGTAGGACTGTCTGGTAATACTATATTTGTGTATATCTTTGAGACGGCAAAATTTTCATTCAAAAACTTGCAACATTATCGTCTAGTTGCTCAGTTCAGCTTGGGCCGTTTACCGCGAAAGATATCCTTAAAAGAAAATACAAATACAAACTTACAATATGAATAAATTTTAACTTAATTTAAAACAAAAAATGTCCTGTATATCTGTCGTGCATGTTTAATATTAATAATACAAAAAAAAATAAATAAATTATTATAATTATTAATACAAAAAAGGTTATATAAAGAAAATTAAATAAAAAAAAATAAAATACAAAAAAAAAATATTGAAAGGAAAATTTATTTGCAAAGTTTTTATTTTAGGATTCAATAAATAGTTAAATTAAAATAAAAATTATTAAAATGAAGAACGAGAAGCAACGAGATATCAAAAATATTTTTCGAACATAAAAAAATGTGATAAAAATCAAAAATAAATAAAAAATAAAATTCTTAATTAAAATCTAAAAAATTTAAAAGAGTTCAATGGAAATTAAAAATTGAAGTGAAATTCAAAATAAAAAGATTAAAAAAAAAAAGTTGAAATGTAACAAATCCTTTATTATTATTATTATTATTATTATTATTATTATCATGAAAATTCTCGGAAAAGTGAATGTTATTGTAAACAAAAGTAAACAAATATTTTGTTTTGAATGTAATATGCTCACAATTTTTCATCATTAATGCACATCAACAACAACTCATTATCATTAAAATCAACTTAAAGTATTGAATTACAAATGTTGAGTAAACAAAATAAACATAAAAAATTCATTATAACTCATGTATGCAATGAAATACATAAACTTAATAATGCTAATTGAACTAATAACGGATATGAATATTAATAAATAAAAGCAAAAAAAATAAACGAATGGCAGTCCTTTATTTATATTGTGTAAGTTATGATCTAATTCATATATGATTTCATAATTTAATTAAAATACACAAAAAAACATACACATACAGTTAGAAACAAGTTCAAGTTCATCAACATCATCATGGAAAAAAGTCAAATTAGATTTAAATTACGAATATCGATTTCTTTAATTTATTTGTTTAAATAATTTTATACATAAAAAACAGATTGTTTTCATGTTTTTTATTTATTTTATTACATGGAAAATGATACACAATGACATGACTTCAAAAAAAATTTTATCCAAAAAATTATATTAAATCAAAAAAAACTCACTTTATTAGTATTTTATGTGTGTGTGCTTTTTTATATGTGTGATGGATATGGATTATTTGATTTTTCTTTATTGTTATTTGCAAGCCCATTATTAAATTTGTTTGCATTAAAGCAAAATAAAACCATATAAATGTTTCGATACTGATATTTTTTTGTTCTCCTTATTTTGCAAAGATAATTTTGTAAATAAATACTGTTGAATAAATTGAAATGAAAACAGAACATTATTGAAATTTAATCAAATGAAAACCTAAATGAAGGAAAATTCTTGATTGTTTTTGTTTTTTTCATTCTTGTTATGATATGAAATTAAAATCTAACTAAGAGGCATGCCAATTATATTATTGAAAACACGTGCAATTAGTTCTGTCAATTTTTATGATGGATTTGTTTAAAATGAATGGTAAAATTGGGCTTTTCAATCAACTATTATAAAAATTTAACCTATTAATCGCCTCTCTTTGAAATATTGAGTTTAGAGCAAAACTTTCTTCTAGGATTTGTTCTTTGTTGAAAAGTGAATACTTTTCGTTTCGATGAAAATTTTGAATTTCATACAAAAATTTTACAGGAGAACTAGTTAAAAGTGTCGTATAATGTCACAGAAATACGTACAGAATTCTTGTACGAAGAGGAAGAAATCGCATGTCTTTTCGTCTTATTTCTGCTAATAATTTTCTTGTGATAATCGAAAAAGTCAAAATAACTGATCCGTCATCCTTCAAACAATTCTAATTATTTGCATTGAAAATTTAAAAAAAATATTTTGAGAACTTCTAGGCGAAATCCGTCTCAAACGTCAACCAATAATCGACCAGCGGTGGTTAATGTGTTAAAGTTTTTCATTTAAATTGAATGATATAGTTTTAAATACGAGAAACATAAATAACAGAAAATAAACTGGATAAAATGGACACAAATTCCCTTATTGTATTATGAGAAAGCTTGAAACATAAATGAAGCATGTAAAACAAACATTATGTTGTGTACTCTGTGCAAACACTATATTAACAAATACTTTTACACTAAGGTGATTTTGTAACTTTGCGTATTTTTAGCATTTTTATGGTCAGCTAAATTGATAAAAGTATTCGTTTTTTATGTGGTGTGATTATATCAAGGCAAAGTAAATTGAATAGAATGTATAATGAAATTTTACTACAAACATCATGTTTTGATGTATATGGTAAAAAGTGAAAAGTAAATGAAAGAAAGGAAGAAGGGTAATCCTTGTGGTGATGATGAACGTAATCATGAAAATAGGGACCATTAACCTAAAACTGTATTAGGGATTGCGTTTTCATTAAATTAAATTGGGTTAGCACATTCTATTCAAGGGCATCGGAAGTACATACACCGTCTACATAAAAGAAAAAACACGTTTTTAAATCAAAATGAATCATTTCCACGAATCGTATAGCAATTTTTTGTTGATCACTGTGTTTTTATTGAGCAGATAATGTGTACTAGGATTACTGCTTCCATCATGTGCCAGATCACATTTCAAATTGAATTTTCCGTGAAATGATGTTCACTCTTCGTCTGATAGGCAACAAAAAATCGAAATATGGTGATTATTAGATAACGTTTATTCGTCTTTTAAAGGTTGAAATAATATTAATAAAAGTAAAAATGAGTTAGCCTTTAACATGAAACATCACTTCTCGCATTTCAATAGACTATCTTTGATTTGCATAATACTACAATTACTTTATGAATAATCCTCATATTTCAATTCAATTAAGTGAAAATGGGGCCATTATTTGTCATTATATTTCTTTCCATTTAAAAGTCATCTTATAATCTTGAATTAAAAAAAAAAAGTATTAAAAGTTTTACTATGAAAAGTATTTGTGACTTTTAATAATAAATTAATCCTCATTTCTAGACCCAATTATTGAAGCGACATACTTTACAAACTGAATTCATAATAATAAAAAAAAAGTTCAACGATGATAATGTTTTTTTCTCTCCTTTTGGTTTTCAATTGAATTGAATTGAATTTTTAACTCAACATTGACTCGAATAATATAAAATAATGATTTTATGACGAACAAAAGCCGCAAGTGTATAATTAATTTCAATTTTTATTTCAATGTCATCGCAATTTTATTATTATCATTTTCATCATTTTATTTTATTTTACAGATTATTTTTCATAAAATATTTATTGTGTTATGAAAATAATGGTAAAAATAATCAATTTTGTTTAAAAACAAACTTTTATATGAAAACAATTCCAAGTACGAATCAATAAAACGTACAAAAAAAAGAACAAATATGATACTTTTATTTTCGAGGATCATTGAAAGATTATATGAAAAGTTTTATGAAAAGCTTATGATAAATAATTAGTTTTGAATGATGAACATGATCAATTTAGCCTTTTAATGAGAAACAATAATTTAAAATTTTGGTTTTACACACATTATAATGGAATGATTTGCGATTATTGGAAAGAAGTATATGATTTTTCTTTAAATCTGATTTAATTTCTTTACACTGTAATTTGAGAACGCCCCACAGTGCAAATCGACTTGATCCAGAGACGGAGATCTTTGATTAACGCTTACAGGGTTTTTGATGAATGCAATTTTTTCCTGTTAATTTGGATAAAAATTTTGAATATTGTGGTCAATTTTTTAGTCAATGCATATAATTCAGGATGGTTTACGGGGCGTTTTCATCTTAGAGTGCAAAAAGTAATAATTTTCTCCCCCTTTTTTTAGAATTAGCATAAGAATAAAGACAAAGCATAGGAAGAGAAACGAAAAAAAAGTATCAACTTGATTATTTAATAAGATTCGTTTCATTCTTATTAATAATAGATTTGAAAGGAAAAAATACGATATATAAGATGAATAATTCGTCTCACTTGATTTACTTTGCCTTACATTCATCCTTAATTCATTGGCAATATCTATTTTTAGAAATATGATTATTTTTTTAAATAAATATACTCTTAATAAGTAAAATATGAACAGATTTTGAGCAGAAAATAAAGAAAAAGAAGAAAAATAATAAGTAAAAAAAATTATTATTATTAATATTATTACTGAATAACGTTTCATATAGAAGTCACGTATTTATGTTGAACCAAATGAATGTAACAAAAAAAGAATGTTCAAAGAAAACATTTAAGGAAATGGCACGACAAAGTATAATAAAAAATGGATTCTAAAAATACTTATTAAAAAGCGTTTGAAGTTATAAAAGGATAATGTATTTTATGATTAACTTTTTTCTTACATTATTTTAAGTTTTGCTAAGTTAATTTTGGGATTGACAGTGGTTGTAACGAAAATAATTTACCTTTGATATATGAAAGAACAAAAATAATAACTTAATAATAAAAGTTGTACATTAATTCTCATTTTTTATTTATATTTTATGCACAAAGTAATTTCAAGAAGACGAAACCTTTTATTAATAATAACATTTATTTGATTGATATTTTTCTTCCCTCATCTTAATCTTAAATAAAACAAAAAAAAACCGTCAAAATGAAAATTATATTACCAAGAAATGAACGATGGTCATCATTTTGTATGATTACAGAATTAAATTAAATTAAAAGATATAACACGATTACACTAAAATTTTTTATAACATTCAAAAGCAAAAAGTAAAATCTCATTTCATTTGCACCAAGTCGTTAAAGTGTTTAATTCACAACAATAAATAAACAAACATGATTTGAATTTGCAAAGTAAAGGAAAAAAAATATATTTATATATTAAATAATCCTCCTGTGCAAATTAAAAAGATTAAATTATTTTGAAATGAAAAATATCTTTTTCTTTGTCAAATCTGTCATCATCATTTGCTTCACAAAAGCAAACACGACTACAATTAAAATTAGAATAACATATTACATTGAGATTGTACCCCTGTGTTAGGTAAAACGATTTACCTTTGTATAAAATAATCATTAAATATGTACTTTTTTGTTGGTATCTTCTAAAAATAAAAAAAAAATATAAATTGCTTCTTCCGCTTACAAAATAAAAAAAAATGAAAAATAAACATGACAAAACACAAATCTAAAGGAAATGTCATCAACAACCTGAAGCCTTAAAACATAATCAAGGCAAAAAAAAAATATGTTTAAAATAATTTTACTTTAACGTTATTTTTTTTTATTCAAACAAAAACCCACCAAAAAAAAGTGAAATAATAAATAGCTCTGTTCCCACACACGTTTACCTCGTTTTATCGTGTTTGTCTACTCGATAAAATTTCAAAACGAAAAAAAAGTGATCTTTCTAAATGATATACACAAATTGACATAAAATATGAGAAGGGAAAAGCTGAGCTAGTATAATACCTAAAGTAGCTTATCTAAACTCAAGAGAACGTTTATTCAATAAAGGTGAAGAGAAGTAACAGACAAACTAAAATGGGAAATAAGAAAATGATATACTTCTGAAAATACACATCTATCACCCATTAATAAGCTACTCGCATAATTTATATTCGGTTGACTTGCGTTTGAATATTCATACGTGTGACGCGTGTATATAAATCAAGTTAAAGTCAATAAGGAAAAACGAACAGATTCGAATAATATTAAATTGTATCTTAAATGGGAAAGAAAAGTGAGTTAATGCTTTTAATGTGTATGTCTTTGTATAGATAATTTTTTGGAGGAAATCTTAGTGATATTCAAATACTGAATGAAAAATAAATATATCATTTAGCAAGAGAGGAAATTAAAGTTAAAGCTGAAATATTAACACAAAATATGACTAAACATTTGTATTTAATGTCAAATAAACGTCAAAATTTCAGTAATTACCAAAGCTGCTAACCCTGTTGCAGTGAAATATTTCATTTTTACATGACGGTGTCTGATTTATTCTCGCTCATTTACTTTAAATTATCCTTACATGGATTGCTTTTAAGTCATTTGCCAATTAGCCAACTGACGGGTATCCTATACTGAAAGCTGAAAACGCCCCGCAGTACAAAGTGACTTGGTCCGCAGACGAAGATCTTTGATTGACGCTTACAGGACAGTTAATGAATAAAATTTGTATCGCATTTCCATTGAATTGCGAACAAGAATTTGATTATTATGGGCGCTCTTTTAGTCTATGCATATTGTGCGGGGTGGCCTGCGGGCGTTTTCAACTTAGAGTTTAACAGGACACTGCCTTTTGCGCAGTCATCTTAAAAGTATTGGTAAGAGTGATTCAAGCACCTGCAGGCTCTGTCTAGAAGAGGATGAAACATCAAAACACATCCTGTGTGAGTGTGAAGCATTGGCTAGAGTAAGGATTCGCTACTTCAGGGAGGGCTTTCCATCTTCTTGGACTGTAGTTAACACAGATCCAAAAGTAATCTTTAAATTTTTTGACGAACTGGATGTATTAATATCCCTTCATAAGGAGAAGCAGAAAATATCTTATAGGTCGAAGTGCGAACATTGAGCTTCCTTTTATTGTATGTGGATGCTATTTTCAACATGAAGCTCATTACATAATTTTTACACGAAATTTTACCACAGGGTACATCCACATTTATTTTGAAAATGAATTCTGACTTAATCATCGAACAGTGTGGGATCAGTTTTGTAAATAAATGATTTTGCCGGATCCATTTCATTTCAAATATACACAAACACGAAACAGAGCCACAATTTATTTGCATTTGTGCTTTTTGTGAATAATAAACGGCATCTATTTTAATATTCAATGTCTGTGTGTACTGTTACCACTCTTTTTTTATTTTATTATTCCTAAAATAGAAATAAGGATTAGACGAATATTTTTGTAAAATATGGTTAAATTCGTATTTACATGAAAGCGATTTGTGACGAAATTATTGTTAAAAGAATTAGTGCAAAATTAAGATAAAATTAAATATTGATTCATTGTGTTTTTGTCAGTGTGTAAGCGTGGTTTGAAAATTCAAAAATTAATTCAAACAAACTCTTTAAAATGAAAATATTTGTTATGAACCACAAAAACAATCCACAATCATATGTGATCCTTTTATGATAAGCATTTGAAATAAGTTTACAGTTTAGCACATAACATTTTACCACAAATTTCCTTTTATTTTAAAGTTAAACATGTTTCTTCTTTTTCATTCACTTTAAATGTAAATTTTTATGATAATGTTAGTCAATGAAGTGGAGTGTCTTTATTTTTATTGTTACAAATCTAAATTTTACTTTTATAAAGTTAAAAGTATGCCATTTAAAAAAAAAATAAGCACGATATAAATAACTGAAAATGTACCATTATTGTATTTATTGTAAAGATTTTTTTTTGGGTTTGTATAAAATCGTGAATTTGTCACGTAAACTTATAATCGATATGCCTTATCAAGGATTCTTGCGATTTTTTTTCGTCTTTTGGTGATTTGTTAACTGTAGAGAGGACAATTTTGAGACAATTTTACTTTGAATTTTAGCTGTTTACTGTGTATTGTGAAGATGTAAGATAAATCTAGTTGAATTAATGATAAGAATTTCTCGTATTTCTGTTTTATAGTCAGTAAAGACGAAAATCAATAATTTAAAGGTTTTATTGCATGATCAATGTAACATAGCAACTATTTTATTATTATTATTTCTTACTTTATTAAAGTGTCTATTTTTTATTACACTAAAATTTGTAGTTTATTATTATTAAGGAATTTTGAAGAGTATTTTGAGTTATATTACTTTTAATTAAATCAATATTGCATAGTTTTAAAATTATTTGTGATGATTTTGCGAATTTCCTTGTCTTGCTCAATTTCAAAGCACAAATTCTTCTTATTATGTTCAAATTTCCTTAAATTAACTTTCCAAGAATTTTACATAAATTTATAATTTTATGGTAACCCTACTGAAAAAGTTAATTTTTGTTGTTAAAGCTTACAAAAACTTTTTAAATTACAATTCTAAAAATAGATAATCGTCAAACATCAAGGTATTTCTGTGTTTAATTATTGCACTTTTGCATGCAATTCGGATGTTATCTGTCGTGTGCTCAAAAAATGTACCATAAGAACACCTTCGTTTAATGCAATAAAAAAGCAACAAAAGAGGTCATTAATATTGATTTTTGTAGTGAAAATTGGGACATTGTACAATTTCACATAATAATGTTGGAAAATGAACATGAATAAATTTTAATAACATAAAATTTGAACAATGTATGCAATTTTAAAATGATTTTTGGGAGTGCCAAGAGAGATTGTTTTATTAAATGCAAATAATGAAATGAATTTTTAATGCTTATAGCTTGTTGTCTATTCCAAAATTTTCGTATTATTTATTTGAAATTCAATGTTCTCTTTTATTTATTCGTGTATTGAACTCCAGAAAATATTTGCTTTATTTAGTGAAGTAAAATTTCAATGATTCATTTCACACTAAAATGATACAAAAGATTTTATTATGATGTTGTTCATGTTTTTATCACTAATTCAAATATTCATGGTTTATGGTTTTGATTATTATTGAGTATGCTATCTTACGAAACCCTTCAAACTTTTATGATGAGAGATTTGACCTCCTGTTCATAGACAGACAAAGTTATTGCTCCTTTACCATCGCAACGGCAATTGTTTCAATGTTTGTCAACATTCGATTATTGAAAAAGATAAAGTTTTTTTTTTCTTTTTTTTGCATGCGTCTGACAGAATTAAATTTTAATGTTCATAACTTGGAGATGAAATTGATTCATTTCGATTAAAAAAGTTTGATTGTTATTCTTACCTCTTTTACCTTTTTTCCTAGATTCTCATTTATTTCGATTTAAATTAAAAAAAAAAAAAAGATTAGAAGAAGGAGAAGAAAACTTTTTCAACATAAAACATATTCACTTAAATTGATTTTTTTTTTCTTTCTCTTATTAATCTTTTAAGTATGTATTTAGTTAAAAAAATAAATTATATGTGGTATAAGAGAGATGCACATATAGTACAATTATTGTGTCACCAATACAATCAACAGCTGTTATCGGTAAAACGTAACCAAATTTATGACTAAAAGGAAAAAAAAAATGCTTTCAATCAGTATCACTTCTAATCAAGATGAGTGAAGTTCAGTTGTGGCTTGCGCCGATAAATGATAATAAAAATACTTTACCAATTGTTTGTGTAGAAGATCAAGTTTACTTTTACAGTCAAAAAGGATTGGTTTCATATCCAAAAGTAAATGAATTTTTCCCATTTATTTTTTATTTTATTTCAATTAATTGTGTTTAAGGAAACAATTCGTCGTCCAGAGAGATGGGAAAATCTCGGTAAAGCTCTGATTAATGTCTGTGGTAAAATATCAAAGATTGCTTTTGACTTATACCTTCACGAGTTTCTTGTGTATGATGCAAAAACGTTAAATCCAGTTCATTTTGCTTTGACACTCTGTAAGACTTTACTTGGTGAATTATCTAATCCGGAACTTTGGAAAGAATTAGAAAATCAAGATTGGGGTAACTTAAAAGACGATATCCTACAAATTTTGAACAAAAGTTGTGCTTCAGTATCAAATCCACTGTTGAGTGTTAACACAGCTGGCAAATCACTTGCATACTCAGCACGTACAAGCTTTAATACCATGAAATACTAGAAAAAAATACAGTATATACAATTAATTAACTGTTAACAAAAATAATATGAAGTAACACTTAAAAATAGACATTTAATCTTATCAATTTTTTTAATTTTCGATTATTTTTGCAACGTTTTGGTTCAATTTAAACAGTTATTCAATTAAAAGAAAACATTTAAGTACGCATTTATTAAAATATTTAAACAATAAAGTTGAAATGACTTCAAGAGTTAATTGGGTTTATTTATGGGTTGAGCCAGCTTCCGAAGATGAAAATAGCATTGTATCGATATTTGATCACACATCGATATGTGTTGAGTTTAGTGGAGATCTTAAATATGTGTTTTCTTTCAATGAAAATGGAATTCATACTTTACCAGCAGTAAGTTAATTTAATTTTTATCCGCAAATCAAAAGAAGCTTTTTTTTAGGATAGTTCTTCGCCTCCATCGAAAGAAAAACTACTGGGAGTAACGTCAAAAACTCTCCCTGAAATAATGAATTATGCACAACAGTTAAAAAAAACAAAATATTCGTAAGATTCGTATTTTATCGTAATTCAGTGTTTAATTATTTTTTGTAACATAATTTTAGTGAGTACAAACTGATTGGACGTAACTGCAATGATTTTAGTAACGATTTGTCTCTCTGGTTATGTGATGTTCCAATTCCAGATGAACATCGTTTACAAGACGTTACTACTGTTGGGATGACGGTTGGACTTGTTGCAGGTGGATTGTTCATGCTAGGAAAAGCACTTTTCAAATGAAATTATGTTTGTTTTGAAAATAAAATAAAAATTCATAATTTTTCCTTGTATTCTGGAGTATTTCTCTTCTTCAACTAATTAATATTTACTTGAATGAGATGATGCCTCAGGGAATTTTATATAAATGTGATACAATGTCAGTTCATAACAAATTTAATTTAATTACAGTTTGCCTTCATTTTTTTGTGTTGTATTTCGAATGTATAATAAAATTACAGATTTGAATTCTACAAGATCCCTTTTTTTTGTGACAATGTGATTTTATTGTTGTTTGAAATTTGAAATCTGGCTTGTGGTTGCACGCTGTAAAGAAAATGATGGTAAAGTTTGAATGATAAAGAAAAATTAGCAATCTCATGCGATTTAATTTTCAAAATTCATGTTTTAAATTAAAATAAAAGAGTGTCAATTAGTATCAATTGTTACATTGAGATGCAACTACGTGAAACCTTAAAATAGACAAGTACACACAAAATACACTTGCATACACAAACAAGAGAAAGTTTTACATTTTACTTTTTTTTTTGTTCGTTTGCATTTTAATTACAAAGTTTATTCTTTTTTCATGCTGCTCATTTGTAATAATTAGGATGTTTTTCAAGTACAATGCACAAAATGAGAAAACGGAAGAATGGATAAAAATTTACAAAGGAATGAGAGGGGACATCGTAAGTTAGTTCGAAGTTCAGATCAAAGTTGGTTTGGTGATATACTTGGTGACAATACATTAAATAATGCACAAAATGAAGGTGAATCTAGCTGTAAACCTGGAGGAAAGCGAAAAGATTCTGAAGATACGTGTCATCACCATAGATCCAGATCAATTGGTCATGATAATAAGACAATAAGACGTCTTGAATTTTTCACATCACTTCAGAAACAATTGATGAGTTCAATTGGTAGACGAGGTGGTGGCAGTGATGCATCATCTTCTTCGTCATGCAATGTAAAACGAAATGCTTCCTGTCGTCATCATAAGACAAGTGAAAAATTGCGTGACAAATCAGATCAAAAACAGACAATGCCTTCATCATACTCATCGGCCTCACTGGCATGTTGTAACAATCGAACAACGTCACCAGTTGAAAAATATCCGACAACTTGTTTGTCATCAACAGGCAAAATAAACAAAATTGACTTAAAATCGGACCAAAAAAGCAATAATTCAGTAACAATTGGTAATCATTTATCGCCCACCGCATCTATCGCCTCTGCAATAATAAACGATCAATCTGCTCAACCAATCATAATCAATTCAAAAATTAAGACAATTGGAAGTCCAATAAGTGATAATCATTTATTATTTTCATCAATTACGAACGAAACAATTCCCATAACTACCATTTCTAATCAACAAATTATTAAGAACGACCCATCACTTTCGAAATCAATGCCTAATACTTTAATGTTATCACCAACAAACCCATTCTTTTCCTCACTCGAACAACACTTAATCGACCAAAATACACAACCGTTGCTTGAAAGTACAACCGCAAACTCATCAATTGATGAAAAAAGTAGTGTTATAACAACAAATAACTGCAATAGCAGTACAGATGAAGATCAAAAATTACCATGTGGCAATAAAAATTATACTAAAAATCCATTTTTATATGAATTTAATAATGGAACAAATAATACAATTATTAGTGAAAGTTTTGATAAAAACTCTACAAATACTCCCACGAATAACAATAATAATGACGGTAATAATAGTAGTGTTTCGAATAATAATGATAGTAAAAATAAATGTAATTTCCAAATTGGTTATGTTTTTCCAACGGGTCCATGCACAAAACGAGAAGAATTTCTTAGGGCAACTATGAAAATTTGTTTAGTCGTCTCACCACCATCCAATAAATTTCAGGTAAGAGTGTTTCTTTTTCTTTGTTTTTTCAATAACAATTATCATAAAATCTTCATATTCGTAAGCATCAAGAAAATAAAGAAAATCGATTTCAAGTCTGCATTCCTTTAAATGGATGGAAACAATGATAAAAAAATTTAATATTCAATTTATTTTTATTCTTTTTGCAAGCCATAATTGAAAAAAGTTTGGCACTGTTTAAATTAAGTTTTTTTGTGTGTTATTTGTTTTTCTTCTCTCGCACAACCAAAACAACTGAAGCAAAGTATTTTATTTCATTAGATTAGGAATTTTGTTCAACAAAAGGTTCATTTGAATTTCATTCAGATTTGAATTTAATACTTTAGGGAAATTATTGAATAAAATTGAGGACAACAAAAATTAAATAGAAAATAAATTGAATAAAGAAGAAAAATAATATTATTATTTTATAGAAATCAACTTTGAAATGTAATATGAAAACAAAAATAAAACATTAAAATATAATTATAATACAGTTAAATACATAAAAAAAGTTTTACCACTAAACATCGGACTAATCAAATTATTTTTCGTAGAATCCATTAGCTGGCTTTTCTAGGAAAATATAAACTTGTGAAAATTCTGTTTGAAAGTATCAATAAAAATAGATGTTAATTGATTTGACACTGTTTGTCTTCGAAAATCTTTTAAGTATTTTTATTTTTTTGATATTTTCAATTCAATTCATTTCAAGTTAAATAAAGTACGTTTTATAAAGTGTCAGATAATCTTTTTATCAGTATAAATTGAGCTCATTGCTTGTACGATAAAGTTTTATCATAAAAATATTATTATTTTAATGTTTATTCCTCCAAAATATTGTGTTACGGTTTTTTTTGATGGTGTTTTTTGCTCATTTTAACATTAAATAAAGAAAATAATGTCTTTTAAGTTGGAATTGTGAATTTTCTTCCTTCACAATGAGCATTGAAACCCTATTTCGCTTGTGAATTAAACTCGCATCCTTTTCATCTAATTCTGGTTACTCTGAAAATTACCCATTATACAAATTTTGAATAAAATACGCTTAAGACACAATTTCAAGTCAATTTTTTTCTTGTTTACCTTTCACGAAAAATTTAATGGTAATGGTTATTTATTTTACACGTGCAAAAATATTATCTTATTATTGTTAATAAAAGACGACACTAAATGGTGTAATGATAATAAATTGCGCAAAAATGTTCGATCTAGTAAAAAAACTGAAATATCTCGATTAAGTCTTTAATTCCATTATTATTATTGAAACAAACGAATATTCATAACATATTTTTTTGGGGTATTTATTTGTGGTTGTGGTTGTAATTAATATTATTTGATTTTCCTTAACTTTCACAGAAAATTATAATAAAAAGAAAAAAAGCTTTGAAAATAAGGAGATTAAGTTATTAGATAAATTTATGTTTATATTTATTAAGATTATAATGACACATTTCATGGAGCTTAATTTTGCTTTTTGCAATTTAATTCATGAAAATTTAATTACAGGTCGTCTACTTATATTGTGAGTGTCAAGAAAACGAAAGTTAAGAGCATTAAACTGTAATAATTACTATTATTTTAAAAGAGACTTGTCTTGAATAGAAACTTTATATAAATGTCATATTGCTTGTGCCCACTAGGGAGGCAAGAACAATAAATGGGAAAATAAATATAATTACTTTATGTGACATTACACCAAACGCATTATTGTTAGATTTGAACGTTTAAACGACAAAATAAACAAACTCGGTATGAAAATTAAAGGAAAATAAAAGTTACGTGTCATTCCTTATTATTCTTATGTTCCAAAGTGATAATAAAATTTTAATTTTATTTTTATTTTAACGATATTGTTGAACTTTTCTATTGTCATTTTCACAGCATAAGAAATATCATTCATCATTTTACTTGTCCATTAGTAACAAGAGTAAAAGTATTCTTTATATATAATTAAAAGGATGAGTTGTTCATTTTTCAGTACATTTTTTTCATATTTACAACATTCATATTTTTATAAAGGAAAATTTATAAATCACATAAAATGACATGGCTATTGTTCGCCTCTGTGTTGTTTTGTCAGGAATTTTTTTTTTTTCTTATATTTATTTCGATTAAATGTTACTTTGTTAATGATTACTTTCATTTAATATTTTAGCTAAAATCACGGAGCTTGACTCATCTTGATCAATTAGAACCACAAATAAGGACAGAAGATGACACAATTAGCAGTTCGTCGAATAAACGAGGAAAACAAAAGGTAAGTTAATATGAAAAAAAAAGTCATTTCATATAAATTGGAACATTTTCATAGATGAATTTTCATTATTCACTCATATTTTCATTTTCATATCATTTCATTTTAAATGAATTCTTGTATGATACGTCCCAGATAACATTATAAATATTTATGTTATTTCCTGCATAAAAATAAATGAAATTTTTATTTTTTTTTATACATCACCCATTTTTCCTGCGAGTCCATGAATGATTGATTTATGTGGTTGTCACGGTTAGTTTTCATTCACATTCACATTCACATTTTTTTTATAAAGATAATGTGGGTGTATGAATGTTAAGCGAATGTTAAATAAAAATTTAATTGATTTCATGGTTGTCTGATTACATTTTTTTTCTTGTTGTTCATTTATTCAAAAAAAAAAAAAACGAAACCTCAATAAAATAACAAAGGTAGACATGATCAAGTGGTACCCTATTTTTTTTTTAAATCTTTAACAATACATTGGTTTCATTTTTCATATCATGAGCAAGAAAAAAAATATCATTAAATAAAGTGATATCCAACAGTGATGCATTTACAGCACCTCTGTCTGACCTTTCACAACATTATATTTCACTTAGTTTGACACACTGATTTCATGTTCTCCACGTTAAATGTATAGTCGTGCTGATTTTATTTATATTTATTCATTCCTGTAGTTTTTTTTTTATTATTTTTCATTGAAATACATGCATTTTCCAAAGAAGAAAAAAAAATTATAGAAAAAAAACATATTTAAATAAACAGCAAAAGCAAATAATATGATCAATTTTATGCACGAATTTCAAAATAAATCAATATTGCACCAATTTTAACGTACAAACACACACACACACTCACAAAAAAACACGAATAAAAATTGGTGTCTATCAAGGAACTTTTGCGGTTATACTGGTACATGAAAAAATAACAAACAAACACCGTCTAACATTAATTTAAATGTAAGTGTGTTTATGAAACAAAGATTGGGAAGGTAAAGCTAATATTAGCAATAAGGTTAAGTGAGATTCACAAACAGTCGAGTATATGACGTGATATGACCTTTAATATAAAAATATCCAAAAATCACTGCAAAAAAGTAAAAATATAAAGTGTAATGTAAAAAGCCAAACAATAACAACAAAAAAAAGGAAAACGACGTTTTTATACATGAACATTACATTTCAAAAAGTGAAAATAAAAATAATGAAAAGGAAAAACGGAAACTACCAAACTTTTTTCATCAGTAACAAAAATTGTTTTTTCTTCATGAACCTGTCAAACAAACGTGATTTTTTTTTGGGTATATGATACATCATAATTTCCTGTAATATTTATTATTGTAATATTTTTGTTAATAACATTGTTCATTATAAACATGAAAATAGCTTTTCTTTTATGTTACTATTGTAGTAAAGTCAAAAAAAAAAAAATAAAGAAATTCATTTTTTTTAATAACTTAAAGAAGGATGGGAAAGTTACATGAACTCTTTTATATTTTTGCGATTTCATTTTTGTATAAATATGTGTTCAAAGAAAGTACCCGGTGATTATGGTTATAAGTCTGCCACATTGTGCATATAAATACATTTATTGGCTAATTCCTAAATTTTTTTTAATACTTTTATCACGCAACCGATACATTAACCTTTTTTTCTTCATTTCTTTAATGTTTGACGAGTGTTCATGCAATATTTTCCAAAATGAAATTCAAAAAACGTAAAAAAAAGTTGTAAAGTCTAAAATTTTTTTTTTTATTTAATTTTATTTCATAGAAATAATAAAAAAGGATTTTAACGTAAAATCAATGATTCATGTAATTTCAAAGGATTTTTATGGACAAAATTTCAAATTTGAAAAGGAAACCAGACACTTAATAGTTAATTATTTGAAATTCAAAACATTTTCCACTCATCTCGTATTATTAAAAGTTTTATTGGATCATAAAATTTTAATTCCTGTATCCGTAATAAAATTAGGGCATAAAAAAATGACCTCTATAAATAAAAATTAAGCTCGTAAATTTGATTCTATCTCAACACAATTTCAAAAGTAGGTTTTCATCAGAAAAAAAATGTATATATACATGAAAATAATAGAAATGTCAGAGAGGATCACTAAATAAACATAAAATGTTTTAAAAATCCCAATTTATTTATTTATTTTTTTTTTACTTTAAATTAAGTGAAGTTTTCCATCTAAAACATAACGATTGTCGTGTGTCTTTCAAATATATACTAAAAAAAATATATATTTGTTTAGGTTTCCTTGAAATGCCCGAATGTGATATGAAAAAAAAACCACAAAATTTCAATCAATGCACGTCTGTACAATAAATATCAAACCTCCAAACAATCGTTACAGAAATATCTCATATCAAATTTCAATAATGGCATAATGGCGTCACAGCAGGACCATCATTTAATTCATCCTTCACATATTTTTATGATGGTATCGGTGAAATAAGCATGCTTTTTTATTACAATTTTTGTCCTACTAATAATACCCATGTGCTCAATTTATTTACATGACAAAAAATTCGCACGTTTATGTCACAAAATAAATATAAAATTGGTGTGCAATGTACCAATGAGTTTTTTTTTTCATTATAAAAATAATGAGAAAAAATCATAAAAATATATCAAATTTTTGGATAAAATGTGCATTTAAATACAAACTTTAACATTTTTCGAAACAAAACTTCACGATCATAGAATTATGAATGATTTTCGTTATGAATTAATTAAAATTTGACCTTTGCACTGTGGCTGCACTGAAACAGGTTCAGCAAGTTAATTTACTATGACATATTTTTTTTAGCATATACTTTTTTCTGTTGTAATAACATAAAAATTTATTAAGCCTGCTTTTATTGATTGTAATGACACGTTTTTTACGATATAATTATATTAACTGGATTTTACTGTACGGAATACATTTAAAAAAAAAAACCATAAAGGAGTTCTTCACGAAACGACATTGAACGAAAAATTGCCATGTATGAGGTAATACAACAAAAAAAATTGATGATGATGACAAAATAATAATCTAGAGCTTTTCCTTTATTTTTTTTTTACTCTACACTTCACTCTTATTCTAGAGTTGTATCACCAAGTGGTACTCAATAGTAATGTTATTGTTATTTTTTTTTAACGACGAAAAAAAAATGAAAAATGTCAAGGTTTATTGTTAAATCCATTCTTCATCTATTTGTTCACATGGTGACAGTTATATGAAAACATGAGTTCATATGTTGAAATCTCTCTTTTTTGACATTACAACAACAACTACTACAAAGAAATTGTGAATACTTAATCCTATGAAAGATAATCTAACACACACACACACATAAACACAATAATCTTTTTACAAGGCACAATTTTTCCTGTAAAAAAATTTACTTAAACCTTTACTGTTTTATTTTTTGTTGTTATAAACTCTATTGATATTTTTCTCTTTTTTCTTCTATCTCTCTTTTAATCTATTTCACTGCAAAAAAAAACACAAATTTTAAAGACTGACCAATTATCACGGGAAACATCAACAGAAAATGAGATCATCACAAATATAAGCAACGATCATGGTGTGAATAGTAAACAATTAAGTGTGGCATCGGCCAAAACAACACCACAAATTAGTCCATCATCACGACCAGTTGCCATTGCAACACCTATCAAAAAAAAATCATCCTCATTTTTGCATCGTGGTGTTAAAAAACCGATGCTTATTCGAAGTCAAGTGAGTGCTAAAATGCGATTAAAGTAAAAATATAGATATTGTTAGCTTGTTATAGTTGTTTGCTCATAGAAAATTGTATATATAAATGTAAAAAAAAATTAAAAATATTATAAATTAAACCCATGAATTACGGATATAAATTAAAGTAAAGTTTATAAATAATATTCAATTTCCACTTAAAATAATCCTAGATTAACATGAAACTTTTATATACTCAGAGCCATGAATTATGTTTGAATATTATTTGTCTGTGTTGTATTTTATTTTTATTTTTACTTTTTTTGCAGGAAAATGTTAAGCTCCATTTCATTTGTTGTTTGTTCCTCAATCAATACAGATTTTTACTCAAATTTAATCTCGATAAACCATTTGACTACAATTTTCGAGTATTTTATCACGTTCAATGAAACATGTCTATTAGCTACATTAAATTAATGGATGCAATAAAATATCTCACACATTGTAATTTATCAAGTGGGGTAAAATTTATTGAATAAAATATAAATTGATTGAGAAACCATTTACAAAAAAAAATCTTTTTTTTATGTTTAACGTAAATTTATGATACAAAACACCTTTTTATTGACAAACCAAAATAATTGCAACCCATATCAATGCAATCAAGGATTTTTTGCATTATAATATAATTAATACCGATTGGGTTTGAACAGCATGATATTGACATTATCCTTATAATGAATTAAATGTAATTAATTTAACTGTGATTAAATTTATTTGTTTTTTAACCCTTTCGGTATTATGGAAAAAATGTCTGCATTTCGATGTTCATTGAAATGCAATTCACACTTCAATTTAACGGAATTCTGCGAAAAAAAGGGTTAAAAATTTTATGTGAATGTTTTTAATTTAATGTTTGATTTATATGATTTTCTGTGTGTTGACCCTAATATTCGTTAATTACTCCAAATAAATGTCACAGTGTTTTCAATATTTAAATTGATGTATAAAAAATATAATGAATGTTAAACATTAAACGATTAAATTTTAATTTTACCTTACTTGTGAAATTGAGCTTATTTTTTGTGTGACTAGTTCTTGTTCAGTTTTGTTCGATCCCTCACACTCTTTAGTGGCGGCTTGGCCATACAAACAATCTGGCAAATACCAGAAAGGCCGCAGTCGATCGTCTTGTAAACGTTAAGCTCAGCGTAAATTTTAAAGAGTATCATACAGAAAGCCAGAGCCGTTAAAAATTTTCAATCCGCTCCTGACACTCTTTCCTTTTTCTAGAATTCAATTTCAATGAAAGACAGATGAAATTATCAACCATATGCCTCTTCAAGACCCATTAAAACTATTTTCAAATTAAGTCACTATAAGTCAAGTTCATAATTATTTTAACATTCCATCTTTAATGCTTCTTTTATAATCCTTTTTGCAAACATTCATTGTGAATGTTCTCGACACACACATACTCATTATAATTAAAAATATGGTTGTTTTAGCTCTTTTCCCTATAACTAAGAATAGAACTAACACAGGTGCTTTTAATTATTCATCGCGCTGAATTCTGAATAGTTGAAAAGTAAAATTAAACTTAAATAAAAGAACATATCATAAAATTTACAATGCTTCATATAAAGAAATTTGATAGAGGCTTTAATAATTATTGTATTACGTATTTTTAATGTAAATGCATAATTTTACTAATTAAAATGGGAAATTTTGAAGCCTTTTTATGAAACTAGAATTAAAGAAGATTGTACATGTAAAATTGATTTTTTTTCTCCCTCTCTTTCTTTTTATGATAAGTTTTTGTTAAATTCAACTTCACTTTAATTGAAGTGAATTTTTTATTTGAAAAATATGAATTGACAAACAAAAAAGTGCTTTTATTTATTCTAGAAATAAAAATGTTTTTTCAATGAATGACAAATATGAAATGTTTCACTATGAATATGTTTGTGTGTGTGTGAAAAGCAAGTTGTCAACACTTTTGTTTGACTGTTATTTGTTCACACGCCTTTGTAGTCAATTCGAGCGTATATTCTCGACAAATATTCATTGTTATTCCTTTCTCCTCTTTATTTCGTTTGTTTATTTATTTAGTTTTGTACTTATTTATCATTTTTTTTTTATTTTACTTTTCAGATTTCGAGTTCAGAATACTTTTCAGTGTGCTTTGACACGGAAAATGGCTTTGGTGAAAAAGATGAAATTTTTATACCAGCAACTAAAGGCGTATATTTATCGTGAGTAATTCTCTATTTTATGATGTACATTTTTTATTTAACTTTCCAAATCTGATAAAAAATTGTCATATGACATTAAAATGACTGACTGAAATTTCCAAAGGAGAATCATCATATTGATAAATTGTTATTACACTTGCACGACAGTTTTAGCGTCGTTTCACGTAATTTATATAAACAAACAATATGCTGTCATCATGCAATCCTTATGCCCTTAAATCACGTACAATCCAAATTTTAATGCCAATTGCCAGTGTTATTAAGCAACATAATCGAGTTTGATAGTAAAAGACAAACTTAATAAGAAAAATAGACAAGAATGACCTCCATTTTGTATCAGTTTTTATTAATCTCGTTCTTTGTTATTTTTTTTTTCTCTTTTTTTATTCATTTACAATTTATGACTGGTTCGTGAATCAATTCAACTAACAATGGTTAACAGAGACTCATTATTACCCGCACTTAGTCATAGAAGTTTAAGTTTTTCACAAATTAGTATTATTGATAATGGAATGCACAACCAGTATGAGTTAGGTGAGTAAACTTTTATATCAATTATTTTAATTTATATTTGAAATTCAAATCATTATCTAATTTCTTGTCAAAATAAGAATATGAATTTAAATTAATAGAATTTAGCTCGGTTCAAGGTGAATATAATCAAAATTTATCTACCATAATCGCAATTTAACATTTTTTTATGACATAATAAATTATTTTATATTAATTTATCTGCTTCATACAAATCATTCCAAATTTTAATCTTATTATAATTGGGTAAATCTTGCATAAACCATTCATCGCGACCCATTCTCATACATTTTGGTATTTCTTCAATTTTATTTGATAACGGTGTCCAATTAGCTGGCTTCAATAAATCACAATTAGGATTACCATGTTTAACAAATTCCATAAAACTGTTTAAATATTTTTGTTGAGCCTTGTAATTCTCGCTGCCAGGAGGAAATCGCTTACAAAAGCTCATACTAAAGAGAAGGACAAGATCATCGCCATGACATGTTCCACTCATATCTGACTCGAGAGCGAGATTTCCAAGGTTACGTAAAAATTTATAATATTCAGGTACATCAGATGATGGAGGAACACTCAAATAAAATAAATATGTTTTTCCATTTCCATTACTCACAAGACGTTGCATTACTGCCCGATAAATTCCATGCCAAAAATGACGTTCATCTAAATACTAAAATTAAATTGAATTTTTGAGAATATTCAAGTTACATATTTTCTTACATCCATGTATTTGGAAAGATTTTTAACTGAAATTTCCTCGTCACCGTAGTACAATCTCTTCAAATTATTCGCTTTTTCATGTGCTTGAGCTGGAGTTAAATTTTGTCTCAGGTCAACGGGTAACAACAAACCATAATTTTTATTTATTTCTGGTATTTGTGTCTCATCAGGACTAAAGATGTAGAAAAATTGTCCTTCATTTGATGTTCCTCCAGTTATTATATCAATATCTTTACTCCAGGCTTCTCTTCCCATTTCCAATGGAGATTTTGGTAAAAAACACATTTCACTTACATATGGTTCAATTTGAGGTACAAATGCTGACATCAATACTGATCCAAATATTTTTTCCTGCAAAGAAAAGTTAAATTATGTTTTTCAAAAGCATGACACTTGTAACAAACTTTTGAAGGAACGAGATTGTAATCAATGTCTAATAGCTTCTTGGGATCAATTTTATTTAAAGCTCTTAAAATTGACTCATCATCGGCATTTTCATCTAATCCTAGTTCAACAGCAAGCTTTTTCAAATAAAATGGATATTTTTCGGGTGCAAATGCCCATGGGCATAAAGAAGACGCTGAGACAGGGATCGCTTTATTGAACAATCCTTCAGAAAGCGGTGATATCATATGATAATGAACAGAAGCAGCGCCAGCACTCTCGCCTATATTTTTTTTATTAATTGTCTATAATTGTAATAAAAGATAAAGAAATTTATGATATGTACCACTAAGAGTTATGTTGTTAGGATCACCACCAAAGAATGAAATATTTTCTTTAATCCATTTCAATGCAAGTGTTTGATCTTTTAATCCAGCATTACCAGGGACTCCTACTTTTGGGTCTTTGAGCGACATAAAACCAAAAATACCAAGACGATAATTCATTGAAACCATTATAACATCCTTTTCAACAATAAACTCTGGTCCATAAAATTCCACGGAACTACTGCCAACCACAAAAGCACCTCCATGAATCCAAACAAATACAGGAAGTTGTTTCGATGGTTGAAGCTAAAATTAATCTTAAAAGTATCCTAAAACTTTTAATGAAAATTAGCCTTACATCTGGCGTAAAAATATTGAGACCTAAACAATCATCACCACCAGCATATCGTGTACCTTCAGGTAAAAAGTGATCATAACTATAAGCAGGTGAACCTTCTTTTGTGCAATCAAGTACTTCATTCCATGCCTTAACTAGTTTCGGATCTCTGAATCTTAATTCACCTTCAGGTTTCTGAGCATACGGAATATGTTGGAATGAAAAATATTTTTTTCCTAACTCAGTTTCCTTGGAAATACCTTTAACAGGACCACTTTTTGTTACAATAATTGGAAATACATGCGACATGTTTCATCAACGCTTCAACGAGAACTGAATTAATCAAATCACAGTTTATTTGGAAGTGTTAACGAAAATAATGAGATAACATACATCTTATGTAATATGATAATAATTTAAATAAAAAAAATATGTATGTCATTCGGGTTAATTCGTACTTATGACGAAATGAGATGATAATAATTTGATATGATGTAGATAAAAATTTTATTCAAAACAAAATTATTCATCATTACATTTTGTATTATTTGAAATTTCAATATAAGCCCTGACCACCCTCATACAACTCATTCCACACTTTGATTTTTTCATAATTTTGCAATTGTTGCATTTCAAATGTATCGCGACAAATTTCCAGTGCAGGAACGTCATCTGAAGCCTCCTTTGGTAATGGATTCCATGTTATCTTGGTGTTTGTCGATATCTGACAACTTGGATTACCACGTTTAATGAATTGAACAAAAGTATTTAAAAAAACTTGTTGTGCTTCGTAATTATCATCACCTTTGATAAAACGTCTTGTGACATTAATTCTGAATAATAATGCTAAATCCTCGCCATGAATAGTCAATTTCATGTGTGGAGTATTAGTAAGAGTTCGAACAAACTTATAAAAATCTGGATTATCAACTGATGGATCAATGTTTAACCGATATAAGAAAGTATTGCCTTTGCCATCACTCATTTGACGTTGGAGTATAGCTCGATGAATTCCATGCCAAAAAGCACACTCATCTAAGTACTAAAAGAACTTAATTAAGAATTGAACTTAAATTTAGAAGAACAAAATATAACTTACGTCTGTGTACTCGTTTAAGGTATCACGCGATATTGGTTTTTCATTGAAGTATAATTTTTTCAAGATACTTCCTTTTGAATTCTCTTTTTCTATATCTGATTTTCGTTGCAAATCTCGTGGTAGTAAGTTAAAATTATTTTTATTTATCTCCGCCAATCCATTTTCATCTGGGGAGAAATTGTAAAAGAATGCTCCCTCATTGGAACAACCTCCAAATATAACATCAATATCTTTACTCCAAGCATCTCTTCCTAATTCTAAAGGTGATTTTGGTAGGAAACACATTTCACTTACATATGGTTCAACTTGAGGTAAAAATGCTGACATCACTATACCACCATCCAATTTTTCCTATAAATATAAAAATTTAATTGACATTGAAACCAAAAATTATAAATCATACTTCAGGCTTGATTGATGTTGTATCAAGTATCATTAATTTCATGGGATCCTCTTTTGATATTGCGCTCAAGAAGGCCTCCTCATCTGCATCTTCTGGCAGTCCAAGTGCAATTCCCATTCGTTTCAAACACTCAGGATATGTATGAGGAGCCGTTGCCCATGGATTGAATGCACTTCCAGACATGGCAATTGCCTTGTTAAACAATCCTTTGGACAAAGGAGAAATAAGATGATAATGAACAGAGGCTCCACCAGCACTTTCACCGAAAATTGTTATATTATTTGGATCTCCACCAAAGAATGAAATATTTTCCTTGATCCATTTTAAAGCCATTGTTTGATCTTTCAATCCAGCATTACCAGGAATTCCTAGTTTAGGGTCTTTTAATGATAAAAATCCAAAAATGCCGAGACGATAATTGAAAGACACCATAATTACGTCTTTTTCAACTATCAAATCGGGTCCATACACTGTTGTCGAGCTACTTCCCGTCACGAAACCTCCACCGTGAATCCAAACGCAAACTGGAAGAGGTTTCCATGGTTTTAACTGTGAAAATTTCGATGATCAAAAATCAAACTTTAAAATAAATTAAAAATTTTCACTTACATTTGGTGTAAAAACATTAACACCTAAGCAATCATCACTTCCACCAAAAACTGGTTTTCCAGTTTGAAACGAATCAAACATGTAACACGATGATCCCTCTTTCGTACAATCAAGCGTTTGATTCCATGATGAAACGGGTTTTGGATCTCTGAAACGTAATTCACCTTTAGGTTGCTCAACATAAGGAATGTGCTGAAACGAATAATAAATTTTTCCGGTCTCAGTCTTCCTTGAGATACCTTTAACAGATCCCGAATTTGTTTTTACAACTGGATACGTGATTGACATGGTTAAATATGGACAATTACTGAATGTTTGATATTCACTTTAAAGAAAAAAACTTCAAATGATAAGATAATGAATTGGAAACAAATCATGAAAACAATGACTTTGAACTTTTTTAAATGAATTCAGTAATTTATTTTTTGATAATTTTAAATTATATTACATAATTCATTGATTACAATTGATATCACTTTAAAATAATTCTTTTGCATCATAGATTTTGTTCCAAACTCTAAGCTGAGTCATGTTAGGTAATTCTACCATTTGTGAACCTTCTCCAGTTATGGACATGCATTTAACACTATCGAAACTGTTTTTATCCAATGGATCCCAGTTCTCGACTTTACCTGATTTGCAAAAATCTGTAAGAATTTTCAAATAAACTTGTTGACCTTGATAAATATCATCAGTTGGCTTGAAACGTGGTGCAAATGCGGTTTTGAATAATAATGGAATGTCTTCACCATGAGCCATCCCTTTCATGTTTGGCATTTTACATAATTTTCGTACAAATTCATAGTAAGCTGGAGAATCAGTTGATGGTTCAACATTGATGTGGTAAATAAATGTTTTACCTTGACCATTACGTTGCATTATAGCTCGATATATCCCATGCCAAAATTGATTTTCATTCGAGTACTAAAATGAGCTTAATATACAGTGTGTTCAAAACAAGTTGCACCGCCTTTTTATTACCATTTTATTGCCATTTTTTACCATTTTTAACCATTTTATTACCATTTTATTACCTTTTATTACTTTTTTATATTTTCATTACCATTTTGTTACCATTTTATTACCTTTTGTTACCATTTATAACCATTTATTACCATTTATTGCCATTTTTAAAAATTCATGTTTTACCATTTTTTACCATTTTATTACCTTTTTTAACCATTTTATTACCATTTATTACCTTTAATAACCTTTTATTACCATTTTATTACCATTTGTTAACATTTTTTACCTTTCAAAAAAATTATAAAAAACGAGTGAAAAATGATTATTACCATTTATTGCCATTTTTTACCATTTCATTACCATTTATTAACATTTTAAAAATTAAATGAAAAAAAATCATTACCATTTATTGCAGTTTTTTACCATTTTGTTACCATTTTATTACCATTTTCAAAAAATTTAAAAAAAAATTGAAAAAGGCTGTTACCTTTTTATTACCCTTTTATACCACTTCATTACCACTTCATTACCATTTCTTAACATTTTAAGTAAAACAAAAATATTTTTATGTGAAAATCGTGAATGTTTGAAGAAATAATCTTTATCTTTCTTTTAAACAAGTTTTTTTAAGATTCCTCTTTCTCCCTCTCTCAATTTTTTCATATCAAAATATTTTTATTTTTGTTGAAAAACCGATTTTTTGGACCAAAAGTTGTTCGGCAACTATTTTTTTATATGAAAATCAAAAATTCTAATTATTGGAGCACCTCGGCCGGTAAAATTAACATGTAGTTTCAGAAGAAACCATGGGTCTCCGATGGCCCAGAAAGGCTGTATAGGTGTTTTCGCAAACTCACACATTTTAGATGTGACTGAATATAAAAGTATTATAAAAATATAGAGAGAGAAAAAAAATACATTTTATCAAGCTTCAAATATTTTAATATCAAAGGTATTAAAAACTAAGAGAGTCAGTGAGAGAGATAAAAAAATGAATTTCATCAAAATAAAAATATTTTGATATCAAATGCTTCGCTGCTTCGCAGCTCCGCATTTTAACATGAAAAAATTGAGAGAGGGAGAAAGAGGAATCTTAAAAAAACTTGTTTAAAAGAAAGATAAAGATTATTTCTTCAAACATTCACGATTTTCACATAAAAATATTTTTGTTTTACTTAAAATGTTAAGAAATGGTAATGAAATGGTAATGAAGTGGTATAAAAGGGTAATAAAAAGGTAACAGCCTTTTTCAATTTTTTTTTAAATTTTTTGAAAATGGTAATAAAATGGTAACAAAATAGTAAAAAACTGCAATAAATGGTAATGATTTTTTTTCATTTAATTTTTAAAATGTTAATAAATGGTAATGAAATGGTAAAAAATGGCAATAAATGGTAATAATCATTTTTCACTCGTTTTTTATAATTTTTTTGAAAGGTAAAAAATGTTAACAAATGGTAATAAAATGGTAATAAAAGGTTATTAAAGGTAATAAATGGTAATAAAATGGTTAAAAAAGGTAATAAAATGGTAAAAAATGGTAAAACATGAATTTTTAAAAATGGCAATAAATGGTAATAAATGGTTATAAATGGTAACAAAAGGTAATAAAATGGTAACAAAATGGTAATGAAAATATAAAAAAGTAATAAAAGGTAATAAAATGGTAATAAAATGGTTAAAAATGGTAAAAAATGGCAATAAAATGGTAATAAAAAGGCGGTGCAACTTGTTTTGAACACACTGTACAATTCATTTCTATGAAATGATGGTGTTAAAATACTTACATTAATATATTGTTCCATTGTTTTTTCACTGATATCGTTGTCTCCAAAATAAAGATTTTTCAATAGGCTTGCTTTTGATTTAACTTCATCTGAATTAAGTTTGCTACGGATATCATTAGGAATTAGGTAACTATGATCTTGATTCATCATTTCGAGTTGTTTTCCCATAGGACTAAAGAAATAATTCATCATTCCTTCATTTGCTGTTCCACCAAAAATTACATCAACATATTTGCTCCATGCTTCTCTTCCCAATTCTAAAGGTGATTTCGGCAGGAAACACATTTCACTTACATATGGTTCAACTTGAGGAACAAAAATGGACATTAATTCACCTCCAAGAACAATTTGCTAAATAAATGTATCAAAAATTATCATTATATCCGATCAACAATGAATTAAAATTGAACTCACATCATGATCAACTAAACCCATATCGATTTCAATCAATTTTTCTGGCTTAGTTTCACTGATTTTCTTAAAGATAGTCATATCATCTTCATTTCCAGTCAAGCCAAGTGCAAAGACTAATTTTTTGAAATACTTATCATAATTTTGTGAAGCAGTCGCCCATGGATTCAAGGCTGATCCTGATAATGAGATCGCTCGATTAAATAAACCTTTGGAAAGCGGAGATATGAGATGATAGTGAACAGAGGCTCCACCAGCACTTTCACCAACGATTGTGATATTATTGGAATCACCCCCAAAACATGAAATATTTTCTTTAATCCATTTTAATGCCATCGTTTGGTCTTTCAATCCTGCATTACCAGGCACTCCTACTTTTGGATCTTTCAACGATAGAAATCCAAAAATATTTAAACGATAGTTAAATGAAACAAGAATAACGTCTTTTTCAATAATGTAATCAGGACCATAAAATAATGTACTACTACTGCCACATACGAAACCACCGCCATGAATCCAAACAAAAACCGGTAAAGGTTTTGCAGGTTTTAACTGTAAACACATTAATTTTAATATTAATGAAATTTAAATCATTTTATTGTTCACTAACATCGGGTGTGAAAACGTTCACTCCAAGACAATCGTCTGAACCAACAACTTTAGGGCCATTGGGTAAAAAGAAATCAAGGCAATAAGCTGGTGATCCTTCTTTGGTGCAGTCTAAGATGTCGTTCCATGGTTTGACTGGCTTGGGATCTTTGAATCTCAAATCACCCTTTGGTTGTTCCACATAGGGAATATGCTGAAAAGAGAAATATTTTTTTCCTACATCAGTTTCCTTTAAAATGCCTTTTACGGAACCCGAATTTGTTTTTACAACTGGAGTAGAACCGCTCATGATCAAAGATTTAAATTGACTGAATTCAAATTATGTCATAACTATCATTTATAAGCAAATTGATAAGTATTTTACTCAATTGATAACAATGAGTATGTTTATTTGTTATTCAATATATTATATTGAATCAAGTGTATGGTGAGAGATTGATAACAAAAATGTTTATTTGTTTAATTTAGAAAAAATTCATTATAATAATTCATTATCATCATAAAGTGAATTCCATATGAGAATTTCTTTCATATTAGCTAATTCATGGACTGTTGATCCTGTGCGATTTATTTCTATTGATTGAATACTGTTTTTGTCTTCTCCCGATAACGCTGGCCAAATTGAACTCACATTACCATATTTCGTGAAATTCATCAAATGATTTAGGAACTCTTGTTGAGCTACGTAATTGTCATTTCCTGGTTTTAGACGACGACCGATTAAAGTCTTGAATAGGAGAAAAATATCTTCGCCATGTGCCGTTCCTTTCATATGTGGTATTTTATTAACTTTTCGTAGTAATTTATAAGGGATTGGCACATCATGTGACGGTTCAACATTTAAACGATAGATGTATGTTTTGCCTTGACCATCACTCATTGGACGTTGCATCAAAGCTCGATAAATGCCATGCCAAAATTTAGCATCAGTTGAATACTGAAAAAAATCTACTAAAATTTTTTTTATTTTTATTTCAAATTTAATCTTACATCCATGAAGTTTGGAAGTGTCTGATCATTGACTGTCCTGTTTTTGAAATACAATTCTTTTAGAATCTTCCCTTTTGCTTGAGCTTCATCTGCATTGAGATTATTTCGGAGTTCGGGTAACAATAGCAGACTGTTATCTTCATTGATCATGCCCAATTCGTTTGTCATTGGAGTGAATGCATAGAATAATAAACCTTCATTTGCATTTCCACCGAAAATTGCATCAATATCTTTACTCCATGGATCTCGTCCCAGTTCAAGTACTGATTTTGATAGAAAAGTCATTTCACTTTCATACGGTTCAACTTGTGGAAGGAAAATTGATTCTAATTGTGTGTCAAAAAGCATATCCTTCAAAAATATTAGAAAATGTAAAGATATTGAACTTAATTTCACGTGAGGTCGTTATACCTTAAGATCAAGTAATTGTGCATTGAGTTCCATTAACCGTTTTGAAGGAGTTTCATTGATTTTATTAAAAATTAATTGATCATCTTCGGTTCCATTCAAACCAAGGGAAATTAAAAACTTTTTGAAATATCGATCATAATTTTTAGTGGCAACTGCCCATGGATTGAATGCTGTTCCAGACATGACAATCGCCCGATTGAACAATCCTTTGGACAATGGAGATATCATGTGATAATGAACTGAAGATCCACCAGCACTTTCACCTGCTAAAGTGATTTTATTTGGATCACCTCCAAAATGCATGATATTCTCCTTGATCCATTTCAGTGCCATTGTTTGATCTTTAAGTCCAGCATTTCCAGGTACACCAACTTTCGGATCTTTAAGTGAAAGAAAACCGATAATATTGAGACGATAATTCATCGATACCAAAATAACGTCTTTTTCTACTATATAATCAGGACCATAAGCAAGTTGGCTGCTACTTCCACCGACAAATGCACCACCATGTATCCAAACAAACACCGGAAGAAGCTCTCCTGGAGATAACTGTAAATATTTTAGACCATGAAATTCTAAGTAATTGAATTATAAAAAATAAGTTTTACATTTGGGGTAAAAACGTTTATTCCGAGACACTCGTCGCTACCACCAATTTTCTTCCTTTCAAATGTAAAACATGATGGACCTTCTCTTGTACAATCTAACGTTTCATTCCAAGGCTTCACAGGAATTGGATCACGAAAACGAAATTCTCCCTTTGGTTGATTCACATACGGAATATGCAAAAATGAGTAAAATCCTTTTCCAATTTCAGTCATTCTAACATTTCCTCTGACAGGACCATAATTTGTTTGAACAACTGGATTTTCAATTGCGAATATCACTTGAAAAATCAAACTAAATTTTATATATTTTAAGACACTTAGAATGAATTCGTAGTTTGATGTGAACATGATGAAATTTTTTTCTGTACTGCAATGAGATTTAAATCATCAATGCATTTTAAAGCAAGGGTAAAGATCAATTGACTGCTCATTAACTATAATTAATACAAAAACATGGAATTTTATTATAATCGCATGGAATTAACTTAACTTAAATAGTTATTATTGATTAATTGATAAAGGTCTTAATAAAATAACAGTTAATTTAACACTTGTGCAAATATAACAATGAGAAAATAAGATAATGAAATTGTGCTGTTCATTAAATATAATTTCTTTACAATTCATTTTATTATTGTAGGTATTCCAACATATCTAGGTCCATTAACAGGAAACACTGATATTGGGTCACTCGCTGGTCGAAACCTTATCGTGACTGAAAAAGACAATTCAAAACGAATTGGCCATTCATCGTTACAGAAAGCTGCTTCGGTTGGCTTCCGAACGAAACAAAGTCGATTTTTTTCATCTGCATCTACCGAAGAAGCGATTATTGACAATGATGGCTCAAAAGTAACTAAACAACAAACACGGCAAGCAAAATGGTCATTACAATTGTTTGGTGTGAAAGTAAGTTTATATTTTTATCAATGTTTTGTATTGTAATTTATGCAATTTTTTATTTCCACATCAAAGAATCCACAACAAAGTCAACTGTGTGAATTGTTAAATAATTACACGAAAAATGGTGTACCGCAATCTAAAACGTCTTCCTGTAGTAATTTTAATAATCCAGAATACCTTGAGGCGTTAGATGGTTTAGAAAATTTACCGTCGTCATGGACTGATATTGTGACATCGACTGGTATGTATTTTGAATATAAATTTTTCTTATCTATTTTATATTCAATAGATGCATCTTCTCTCTTCTTGTCAAGAGATATTTTTTTCTTTTTTTGCTTTTATGTATCAAGTTCTATTCTAACATGTACTTTCACTCTATTGAATTCAAATTGATTTTCAATGTCTGAAACATTTTTCCTTTTTTATATTAAATTAACCATACTCGATTAAGTTTATCTTTATAAAAAAAAAACCACAGGCTTTCCGTTTACTTTAAAAAGTATAAAAAAAAACTATAACATTACCTTTTTTTAAATACTTCAACTCAATTTTATCTTCATATATTTTTTTTTCTCATTACTTTTAGGCATGACAGAGACTGAAACTAAAATACAATCTGCCATATGGGAGTTAGTGACAACGGAAATTGATTATATTCATGCGTTAAAAACAGTTACAGACGTGAGTATGACATCAAATAAATTTCATTTTAATTTGATTAAACGAACTCCGCATGTAAAAAAGTAAAAGCATAATTTTCAAATATTTATACATCAGATTTAGAGACATTTGATACTCTTTCATGATTAAGATATTTGATAGAAAGAAAAACAAACAAAAATAAAGAGGAAGTAGAAAAATACTGTTATTTTCGTATTATGACAAGAAAAACATAAAAAAAAGAGAATTTAATCTACCAACGCTAAGTCTTTTTCATAACAAATAGCACACTTTGAACTTTATGAAATCCATAGAAAGAGCTTAAGTGGGTTCATATTGATCGTGTATATGCATAAATGTCAGACCATTTCCCTCAATTTTAAAATTTTTACGCTTGATTTAACGGTTTATCCTTTATTCCTATCTACGATTTATTTTTTGCTTCTCGTCTTCTTCTCCATTTTATTCATTCACTTCTTGAATTCAGTAATTTATTGATGTCAAATGAAAAAACATTATCCATAACATACTCATTCATTTTTCACATGAGACACGAAAATTACAGACTATTACACGAACAAGCATCTGTTTAGCCAAAATGTTTTAGGTTCTTGTAATCGAACAAACTTTTTTCTAAATTTAGTGCGAAAATGATGTTTGAATTGTCTTATTGCGGTGATGTCTGTTCCCATTGATTCAAAAAAAAAACAATTTTATAAAAAAAATAATAATAAAAAAAGAAGGAACAGAATAAAATAAGAGGTATAATGGTTCAACTGGGTATACACATGTATAATTTATATTTTATTTTCTCTGTGTAAAATTCAATGAAAAAAATAGTTTTAAAGAGATCAGCAGAGCAGATGAAACGATAAAGAATCAAAATGAAATTTATTTTCTTATTTTCTCGCTGATTTTCTCATATTCTCATTCGATAAACATATTACCATTCCTTTTATATACCAATTTTTTCGTAGGAGTTGGGTTAGTAAACTGTCTTAGTGATTCTACGTCTATTTACGCGAATAACAAAAAAAAGAATCGCAAATTTATGTTCTCCAAGAGTAATTGATTAAGTGTAAGTGACTAAGATCAATTTTTTCGAACATTGTATTTATGCAAATATTTGATGTGCTTTTATCATTCAAGGGTAAAATTTGTTTGGCAACTTTTCAATTTCCTTTTCCTGTATTTTTGATAAATGTATATTCTGATGACCGAAAAAACGTCTTTTCTTTACTTTAAATTTAAATGGATACATTTCACCTTTAAACTATTGATACCATACCATCTTGATATGAATAATTCATACTAAATTTAGAAAGTTTCAAACCCACATTACATACATATTTAAATACAAAAAAAAAACTTTGATATTCACCTAATAAATTTCTTATGCATACAAAACAAATAAATAAACTTTAATATTGTATGAATGAAAAACTTTTGAACCAAATATAATTTGATAACAAATCACTTGCACTAACAAGCACAGACTGTACTTTTGTTTAAAAGTTCAAATCAGAACTTTTAAGATAAGAAAATTCCTAATCTCATAAAAAAAATTTACTAATTTCATAATGCTACCAAGCCTTTTTTTTATCAGCCTTAATAAATATTAATTAAAAATTAATATTTTTTTTCCTTTATGCAACATTACGCATGAAAAAATTTATATTTGGTTTACCTCATTCCCACAACACATTCCTAGAATTTGTTTAATTATGGTGAAAATAATAAAATTTAAGAACTACCACAGGAAAAACCTTTCTTCTACACTAATTAATGGCTTTTATCAATTATGTATTATGTAGATCTTGAGTAGAATATTTTTTTTTTATTTAATTCAGGTTATTTTGTGTGTACTTTCAACTAAAAGGTCATATAAAAAGGGCGATAAGAAGCTTTTTTTTTCTTAATTTTATATTATATAAATAACAAAATATGCGTAAAATATTAAGATTTGAAGTACGGTATCCATTTCATTCTTTATTCAATATTTATTTAATGCGTTACCGTTAATTAAGGTCATTAAATTATATTTTTAAGATAGAGCGAGTGAAAGAAAATATTATGAATAAGGGAAAAAAAAGTATTTAAATTTATATTTTATTTCATTAATGAAATTTTTCATTCATTAAACTCTCATGATGATTAAAATGGTTAAATTGAATATGAAAAAAAAAATATTTTGAATGAAATCAGTCATTGATAGATTCAATGTTTGTGGTGATTTGACTTACTCTGCATACCAGGAGCGTTCTTAGTAATTACATTTTCGTCAATTTTGAAAAAAAGAACGAAAATTGTGTTGCCTAGAGGAATTTATTGTATTAAGGACAAGAGTTAACTTGACATTTTGTTTTCATTTTAATGGAAAAGTTGAAATTTTTCAGTCCCATTCTAAAAATATAGCAAACAATGGGAAATTCTAACCACAAGGCGGTTTAGAAAAGTGCATTTCGATGGACTCGTTTCTTTGAATAGAATTAAGTTTTAATATTAATAATTATAAATTAATAAATGGCAAAATGTTTCAAAAACTTTCAAAAAGGCGTGTTTTTTTCAAAAAATTTCAAAATGGCAGCTTTTTTCAAAAATATGGAAAAAACCTCCATTTTGAAAATAACCCCCATTTTGAAAAAATTGTCATTTTGAAAATAGCCGTCATTGTGAAAATAACTGCCATAGTTCTAGAGCCCAATCCTTTAGCCTAATATAAGAACCAATTCATTTAAGTAAACTTCTCCATCCAACAAAAAAAATTATCAATATTTTGAAATTTTAACCGTTTTTCAGGCTTTGGAGGCTCTGGAGCGCAATCTCATAGCTAATAAGTTTAAAGTCATCCTTAAGACCTCCTCTGTCTAATAAAAAAAAAACCCGACCTCGCACCGATGCACCATCCTGGAGTTATAGATAGCGATCAGTGGTCAGACTTACAGACTTACGGAGTGACGGCGGACAAACCGTCTGTAATAGTGCATTTTTTCTTACGAAATGCACTAAAAATCGATCTCAAATCAATCAAATTCAAAGATGGATTGGAATAAAAGATTAAATGTATTGAAGAAATTCGTTAAATTGAACTGCAAAAATGCTTTGATGTTCAAACACAATCTACTGTTTTTTTTTATAAATAAATTTGTATTTCATTGACAAAGAAATCATTTCACTTCTTTATTTAGATTGGCAAAACGATAAAAAATAAATATGTTAAGCTAAAACCATTTATTCAAAAAAAAAAAAATACCATATAACACCTTTTTTCTTCATAATATTTATTCTTTTTTTTTAAATATTGAGATAAAATCCGTAAAATCTTGTTTACATATCTGTTTTTTCACTCAGAAAGAGTATTTTTAAATGGAAATGAACTGAACATATATAAAAAGTGTATGAATTTCATTCAATTACAAGTTTTATTTTTAATATGAAAAAAAATTTTTTATACGGTTTCACACACAAAAAAAATAAATATATTTTTATGTGAATCTTTACAATTTAACAAAAGAGGTATTGTGACAAAAGAAGAATCGCTTGAAAAGGAAATTTAAGATGTATTGAGTGAAAATATGTGAACACTTTACTAAAGAATGATATTTTATATATTTTAATGTATCTTGTGAAATATCTTTAATTTTTTATTCTATCAAAATTTTATCTCGTTTTCACTGGAGTGCAATTTAAATAGGAAGTGTATCACAATAAAAAAATTGCAAAATTTGCTCTATATCATACTTAACCACTTTACGTCATAGGAGTATTATCATTATATAACCACAAATATTCAAAAAAAGCAATTGAATAACAACTGTGTCTTAATAAATTATATTTTGTATGAATTTATTTGCCTAAAAACTTGTCTCTCTAATATTTTTTTATTTTAAAAATTTTCGAACGTCACCGTAAACTATATAAACAAGCGCATTTCCATATTTTAAAAAATCACCATGAGTTTAAAGAACTGAGTTCATACAAATTGAAATAGATACAGAGACGGACGCATTTTTTTTTCAAATACATGAGAAATGTGATAAATATTCTGTGTATGCATTTTTATGCAGTTTTATAAAATAAACTGAAACAACAATGACTCAATTTAAACAAAAAAAAAAACTAATATTTATTTTTCTTCTTATTTCATATCACAACACTGAAAAATTGGTGTACATTTTCAAATAACCAGCTGTTTTTAGCTTGCTTAGAAGCCATACAAATGGAAAATATTCTAACAGAAGTGGATCAAAATAAGTTATTTTCCAATATACGTGATATTTGTGAAGCAAATTTAAAATTTTGGTCAATGTACTTATATCCCATGGTAAGTTTGAATTTCTATCTCTATTGTTTTATAACAACAATAAAAAAAATACAAGGAAAAGAGATAAGCTTTTAAGAGTATTAAAATATGATTTGATTTATTTATGTAAACAGGTGAAAAACTGTATTTTGACTGGATATGCCATGTGTATCGATTATTTTCAACAGGGATTTTCAACATTTTCAAGTATATTTGCTCCATATGCAAAATATTGTGCTGAACAAAGTACGTGTCAGTATTATTGCAAAGAGCTTAATCAAAATAATGCACTATTCACCGCATATTTAGCATGGTGCGAATCACAAAAAATGTGCAATAGGTAAGAGAGAAGCAAAAACATGAAAATTTTAATTAAACTAATTGAATGAACCCAATTTCTGACAGATTACGCCTAGCTGATATCCTGGTGAGACCAATGCAACGCCTAACCAAATATAGTTTATTGTTAACCGCAATCCGTAAACACATAACAGACGAAAACGATGGCGAAATAATGGATTCAATGGTAAATTCATATAGAAATATTTCAATAAAAAGAAAATTGTTTTCCAACAACACAATACACAGATATCAGATTTAACGTTACATTATTGCAATAACATAAAAAGGTTTTCCTTCTATATAGACATTTTTTTTTTGGGTAATAAAAATTATTGTCGTAAATAAAGCAATAATGGTATAATGAATAAATTCATGTACATTCATGTTTTTAATAGGTAATAGTTTTTATTGCTTCATAAACCATATTATAAGAACATACATGGAAAATGATTTATGTCTTCTTTTCACGCAATAATTTCTCCTTATACATACTTTTTTTTTGCACTGTGTTACATTGTTCAAATAAATTGTTAAGATAATTATTTTTATTTATTCTCATTTGGGGAGAAATATAAATAAAATTTCGGATGCCTTTATTTTTTGCTATAAATTTGTACACTGGTTCTTCATAACATTCTAAGCATCAGTGCAAAAAAAAATTTTTTTTCCGTACACACGTTCTCGAGATATCGCGCTTTGAAATTTCGCGAATGGCGCGCGCGGCCATTTTTTGACTTGTGATATCTCGCGAACCACAAAACGCAGAAAAAATTCTAAATATGTTTTGGAAAGATATGAAGAATATCTTTATTAATTTTTTAAAATATTTTTAAAAAAATATTGATTTCATAATTAAATTTCAATTTAAAACTCTATTTTTTCATTTTCTGGTAGTTGGACGTGATAAATTTTTATTTTTTTAATATGATTTTGTAGCTTTTATATTCAGCAATACATTTATTTTGGTGTTGGTTTTGGTAGCCTTGAATTTTTAAAGATACAGAGCCTTAAAGAGCCATTTAATCACAATTGTTATGAAAAAAGAGTTTTTTATGATGCGTACCAAACATTTGAGTAACATAAGACACCAAAATGAATCACCAAAAGTATGAATATTCTTGTTTTTGTATGAAAAAGTCACCATCTGAACTTTTTAATGAAAATTTGTAATTAAAGCGCTCTTTTAGGCTCTGTATCTTTAAAAGTTCAAGGCTACCAAAACCAAACCCAAAATAAATGTATTGCTGAATATGAAAGCTACAGAATCATATTAAAAAAATAAAAATTTATCACGTCCAACTACCAGAAAATGGAAAAATAGAGTTTTAAATTGAAATTTAATTATGAAATCAATATTTTTTTAAAAATATTTTAAAAAATTATTAAAGATATCCTTCATATCTTTCCAAAACATATTTAGAATTTTTTCTGCGTTTTGTGGTTCGCGAGATATCACAAGTCAAAAAATGGCCGCGCGCGCCATTCGCGAAATTTCAAAGCGCGATATCTCGAGAACGTGTGTACGGAAAAAAATTTTTTTTTGCACTGATGCTTAGAATGGCATGAAGAACCAGTGTACAAATTTATAGCAAAAAATAAAGGCATCCGAAATTTTATTTATATTTCTCCCCATGTGTTTTATAAAATAAATTGTAAAATATTTCACAATTTTGCTGTT